>OU898283.1:76155114-76269573 GCA_918026665.1 Diabrotica balteata | reverse complement strand
AGGCACATCTGAATGTAAATATCGATGAGAATATTAAAACTTTGTATTATTATACATTCCAGTCATTGATAAGTTTGCAGTTAATAACTACTCCTGGTAGAGTACTTTTATTTTAATTGTTATTGCCTGCTTTTATTAATAAATATATTTTTACACAGTCTCACCTAAATACGAGGCGACTATAATAAGCCAACATTACAGGTAAACATGCTAAGAGATGCGCAAGACAATTCACATGTAAGACGTCCACAATCCATATAAGTTTATTCTAGAGCTTTATTCTACAACTCAAGCAAGGGTTGACGTATTATTGCCAAGAACTGAAGGGATCCCAATTTAAGCATCTTATTTAAACTGTTTTATTATTTAAATAACCAATAATCTTATTTCTGCTGTTTATAATTAAAACTAGTTTCTTGAAACTGTCCAACTAATTATTTGACCTTTAAAACCTTCATAACATCTATAGTTCCCGACCGGGAAGAAGCCTGTATCCGAAGGTAACATAACTCTCACTGGGAAAACATACCCGGTCAAACACGTGTATATTAAAAAGGCATGTGCTAATGGGGCTAAAGTACTGCGGAAACAAGCAGGAATCAGCTTAGAGCCATACCAGTTCATGGTGACGAAAGCAAAACCCTTAAACCAGTCAATCATATCTTGCATAACTGCGAGGCATTAGATCGCAAGCGGTACACACTTTTTGGAGATTATCGAGTCTCCAAAACAAATGGTACTCATCCTCTAGACCTATACAAGCTGGTACAAATTTCCAGAATCCTGAAATGACAATTATGAGTGAATGAAATATTTTCAATAAACCAACTGGCTTCAGTGCGACGAGTTTACAACAGATCGTTTCAAAAAAAGGCAGACTAGCTGGTGACTACAATAGCCACCATAAGGCGTGGAAATAATAAAAAAAAACTGGTGATAATGGAGAACAACTACACATCTGGGAAGAGGTAAACAATAAGTCTAATATTTGTTTCCAAAGATGTGAGGTCCTTTAAATTAGTAGTTTGGATTACCGAAACTAATCCAGATTTACTCTTTGTTACTGAGGACGCACATAAACGCCCCATTCCAACTTTTAGATAAGTTAAATAATTTGAATTATCCATTATACTTCTAGACTTAGATTAACTGGGCAAGTTGACTGATGAACTGCACAGAATTATCTGATGGATCGCAACTAACAGCTCTAATTACCACAGCTTTACAAATGTTATTATAGCAACTACTAAAAAACATGTTACACGTGGGTTTAGGAGGGAAAAAGTACCGGGATGGAATCGTAAAAGCAACTCTACCAGAAACATAAGAAAGTATAGATCCTGAAATTGCAAATAAACTTCTTCATAAATTAGACGCCGAGTTATACTACTTATAACATGCTGCCAAATTGTTATCATTTTAAACAATATGCTGTGCGACAGATCATTCCAAATAATAACTGGTGGTAATGAAAGCAGAGTACGGGTATTATAAAATAGACTCCCTCAAGAATTGGTGCTTGCCCCAATCCTCTTCAATCGGTATATATCTGAAATAACTCCAACGTTGGCAAAGAAATATGAATGTTGATGACCTAGCACTAGCCGCTCTCCATAACATAATAGAAGGCGAAAGCAAAAAAGATCATCACCAAACTCAATCAAATCGTGAGAATCATCAGTGGATGTATAAAAAGTATTCCTAATCCATGGTTCCGTCCTGTGACATATGCTACCTATATAGACGTCGACAGACATTGCACTGAAGCCAAATAGACAATAGAGAGAAATGCTGCAGATGCCTTAGCTCACATACTAATGAATTCAATTATTACCTATCAGGTATGGAATTAATTAGTTTTGAGTGGAAAACCGTATTAGAACATCCCATGAGCTACGCCGCGACTTACTATACAAATCGGGATTGAACTAGAATAAATCCTGTGAGTGTGGAGAACCTCGCCAAATTATGGCGTACCCTAATCGCGTACTGTGGTAATATGGTCGACTTCTTCCATGCCACAAGTGCGGCACTGGAGTGGATTAATAATCTCAACACAAAACTATAATTGTGAATAACAGTGGTCTCCAATGCAATATTTTACTTGATTAAGCTGTTTATTAGTCTGCATTGAAGTATATTTGCAGTTATACTGCAAATATACTTCAGATATTGATAATATACTTCAGATTTTCAGATATTATCCATGTATGCCATTCGATAAATAAATAAATGTAATGAATATGTGTAGAAGCATCAGATACCAGTACGGTAGCATTAACTATTTTCGACAGATGCACATCCTTTGACCCTCGGATTGGCCTGTTGTACGAAATGTCAACGAGACTATTGATGTGTGCAGATGTTACCAAACGTTCATCGATTGTCTACAAATTGATTGTATAATTATTACCCGAAACCAAGATCAATTATACAATGATCTCTGTTTATTGAACGTTCGTTCTCTGTTGACAAAAACGGATGTCTACAAGCGCTCTAAATCCTTAAACTTTTTCTATCCTGTATCTAGCTTACATATTCTCTTGTTCTGTTGTGGTATTTTTACAGGGGCAAATATATATTTTATATATACATACATCAAAATCGTCTAGGGCACAAAGTAATCAAAGAATATTTACCTAAATGGTAATTTGACAATTAATTTGGAAAATATTGAAATTAAACAAATCTGAACGCTGCTTAACGATAAATTGTGAATAACACAACAACCAGTCGTTATATACAGAGGATTTAAAAAATTAAAAAACATAATTAAACACAAAACTCAACTAAAATTTAAAAAGTATATAGTCGTACGCCACCAAAGAGTGTATGACCACCTCTGTTAATAATGACAGGTGGACATCGATCTGCTAACCGCTTATCAAATTATCAATATCAACTTGCTCAATTTATTGCCATTGCTTTTGTATACAGTTTAGCAGCTTCTCTTCTCTAGTCTAGAATACTAATCCTTGCTGTTGTACACGTTAAAATCCTTCAATATGAACAAAATCAATTGGAAAACCTATTGAAACTCCAACCCAAACATTCAAAGTTCTTCCTTGATATCTGTCAATTTCTTGAATGGTTTGGAAGCGAGTTGCATTGCCAGGTGTTCGCCACAACCTCGATCTTCGTGAATACGGTCGTAAACCAAACCTGGATTCATCGGTGAAAAGAATGTTTGCCCATTCTCGTTCTTGCCAAATTTGATATTCTTCGGTCCATTCTAATCTGGTTGTGTAATTCCCCGGGATATTACTGGAACTCTAGTGGGACGCCTAGAGATGACCCTCATGCAACCTATTCCTGACATTTTGGAATTATTGCCATAAATGTTTTGAAGCTTACTTCTTAGTTTGGAGTTCCCTAATGCCTGAAGGAGAACAAATCTGTCATGTATCGGTTGTGTTGCTCTTGGACAAGTGTGTATTTCCCTTACATCACCAGTTTCTTGAAAACACTGCCAAAACTGTGAGACAGTACTTTTGGTACAGCTTTTGCCACGTCACGAATGTTCACACCATCATGTATCATACCAATAGCTCGTAGCTGTGTTTTACGATTAAGATGATTTGTTTTACATATTAAATTAGTTAAACCACAATAACAACAATTCTAACTACACTTGCAGCAAAAATTGTACTGAATATATTTTGTTGAAGTTGAATAGATAAATTTCAACCAAAAAGCTTCTTTTAACATCAACAAAAAGACAAACCGATATAGTAAATTGTGATAAGATATGTTCAACCAATAATAAACAAATTTTATTTTAACAGAAAAATATTGCTTCTTGAAAGTAAACGACTTTCATTTCTGGTTCTCTAGATCTTTTGATATATTAAAATAAATTAGGAGATAATATTAGAGAAAAATAAATTATTTACCGGAGTGCCCAAAACTCAAGACTTCAACAGGCAGTGATCCTCTTCGCTGAACCAGCAGAGCTTCAGTATCCTCAGGTTTGCGAAGTAAAAAAAGACGGGATGTTGCTTCAGAAAATGTATCCGCTTGACAAAAAGTCTCCGGACCACCCGAGATTCGTCTTTTTAATTTTTTTCGCCTTCCCGCTTTACCTGTGTGAAATAAATATCAATTATTTTATGAATCAATATGTTAAAAATGTCAAATACATATAAAGAAAGTTTGAAAATTTATATACATTTATATACATATATATCATCATCAAAGATATATACATATAGATGAGCAATATAGTTTTATACAAGAACTTTACTTTTTGGATAATATTTGATCCATCGGCTGCAATAAAGCTGTGCAGTTTGGTGTTAGGAAATTGGTTTGGATATTCCCATCACTTGATCCAAGTTTTTGTTCATTTGGATGCCCTAGAGTATTGTCAAGTACGAGTAAAGCAAAATACACTGGTGAAAACTTAAATCAACGTGGCAACATGGTATTCCAGCCAACCATACGCAGTCAACTTTAACAAGTCGCCCTCTTAGCTAGCGACCATCGAACAAGCCACTTCGAAATTATACAGTCCATTTCATTTCATTTTATTTAATGTTTCAAATGTTAATTTAATTGTAGTTCAGTTAAATAAAAAGTGTGTAACGTATGCAATTCATTTCTACATAAAGTTTGGTCCGTACGATCCAGATGGAAAGAAGATTACAATAATTTTGATGCAAAAACAAGTGAGTCCTATTTCATTATTCAATTTCCTAACCTCATAAATTTACAAAACGTGTTTCTTTACCTATCTAAAACCCTACCGGTAGCCGAAATTTAATGTTTAACCGGTTTTCCATACGGTTAAAATCTCAGTTCATATCAAGTATATTTGTACAGCGTTGCCGATTAGTTTAACATATCCGATTTTAAAATATTTATGCAGGATTCAAAAAATTAATTATTATTTTCATTACGGACTAATAAGTAATTTAAAAACTTGGTTCTTTTCATTGTTTTATTAAAGCTTTTTTATTTAATGATTGCAAGTGTTTATTAAAAGCTTTACAATATATGTATGTACGTTCATTTTAACGTAAAAACAAGTTTTTTATTACTTTGAAAGTGTGAAATTTATGTTTTCATTTATGCATTTAATGTTAGAAATCTCACAGTAGATTTTATTTCAATTTATTTTACATAATGGCTGATCTTAAAAAACTAAGACGTAAACGAGGTTCGATTAAACAGCAATTGACATGTTTTATTTCATTTTTCAACAAAATTCAAAAACTATACGATGATAGTGAACATATAGAACAGACAATCATTTTTGATTTACAACAAAGATCTGCAAAATTAGGTTCATTATATGATGAGTTTAATGATTTACAAACCGACATTGAACAAGAATGTGATGATGATCAATTAGAAAATGAATATGCTGAACGAATTAACTTTACAAACGACCATGCAACTTACACAGCAAGTGCTTTATGTTTGGTATCCAAATTAAATGTAATAATTAGTTCTGAAACAAATAATACAACTCACAGCGAGTTATTTGAAAATAAAGTAGAATTTGTCAAGCTTCCTCCAGTCACAATTCCTTCCTTTAATGGAGAGTTTTGCAAATGGATAGAATTTAAAGAAACATTTGAGTTATTAGTTCATCAAAACTCTTCATTGAATGACATTCAAAAATTCCATTACTTACGAACTTCTTTAGGCACAGAAGTGCAACAAATTGTTAAGCATTTAGAATTTTCTAAACAAAATTATATTTTAGCATGGCAGGCTTTATGCAAACGGTTTGACAATCCTCATTTGCTTGTCAATAGTCATATTAAATCGTTATTTAATTTAAAATCAGTCACACAAGAAAGTGCTAGTGCTGTAAGAGAATTAGTAGATACAGTTAATCAACATTTGCTTGTTTTAAAGAATTTAAACTTGTCTTATGAAAATCCATTATCTAGTGCTATGTTGATTCATATTATTTCAGACAAATTAGACAAAGTTACTTTAAAAGAATGGGAGCAAAAATACGATAAAGATACTTTACCAGAAGTCAATGATTTATTTAAATTTCTAGATAACAAAGCAAATCAATTAGAAAAGCTTGAAGAGAGGGGAATAAATGTCAACTCTCAAGTTCAACAAAGTTCTCAACAGAGAAAACCATTTAAAAAACATGTATCTTTAGTGTCAAATAATCTTTCTAATGCAAAGAAAATATGTCATTTATGTCAAAGTGATCATCTTATTTACTATTGTCCTCAATTTTTACAATTAAGTGTTTCTCAAAGATGGACAAGGATTAAAGGTATGAAATTATGCACAAATTGCCTATGCAAGGGACATTTTAGTAAAGATTGCAGTCATGGGTCCTGTAAAGTTTGTAAAGGTAAACATAATACCCTGTTGCATCATTATCAGGATCAAGGAACTTATTCAATTAATCACATTACAAATTCAAATATGCGACCAGCTCAAGCTCAGTCATTACAAGTAACAAATAATGGCACCAATTGTCATGAATCAAATAACGCGACAGAGCTAGCTGTGTCTAATTTCTCAAAAACTAATAATACATATGTTTTACTGTCTACTGCCATCATTAATATATGGGATGATAATGGTCAAGTTCATCAGGTAAGAACTGTTCTTGACAGTGGTAGCCAGACTTCATTTCTAACAGAAAAATTATGCAAAAAACTTAACCTAAAGCAAATAGATGCAAATCTTTCAATTGTGGGGATCAATCGTGTCACTTCCACCCTACGTTATAAATGCAATGTTTCTATTGGATCTACTTATGATTCAGATATCTTCAATTTAACATGTTTTGTCCTACCTAAAATTACAGAAAATTTACCTATTTATAACATTGAAGGTTCTAAATTAAATATTCCTAAAAACATTTCTTTGGCAGATCCTTCGTTTCATAGATCACAATCAGTTGATATGCTTATTGGTTCCGATTTATTCTGGGATATACTTCGAAATGGAAAAATTTCTCTGGGTAAAAATCTTCCTGTCTTACAAAACACATGTTTTGGTTATGTAGTTGCCGGGTTGTGGTCACAAAATGTCGATAAGGTCCAATGTTTTTTTGTACAGAATGATCAAGTACAGAAGGATCTTGAAAAATTTTGGTCAATAGAAGAAGTTTCAAATACAAAGTTAATTTCTCAAGAGGACAACATATGTGAAGAACATTTCAAGAATACATATTCTAAAGATTCAACTGGTAAATTTATTGTCAAGATTCCATTAAAAGAAAGTAGAGAACAGTTAGGAGATTCAAAAGACTTAGCTGTGAGGAGATTTCTAAATCTTGAAAGACAATTTGAAAAAGATCTTCAATTAAAGAATCTTTATGTTTCATTTATGCAAGAATACCAGGCACTTAACCATATGTCAATTGACACATATTTCGATGACAACATTTGTTCATATTTTCTACCTCATCACGGGGTGCTCCGCAATGAAAGCCTTAGTACACGATTAAGGGTTGTTTTCAATGGTTCTGCTAATACAACAACTGGTAAGTCTCTTAATTCTATTCAGTACGCAGGACCAGCTATTCAAAATGATATTTTTGCAATATTGTTAAGGTTTCGGTTTCATAAATATGTAGTTATTTCAGACATCGAAAAGATGTATCGGTGTATTGATGTCCATCCAGATGATAGACATTTACAAAAAATATTTTGGAGAGAAGATGTACATCATCCTCTTTCAATTATGACCTTAAATACCGTGACATACGGTACCTCGAGTGCTCCATATCTCGCAATGAGATGTTTAAGACAAATTTCTTATGATTGTCAAGATAATTTTCCATTAGAATCCAAATTAATTCATGAGGATTTTTATGTCGATGATTTGATTACAGGTTTTGATGATTGTGATGTTGCGAAACAAACCTGCAGAAACATTTCTAATATACTGCAGTCAAGTGGTTTTAATTTACGCAAATGGGTTTCCAATGATCCTGTCATTATAGAACATTTAAAGAACAATGCCGATGAACTTAGCGTCTTAAACTTGGGAAATTCAGATCCTGTAAAGACACTAGGAATACAATGGATTCCTAAACTCGATATTTTATGTTACAATCTTCCAGAACAACAAAAAACAATAAATACAAAAAGACAGATCTTGTCAGAGATTGCAAAGGTTTATGATCCGTTAGGACTTATCAGTCCATGTATTATTTTGGTCAAAATATTATTACAAAAGTTATGGAAACAAAAACTGAATTGGGATGATCAGATTCCCACAGAATTAGTAGAGGACTGGAATCGATTCAAGTCCAAATTACATTTGATAAATCAATTTCAATTGAACAGATTTATTTTAACCGAATCGCATCAACGATACGAGATACACGGATTTAGCGATGCATCGTTCAATGCTTACAGCGCAGTTGTGTATATCAGGTGCTTCGATAATTCTGGAAACATTACAGTTCGTTTATTATGTTCAAAAACCAAGGTGTCTCCTATAAAACTACTTACAATTCCACGATTAGAATTATGTGGAGCTGTATTATTGGCAAAATTAATGAAATCAGTTATAGACGCAATAGGGGTTTCTATACTTCCAATTTATTGGTGTGATTCACAAATTGTGTTACATTGGTTACACGCAGATCCAAGTAATCTTCAAGTGTTTGTAGGCAATAGAGTTAGTGAAATTCAGCGTCTCTCAAAAAGTCATTCATGGCATTATGTTGCATCAAAGGATAACCCAGCTGATATTGCTTCAAGAGGCTCTTATCCCCATGAGTTACTTAATCAACGTCTTTGGTGGAATGGTCCTATATTTTTACTGGATTGCTCTTTTATTCCTCCACCATTTAAACAGTCAGATTCTATTATTATTCCAGAAATCAAACAAAAACCAATCTCCTTAATTTCAAGAACAGATCAATTTATTATTTTTAATAAATTTTCTACTTTTCGTAAACTGTTGCGAGTCCACAGTTATTGTTTAAGGTACTTAAGGAACCTACTTAATTCTAGCAAAAATAGAAAACTACCAGATGCAACATCCAGCAATCATGTCTCTCGCAAAAATCAGTACATCCCCTTTTTATCACAAGATGAATTAGAAAAAGGTCGATTAAGTTTAATTAAATTAGCTCAAAATGAATGTTTTCAGGAAGAAATACAATTAATCAAAGCTAATAAAGAAGTCAAACGAAATCACAAACTCTTAGCTTTGTCGCCATTTATTGATGGTAATAATTTGTTACGAGTAGGTGGTCGATTAACCCACTCTGGGTTAGAGTATAATCACAAACATCCTTTTTTATTAGATGGTAAGCATCGGCTTACTCAGTTGCTAATTGAGGATGAACATTTAAATTTATTTCATGCAGGTCCACAATTATTATTGTATACTATAAGGCAGCAATATTGGCCAACAGGAGGCATGAATGCAGTAAAATCTGTTGTTAGAAATTGCATAACATGTCACAAATTTAAACCAACTCAAATTACTCCATTCATGGCCGATTTACCTCAATCTAGAGTAAATATTTCATTTCCATTTGATCACACCGGTGTTGATTATGCAGGACCCTTTGTCCTTAAAGATCGCAAAGGTCGTGGTTGTAAAACGTATAAAGCATACATCTGTTTGTTCATTTGTTTCAGTACAAAGGCAGTTCATTTAGAATTAGTCACTGCTCTTACGTCCGAAGCATTTATCGCAACATTTCGAAGATTTGTTGCTCGCAGAGGTAAACCATCTCACATATATTCGGATAATGGGACTAATTTTGTAGGTGCAAAAAATGAGTTAAATATATTATTTAAGTTTTTGTCTACCTCTTATGATACATTTTCAAACTTTTTCACAAATAAAAATATTCAATGGCATTTTATTCCGTCGAATTCTCCGTCATTTGGAGGATTGTGGGAATCTAACATTAAAAGTGTAAAACATCATTTACTAAGGACAATTAAAAATGTTTTATTAACGTATGAAGAATTTGTAACGATACTAACACAAATTGAGGCTACGGTAAATTCCCGTCCCCTTTACCCTATGTCCTCAGACCCTAATGACTTTTCACCCTTAACCCCATCTCACTTCTTGATTGGAAGATCACATACTGCTGTTCCTGATCCAGCTTTTGGTGAAACGGTAAAACTGAACCAGTTAACAAGATTTCAGCTGCTTCAACAATTGCAGCAAAGTTTTTGGAAGCAATGGTCTACTTCCTACCTTTCCAGCCTTCAAAGCAGATATAAGGGCAAACAAAAGGTACCCAATTTGGAATGTGGTACATTGGTGACCATCAGAAATGAGAATGTTCCTCCATGTCAATGGATTTTAGGACGAATCAGTGAAGTTCACCCAGGTCCAGACGGCGTAGTACGAGTCGTTACAGTGAAGACGTCGAAAGGAACTTTAAAAAGAGCTGTAACTAAAATATGTCCTCTACCAGTATTATTGAACCAACCGTTCAAGGCGGGGAATATGGTGAAAACTTGAATCAACGTGGCAACGTGGTGTTCCGGCCGACCATGCGGAGTCAACTTTAACAAGTCGCCCTCTTAGCTAGCGACCATCGAACAAGCCAGTTCGAAATTATACAGTCCATTTCATTTCATTTTATTTAATGTTTCAAATGTTAATTTTATTATAGTTCAGTTAAATAAAAAGTGTATAACGTATGCAATTCATTTCTACATACACCACAGAAGGTCTCACCATACTCTTCTATATCTTTCATTCGCTTGATACAAAGTACCCCGCTCATTCGCCTCCAGTTAAACCATCCAGCCTATAGCCTGTGGCCAATCTAGTGTCCCATTTTCCGTTATGTAAAATGGTATGCCTGCTCAAAAACTCGCAACTTCTCCTTCGACATTTCTTGGCTACGGAATTCACCAGTTAAAGGGGTTTCATTCATAAACTGGAAGGGCAACCAAATTGATGCTCGTAAAACAGTGGTTGCCGCATGTATTGTTTCAGCAAGTTCAATTTCGATGAGTAGATTAATATTTGTACAAATTTAATTGGTTAGGAAGCAAAAATGAACTAGATATTTTTTAAAACATCTTGAAAAATCTAACCTAAAATCACATCGGCCTAGGAAGAGCGGATCAAAAAGGAAACAGCATAACTTCATTTATCACGTTATAAAAGGAAGTGACAATTATTTAATATAAGGTTAAAAATGTGTTTAATTGACGAATAAATAAATTAAGTTTCATGTTGACATTCTAGATTCATTAGCTGAAATATGTCTTTTGTCTGAAATAGTCTATTTGGATTCTCAATGACATGAGTCCAATTTTTTTTAATAATAAAAAATTGAAAGTCTCTTCGTATGTTTAATTTCTTATTAATACACGTAATACAAGTTATCTTTTGATTATACAAACAATTAAAATCCTTACATATCATTGATTTGTTAAAAGTATTTTGTGTTTCCTGAAAAATCTTAATGTGCCTGTAAAAAGTAAGCTTACCATTTAGACTGGTATGTCTGGTGAGCTGCTCCAATTTCTCGCCATTTCCACCAAATATGGAAATTATATTGGTAGGAGCAGAACCTCGTCTTGGAAATTGTAGCTGATGGAGGTTTTTCTTTTCGATAATATCTTAAAATAAAATATATAATTATTGATTTTTCACATTTAACTACTAAATAATAAAGTTAAAAAAAAAGAGAGCGGCGTGTTTGATACCGGTACATTTTGAGTTTATAAAATTAAAACTATTATTTAAAAAATCTTTTATAAAAGGTATATATGTATATTCTAAAATTGCCTTATGAGTTACATCACAGAACGTTTTCGAACTAATAAGTCCATCATCAATGCAGTTACCAGGTATACATGAGGGAAACCACTAAATATGTTGATAAAAACCATTTAAATGATGTTAAATGATGCTAAATGATGTTAACTTTGTTAATTAATACATATTTCCGTAAAATAGTTTCGAACCACAATTCAGATTTCTGTTTTAATCTGTGCTTTCTAAAAATTGCAAAGCAAAACAGACGTTGATGAAGGTGTTAAAAGAGACAATGTCGTGGAATGCAACTTTTAGATTCCCCATGTCTCTTTTAACACCTTCATCAACGTCTGTTTTGCTTTGCACTTTTTAGAAAGCAGCACAGATTAAAGCAGAAATCTGAATTGTGTTTCGAAACTATTTTACGGATTTATTATCAGATGTCGCTATTGCGTCTATATCGAAGCCATTTTAGTGTTGCTTCTTAAAAGACAGAAAATATTGATCTTTCACGTTGAGAACACCTGATTAACTGTTCTGATGAGACCTATTAGGTCGAAATACGTATCAACACATACATAGGCGCTGTTTGCGTGAAATAAAATATTTGCTGTCTTTTTAATTTTTTTCATTTTAATACATATTTGTTGTTAAATTCAATCGGCAAATGATAAAATTCTTTTATCAAAATGGGTGTTCTGTTCGGAAACCGTTCTGCGCGCTTCATCTATTTTACAGTCACGTAATCGTCGCACCGAGAGGACGCTTTTGGCGTCTCGATGACAAAGTATTTTGAGCAAAAAACTTTAGAGTTGAGAATAAACGCCTTTAAATTTGAAAGATAGATCGCGTGCATAATATCAAATTTAAACCGTTACTATGTAACCGCAATCTTTCCTTCAAGCTCCGCTACAGGATGGTTAAATGCTATATATCTTCCATATTGTTATACGCCATGGAAACATGGACGTTAAGAGTACCTTCCATTAATAAGTTCTTCGAAATGTGGACGTTGCGAAGAATGTTCAGCATACCATGGACAGCTAGGTTGAGAAACGAGGAAGTCTGAAGAAAGGCAAATACTGAGAGAGAACTACTCAATTTGATCAAGGTACGAAAATTGGATACCTCGGCCATATTCTGAGAGGAAAAAAATACGCAATCTCTCAACTAATCATCCAGGGAAAGATTGAAGGCAAGAGAAGAGTAGGTCGCAAACAAATGTCGTGGCTACGGAACATAAAGAACTGGACAGGCATAAATAACACTGGCGATCTTTTGCATGCCGCAAAAGACAGACGTCTGGCCTTAAGATAATTCGCCAACGCACTATAGGTTAACTTAACGCGTCGACTACTAAAAAGTTGGAAGCATTTGAAATGTGGTTGTATAGAAGAATCCTGAAGATATCATGGACCGAGCATGTAACAAACAACGAAGTCATGAGAAGAATCAACAAAAGAATGGAAGTATTAGAAACCATCAAGACACGAAAGCTGCAATACCTGGGCATGTTATGCGTAATGAGAGATACAACCTACTTCAATTGATTATACAAGGGAAAATCCAGGGCAAGAGAAGTGTACGAAGAAGAAGAATCTCATAGAAAAATAGCTGACAGGTCAGAAAGAAAGATTATTAATAAACAGGCTAACATCCACAGAGCGTTCTAGAACTACGAAAAGAAGAATTTTTTTGTAAAATATTGAATACAGTTTTTAAGTTATAAAAAATATGCCGATAAATGGCACAAGTAAATAAATGAAATCTCAGTTTAATAACTTATAGTAGTTAACTTAATAAGCATGACAACATGGCAATATCGCTATATACCTACTTTTTATAAAATAGGAATGTGATCTAACAAAACAAAAGTTGAGTTGTTTCTGAAGTCACCTAATTAGTTACAAATAATTGAAATTATAGTATATTGTTTTATAACGAGTAAAAATGATACTTTTTGTGGCGAGGCTGTACGTTTGACGGACAAGCGTAGTGAGTTAGACATTAAGCTGAGGCACAAAAAGTCATTTTTACTCCGAATAATACATATTATTATTTTTTTTTACCCCCTCTGTGGCTCAGTGGTAAGAACGCCTACCTTTAAACCTAAAGGTCGTGAGTTCGAATCTCACCTGGGTGGAAATTTTCGTTTATTAAAAAAATTAATAAATGAAAATAATTTCTATCCTTGTGTGATCGGTACTCACCGGAGGGACCGCAGACGTTCGGATACAATTAGCGTCTCTTAGCAAAGACAATGACGTCGACTTTGCTAAGTATCAAGACAATTACTCTACACACACAAACACACACACACACACTACATTAATAAACTTATCTTGATTGAGACTGGCTGAATGACAATTGTCCAAGCCAAAACACACAAAAAAAATTTTTTTTTTCAAACGTGGCAAATAATTTTTATGTTACTATGGTTACTTCTATTGATTGTCACTTTGACAAACAAGAAAAATCACAGATTTTTGCGCTAGGGGAGAGGTGGGTACAGTGACACAGAAAAATTTGAATTTCTGTCATCGCTAGACCATTAATAGGATTTTACTTGCAAATATCAATTTGGACGTGTTATTGTGTTGCAAATACATCATGAATGACTACATTGCTATAAATTAAGAAAACAAATAGATTTAAAAAAAAGTCTGAAACTTTGCATTGTGTCAGTGTTCCCTGGTATGAAGGGTACACTGACACAAAGACATTTTTCAACTGTAATATGTAAGTATTATTATTTAGGACTAATTAAACAATAAAAACGTATCTTTATTATTGATCTATAGAAAAATATTATAAATGCTTGTTGTTTTCTATGAAATCAAGTCCGTTTTAACATTAGGAAAAAAGTGTCGACCCCTGCTAATTTTTGGATGGTCCAAAATTTTTATAATCTGGTTGTTGAATATAACACCAATGTCTGTGACACATGGAAACACAAAGCATGTGACATTTTTTGAATTTTTACGTAAAAAACTGACTTCCATCGTACCAATGGTGTTTATCACCACAACTTTCCCAATATAATATTTTTCGATTTCTTTATTGGAATGGGCTTCATATTTGAGTCTCACTAATAAGAAATCATTGATCTTAATGTCGCAAATTTTGGCTGGATCTAATGTCAAATCACATAGGTCTTCATCATCACTATCTGAAAATATTTCACTTCCCTCTGACGTGTCAGAATTATGGAGACTATAAGTTTTACCATCTTCGTCTTCCGACTCAATAACATCATCATTGTTTTTAATGTCTTCTGAGATTATGCTTCTTTTAACTGTTTTCGCTTTTTTGGCTCTATTACTTTCAATTTCGTTTTTCTCTGGAGTGTCAGTAGCAATCATAGTCTTGCCTTTTTTTCTTCTAGTTTTAACCGAAATTGTCAGACTTTTTTTTGGATATTCACGAATAGCTGATGGACTTACAAATGTCAATTTTCTTCCACTTGTGGATGAAGGTGACAATTTCTGTAATGGAGTTACGTCCTGGTTCTTGATAGAGTTATCTGTGGTACCTCCTGTCGAGGTAGATGGTTTTGGATCAATATTTGGTGAATTAACTAATGGTCGTTCTGTAACTTGGCTTGCGAAATAATCATCATCATTAAATACGTGACGGTCAAAGGGAAATATTCCAGTTTTTTTAAAAGCTGCCGATATATTTACAGGTGTCATAGATCTGGGGTAAGCGAGTCCCACAAATGATGCTACATGGTAGATTGTCACAGGTGTGCCCGGATTAGCTTTTTCCCACGAACTTAAAGCATCGTTGTAAAATATATGAAACGGTTTTAGCAGACCCACATCTAATGGTTGCAACCGATGGGTGCAATGAGGAGGCACAGTCAAAACAGTGACCCCATTATCTTTGCACAGAATGATAGCTTCAAGAGATATATGGCTCTCATGGTTGTCCATGATTAATAGTGAAGGGTTAGCTTTTGAACTACAAGTATGTTTAATGAAATGTTTTAAAACTTCAATAAAACATTCTGTGTTCATCCATCCTGCTTTCGTAGCCAAGCCTAACGTCCCACATGGCGCTCCTGCCAACATATGGCTTTTAAAATGGACTCTCGGAAATACCATTACGGGTGGGATTGCACTTCCATTTGCACTTACAATGCAGCATGTGGTAACAAGTGTACCTCTTTCACTGCTTTGAATTTTAGACACTTGTCTAGTGCCTTTTTTGGCTAGCACCTTTGTCGAATTGTTTTGAACTGTCAAAGTTCCGGTTTCGTCTAAATTGTAAATTCTGAATCCATTTGAAAAATTTGGATGTCGCTGCAAAACTATTTCCAACTTATTAAAAAATAAGTTTACATTTTCTTTATTGAATCCTGCTGCTCTTGCTAGACTACATCCCTCTGGAGTTCTTAAGGATATTGTACGATGTCTATGGCGAAATCCTTTATACCAGTCGACTGAAGCTTTTTTTTCCTCCTCCCAATTTTTTGGAATTTTTAATTTATTTGCTTTCGCTAAGTCATATGAAAGTTTGCGACAATCGGTAATTGTTAAACTGTAAAACATTTTTGAACACGTTATGATATAATCAACGAGAGCTTCCTCTAGTTCCAAAGAAAATATTTGGTTTATTTTATAGTTAGGAGCCATTCGGCATTCGGGATCATCTCTGTATTTCTTTACGTATCTGCTTACGGTTTTAAAGCTTAAGTTTTTCTCTCTAGCAGCTTGACGAATTGATATACCACTGATAACTAGATTGACTGCTTCCCTCATAGAATCTTCATTGAATCTACCCACTGTCTTATCCGTTTTCTTCTGACGTACCATCTGTAATGTAAATTCATAATTAACAAAAGCTTCTTAGACCCTAATATGATTTTCCAGCACTCATTTGCTGTCAAGATTTTATGAAATTCACAAGAAGGGTACAGTGACACATCGTGTCACTGTTCCCTATCAATATTCGTGTCACTGTACCCACAATGCTGTTTTATACAAAAATTTGTAAATTTTTTGTTAATCTACAAAGATTTTAAAGAAATTTTATTGCTATTACTTACATTTTATACGACTTTTTTACGACCCAGAACACAATCCAATAATTCAGGTTTGTTTCCTCGTAGTAAACAACTAAAAACACCCTTGACAAAATACTTCTGCACTAACAAAACACAAACATGCGATTTTCTCCAAACACAACAGATTCTGTCAACTTTTTATAAGACAATAGTAGTATTCTTATTATACCAACTGTAAAATTCCACAATATCACCAACTTGCTAACATATTTTCTACTAGGATTTTAAATGTGTCACTGTTCCCTGTTTCACTGTTCCCGCCTCTCCCCTACTCGTTAAGTTTTGTGAACGTTTGTGCTTATCGTAAACCAAAAGTACGAGTATTATGTCTGATTTCGAAGAGCCCACGGCATCACGTATTCCTCCAAATATTTCTGTGTACTGCAATGACTGTAACCGAAGGATTGTTGCTTATCAAGTTACTGCGGTTTACAAAGAGTTTGACTTTTACACTTTTTGTGCCTAGCCGTAAAAGTAAACATTTTTATATTATATTAATACTTTATTATTATATTTATATTAATACTTTTGTGACGTAAAAAAAAACAAAACTAATTTTTTATTTCTGCATCTAAAAATTTGTAAGTATACTATATCCAGAAATTTAGTGTCTCATTATAAAAGTTATTTTAATAACCGCTGTAAAACTGAATAATCCCTTGTAAATACTCTATTGTTGTATAATTATCACAGCTACCCAAGATACCAGGACCGGCATATAGCCAAGCATAGCACAACTGTATATAGGTACATATAATCAGCTCAAATCATTCAAGCATAATGTCAAAAAACTCTTTTTATAAACCTACAAATTTTCCATAATTATTGTTTTTAATCATTATTTTCTCAACGAAGAAAATGTTTTGTTTTTCACACTGGCACTGGTTTTCACAACTAACTGGCCAGTCAATTTCATAATGATTTTTTTAGACTATAACTTATCACTAACTCAGGAGAGTAATGTTTAGTGTTTGTGTTGAGTAAATGTCTTGTTACTTTAGTAAAGTCGACTTCATTGTCTTTACAAAGAGTCGCTAATTGTATACGAACGTCTGTGGTCCCTCCGATGAGTATCGATTTACTCGTTTTAAAAGGTTCATATTTATTCATGTTGACTTGTTATGTTTAAGTTTTCCGTTTCATGTCTGAAAAAGTTGGCAAAAATGGCAAATTTCTTTATTTGTCCAGAAGAAAAGAAAAGAAATTTCCCATTTGTTGCCAACTTTTTCAGGCATACTTTATACCTTACTAACAATTGAAAAACTTCTTCCCTTACATGAAATATAAAATATAATCATATTCAGCTATATGTATATACATACATTAATTCATTTTAATTTTCTTCACTATTTTATTATTTTACTTGCAATTTGTTTAACAAAACAAAAATTGTTTACTACTTTCAAAATTTGGATATATTTAATAAAGAATCGACACAGAAAATATAATAATTAATTAATTCTAATACTCCATCAGTTTATGTATTTTTTCCCTTAATTATCTAGATATTTATTTAAATTAAATATGTAATGTAAATGACAAATAAAATATATAATTCGTTAAGCCGGCCCTTTTTACTATTTACCTGAAGAAGCAAATCTCTTTATGGCTTCGACATTATCAGCGGGATACTTTTAAATTCTGCATAAGTCAGTTCTTATAATTGTGAATGAAGTTTACTTACGATATTGAGCAACTTCAATTGGCACTGATCCTCTTCTTAAAGAGTCTGTGTCAGACACCACTAGCCCTCTGCTGGCAGGCGAAATTTTTTCATCGGGTTTTGGTACTGTAGGCATCACAGGTGCTGAACCTCTCCGTTTATTTAAATGCTAAAATTGGTATAAATCTATATTTGTCAATAGAAAAATCCTAAAATACTAGAACATATCGAAGGGTGACGACGAACTCAGTGCTTCACTAGATTATTATTTATCTCTCTCTCTCTCTCTTTCTATCTCTTTATATATATATATATATATATATATATATATTATATATATATATTTGAAATACCACTATTTACTTAAAAAAGTATGCGTGTACCACTATGAATTTTTAACATGGAAAATTGGTAATAATCATTCTTCTACAACATGAAGATTCTTAACTGCATAATAGTAATAATTTTCAGGATTCACACTTTCTGTACCAGGACCTATCGAGATCTTTCGTGCTCTTTTGTATTTTTGTCTAGTTTTTATTGAAAATACATAATTATTAAGTAATGTTGGCTCATTGTTACAATATTATTAAAACAAATCCAACTTAGCTTATTATCTCGCTCTGACACTTACTACATCCAAATGACTATACAATACAATATGAATGTCGAAATACTTACATTAATTGCATACAACGAAAGTAAAAGCCTCGACTTGATAACAGCACTATTCAATAAGATATATGACACAGGTAAAATACCATCAGACTGGCTAAAATCAACATTCGTAACATTACCAAAAAATCCAATGCCTCACACTGCGATGACTATCGAATATTAAGCATGATGTCTCATGTCTTAAAACTTTTCTCAGAATCATTCATACACGAATTTACAAGAAGTGTGAGTTTCAGATGAGTGACACTCAATTCGGATTTCGAAATGGATTGGGAACACGAGAAGCTCTTTTTGCCTTAAATGTGTTAACACAACGATGCAGAGACATGAATGTAGATGTATATGCATGTTTTATTGATTATCGAAAAGCATTTGACTGCGTTAACCATCAAAAGATGATCGAAATTCTGAGAACAACTGGAATTGACGAACAAGACTTACGAATTATCTCAGAACTATATTGGCACCAAACGGCAACAATTGAAATAGATCATACAACATTCGAAGATATACGAATCCGACGAGGAGTGCGACAAGATTGCGTCTTATCACCGCTATTATTTAATCTGTATTCGGAATCTATATTCAGAAAAGCATTAGACGAGGTTCAATGTGCAATAAAGATTAACGGAACCAGCATAGACAACATCAGTACGCTGATGACCGTCCTAATAGCAAGCAACGCACAAAAACTACAAAATATAATAAATGCGGTAGTTCGTCATAGTAAAATGTTCGGTTTACATCTAAACGATTCCAAAACTAAAATTCTACCATTTTCAAAGGTACCAACAAAGGTATATTTGTATGACAAGTAACAAATAATAGAACAGGTAACTTCCATAAAATATTTGGAAGCAAATATCAACAGCCAGTGTAACTCAAAAAAAAAATCCTATCAAGAATCGAACACAGGGGAAAAACACTCATGAACATGAAAACATTTTTGACAAGATCAGACCTTAGTCTTGAGCCTTAAATGCGAATGATCAGATGTTCCGTTTTCTCTGTTTTGCTGTATGGCTGAGAAAGTTAGACAATGGACTCTGAAACAGACTCTGAATGGGTACAAAAAGTTACCAACGGTGTGAATTATATTGAAAGGTTGAGTGCAGGGTTCAGGGATCAGTTGGACGACTTTCACCAGAATTCATGGCTGAAAGACCTGAAGGGATGGTTTTACCGCTTATCCCTTTCGTGCAGCAGTTTCCAAAGCTATAATTGTTATTTGGATCCCCAACCTTCGAAAGGAGACGGCGCAATAAGAAGAAGATGACTATACATACGCTGACTAGACAATATATACTCTTTACTATATTACATTGGATTAGAGCTGGTGACCAACGGTTTTATGGGATTTGTGGTGTTCTTCACAGGAAAAAAATATGAAAAGATGATATATATATATATATATATATATATATATATATATATATATATATATATATATATATATATATATATATATATAGAGAGAGAGAGAGGAAAAAGGAGTACGACCGTCAATCCAATATAAATTAAGGATCACTCGACGAGTCGCGGGTTTTTCGGTCAAAAGGTGGAGAAAAAAAGACAAAGATGATGGCTACTTCATCTATTTATTGAAAACGTTTCGCTTTCTAATTAGAAAGCATCATCAGTTCATCTAAAAAGAACAATATGAAAAACCTAACATCCAAAGAAAAGTTATTAAGTGTGTTACCTCAAAAAGATATGTAGCAGTCAATGATATTAAAATTGTAAAGAAGCTTACGACAATGGACATTATAAAATTATGTTGTATAAACAATAAATTGAACTAAATATAGTTAACAATTTTCATAAACTTAGCACAGCAAAAGAACATGTGGTAGTTGTACATGTATATAAAAAATTTATATTGTTCTGAAGCTATTTTCTTGTGGCATTGTAAATTAATTACTATTAAACTGGGAATAAGCCACAATTAAAGATAAAAATACGTTTATTGACGTTTCAATTTCCACTTCGGAAATCGTTCTCAAAATACAAACAGTAAATTAAACAAATTTTGTTTTTTGTTACATAGTGAAAAATTCTTCTAATAATTTAATTTTATCTGACTCATTTATATTGACAATTCAGACATACATTATGCATTTTAAAGTAGACGACTTTAAAATGATATTGCCAATATTGTTGAGTTGCGCTCCTGGGACGACTTTACTTATAAGATAGTTCATTCGATTACATGAAATCAACTTTAACTTGAGAATATCCGTCAGAAAAAAATCATAGCATGTAATTCGTCTTTAAAAAGACAAACACATGACATGATGACAGTAAAATTCTCCTGTTAGTGATTCCATAGTAAATTATGAGGGAAAACCAGGAAAAAAACCTCATAATACTATCCCGACATTGTAAGTATTTGTTCGTGAATTTAGTTTACCTTCAACAAACATCAAAATTCTGATTTTATATGTTACGTTATTTAAAAAACATAAATGATGTATCCTCTATATGTTACTGACTTACTAATACTGGTATTTTCTTATTAATAACTTCCTCTTTCAATATTGGTAACCAGATCCTACTACATTCTGCCGAGGAATTTGCGACACAATTGGCCTCATTTAGCATAATTAGAGCCGCTTCTTTGATTTTTCTTTTTTTACCATCCGTTTCTTTTAGGACTACATTTGAATTATTCCATTGAACCCTATGTTCATTATCCCATGCGTGTTTACAGATTTGAGATCTATCAAATTCTTTATTTTTAATATAAGATTGATGTTCACTTATTCTAACATTTAATGGCCTTGATGATTCACCTAAATAAAACTGATCGCATTCACAAGGTATTTTATAAATGCAATTCTTTGTCCTTTCTTGTTCATTGTTAGGTTTGGTTTTGGACAAAATAGATCTCAACGTGTTTGTTGTTTTGAATGTTGTTGAAATGTTGAATTTATTTCCTATCCTTTTAAGTTTTTCTGATAGTCCTTTTATGTACGGTATTGTTATTTTCCTCATATTATTCCTTGTGTATGCTGTAGGATCTCGTTCTAAGTTGTTCTGTTCTATTCGATCGATTGTTGAAAATTCCTTATTTATAAACGATAAAGGATAATCATTTTTTAATAAAACAGATGTTAACAAATGTTTCTCCTCCAAGAACGAATTTTCATTAGAACAAGTAATTTTGGCTCTATCGTATAAGGATTTAATTATTCCCTTTTTTACATTAAGATTGATATTGGATTATGAGACTCAGGTGTATAGAAAACCAACACACACCAATAGATATTTAAATTTCAAATCAAATCACAATATTAATGTAAAAAAGGGAATAATTAAATCCTTATACGATAGAGCCAAAATTACTTGTTCTAATGAAAATTCGTTCTTGGAGGAGAAACATTTGTTAACATCTGTTTTATTAAAAAATGATTATCCTTTATCGTTTATAAATAAGGAATTTTCAACAATCGATCGAATAGAACAGAACAACTTAGAACGAGATCCTACAGCATACACAAGGAATAATATGAGGAAAATAACAATACCGTACATAAAAGGACTATCAGAAAAACTTAAAAGGATAGGAAATAAATTCAACATTTCAACAACATTCAAAACAACAAACACGTTGAGATCTATTTTGTCCAAAACCAAACCTAACAATGAACAAGAAAGGACAAAGAATTGCATTTATAAAATACCTTGTGAATGCGATCAGTTTTATTTAGGTGAATCATCAAGGCCATTAAATGTTAGAATAAGTGAACATCAATCTTATATTAAAAATAAAGAATTTGATAGATCTCAAATCTGTAAACACGCATGGGATAATGAACATAGGGTTCAATGGAATAATTCAAATGTAGTCCTAAAAGAAACGGATGGTAAAAAAAGAAAAATCAAAGAAGCGGCTCTAATTATGCTAAATGAGGCCAATTGTGTCGCAAATTCCTCGGCAGAATGTAGTAGGATCTGGTTACCAATATTGAAAGAGGAAGTTATTAATAAGAAAATACCAGTATTAGTAAGTCAGTAACATATAGAGGATACATCATTTATGTTTTTTAAATAACGTAACATATAAAATCAGAATTTTGATGTTTGTTGAAGGTAAACTAAATTCACGAACAAATACTTACAATGTCGGGATAGTATTATGAGGTTTTTTTCCTGGTTTTCCCTCATAATTTACTATGGAATCACTAACAGGAGAATTTTACTGTCATCATGTCATGTGTTTGTCTTTTTAAAGACGAATTACATGCTATGATTTTTTTCTGACGGATATTCTCAAGTTAAAGTTGATTTCATGTAATCGAATGAACTATCTTATAAGTAAAGTCGTCCCAGGAGCGCAACTCAACAATATTGGCAATATCATTTTAAAGTCGTCTACTTTAAAATGCATAATGTATGTCTGAATTGTCAATATAAATGAGTCAGATAAAATTAAATTATTAGAAGAATTTTTCACTATGTAACAAAAAACAAAATTTGTTTAATTTACTGTTTGTATTTTGAGAACGATTTCCGAAGTGGAAATTGAAACGTCAATAAACGTATTTTTATCTTTAATTGTGGCTTATTCCCAGTTTAATAGTAATTAATTTAAAAAATTTATGTAAAAAATATAGCACAATAACGTAAAGAAGAACTAAAAGATCTAAGATGCATTTCCAACAGTATGTCAATAGTTAAGATTTAATTTTGACTTTAGGTAGCATTATTAAAATGATCAATTAAAAATTTTAATAATGCTACCATAATATATATATATATATATATATATATATATATATATATATATATATATATATATATATATATATATATGTAATCTACTTCTACTCACCGCAGATCCGAGTCTTTTAGGATCAAGGTTTTCCTTTTCTCGTTTTTGACCGACTTCTGAAATGACAACCATTTTTCCATTTTTTTCCTTATCAATAACATCTGTTTCTTTTTTATAACTACACGAAGACTTATTTTTGCTAGAATCCGGTGGAGACAAATCTGCTAGTAGAAAATCTGGCGAGCGACTATTATTGGGGCTCAGAACAGCTATAGTTGGAATATTTTGTGGTATATTACTTAAATTTGATATGTTTTCAGGAGAACTGTGGGAAGAACTCGATCCACTACCACCTAAAAAAGTTTTAAATAGTACTAATCATGAACACTAAAAATATTTAAACTAAAGCACCATCTATATTTTGCAATATACTAACAATAAAAATAATGAAAGGCAGACATAGTTCTGTTCAAGAAAACTTAAAAGAAAAAATAAAAAGACAAAGAAGCGTTTTTTTTTTTTTTTTTATTGATAACAGCATCAACCACTTTGGGTTATTAGCTGTACTATAGTTGTTACATAGGTGCTTAAATCTAAACAGTATTTTAGTTAATTAGTAGGTTTACAATAATTAGATAAGTTCACATTTTACAATTTGTAAATAGAGTTTACAAATAATTGACAGTTACAGTTTTTTTAAAACATCAATATCCTTCAAGTAGTTAAACAAATTTGTAAATTTACAATGTACTCCTAAGACTGCCTTTATATTGTTAGGTATTGAGTGTTTTTGTCTTTCACTAATATATTTAGGACACTCTATTAAGATATGTGTTACATTAATGTCGCAGTTACATAAGTCACAAATAGGACGATTTGATTTGGAGATTAGGTAGCTGTGAGTTAGTCTGCTATGACCTATACGTAAACGGGTTAGTTTAACAAACAGCTGGCGATTTAAGTTTGTCTCGCACCAGGATTCGGTTGAGCGCTTCATTATGTGTAGTGTTGATCGTGAAAGATTCCATTCGTTTTCCCATTCATTTGTCACTTTTTCTTTAAGGAACAATTTGAAGTCAGAAACGGACACTAAGTTCACTAACACTGAAGAGGCACTGTGTATTGCTTCTCTGGCATGGAAATCTGCTTTTTCGTTTCCTGGAAGTCCAATGTGTGATGGAACCCATATAAAGCGTACTTGCTTCTCCGAGTTGTTTAGTAAATGTAATTGTTCTTTTATTAAAATACATATAGGATTACTTGTATATAACTGTTCTATCGTATGTAATGAACTAAGAGAGTCGGTAATTATGACAGATTTTGGAATATTTTGAAGACGTATATGAATGAGGGCTTGCAGAATTGAGTATAGTTCTCCAGAGTAAACGCTGCAAGTGGAAGATAATTTAAACTGTAATACAATGTTCGGAGCTATGACTGCTGATCCCACACCATCAATAGTTTTGGATGAATCTGTATAGATATGACAATAATCTGGGAAAGAAGCAAGTATGTTGTAAAATGATTGAATAATTGTTGCATGGGGGATCTCAAGCTTATTGTATTTAGAAAGAGTTAGATCACATATTGCAGGAGGAAAGGTCCAAGGGGGAGGTGTGAATGTATTTGTTTGATCAAAAAAAATTGGGAATTGAATGTTATGGATAGAGAGATATCTTCTGATTCTCTCATAAAAGGGAGGGTTCGTTCTTTTTTTATTTATATAAGTTTCCTTGAAACGTTCAGCGATAGTGTGATGGAAAGTTGGATGCGATTTTATCGCACATATAGAAGATGCGTATGTTAATGACAAGTACATTCTTCTGTAGTTTAAAGGTGGTTCCCCGGTTAAAGATTGCAGACTTTTAATGGGGCTAGTACAGAATGCTCCTGTAGCTATTCTTAGTGCTGTATTTTGTATGACTTCTAGTTGAACAAGAAGTGTCTTCTTTGCAGATGAGTATACAACTGATCCATAATCGAGTTTTGATCGTATTAGTGATTTATAAATATGGATCAAGCTTTTAAAATCTGAACCCCAATTACGATTGCACAGTGTTCGCATTAAATTGAGACCAGATTGACAAGATTGCTTAATTTGCATAATATGGTATTTCCAAGATAGTTTCTTATCAAAGATCATTCCTAAAAACTTTAAGTGTTCCACATAAGTTAAGTTGTTTTTATATAACTGAAGATCTGGATTTGTAGAGTGCTGTTTTTTTGAAAATAAAATACATTTGGTTTTGGTTGTAGAGAATTGCAATCCCACAGCATTCGACCAGTTTTCAAGGTGATTTAATGCACATTGTAAATTTTTTTGTATAGAAAGAATATTTTTTCCTCTTGAATATATAACCAAGTCATCAGCGTATAGTCTCGCCTTGACAAGTTTTGGAAAGTTTTCTAAGATTTTGTTTATCGCTACTAAGAATAGTGTTGAGCTAATGACAGAACCTTGAGGTGTTCCATTTGCTTGGTCTTTAGTGCTGGATACTGTTCCATTTACCTTAACTTTAAATTGTCTCTTATTGAGAAAATTATGTATAAAATATAGCATGTTACCTTTGACACCCCAATGACTCAGTGTGTTAAGAATGTCATATCTCCAAGCCATGTCGAACGCTTTTGTTATATCAAAAAAGACAGCAAGACATTCCTGTCCAATTGCAAATGATTCATGTATTTCGGATTCTAGATCTATTAAATTATCTATGGTTGATCTGTTTTTGCGAAAGCCGCTTTGTTCATTGATTATTAATTTATTATTTTCCAAAAACCACCTCAATCTATAATTCACCATTTTTTCTAGGATTTTGCACATTGTATTGGTAAGAGAAATTGGCCTATAGGAATCAGGATCAGTTCGTGATTTATTTGGTTTTAGTAATGGAATTATTATCGCCTGCGTCCATGTTGTGGGAAACTCATTATTGATCCAAATTCTGTTGTATAGGTTAAGAAGATATTTTTTTCCATTATCTGGTAGATTTTGTAAGAAACTGACAGGAATATTGTCTGGTCCTGGCGCCGATTTTTTGCTGGTATTTAAAGAGTGATTAAGCTCTTCCATGGTAAATGTTATATTAAGGGGATTATCTTCAATGCAATCAAAATCTATTAACTGATTTTCCGAAATCATCTTAGTATTGATAAAATCTTTAGAAAAGTTATTATTGCTGGAGTTCATTTCAAATTGTTTTGCTATTAATTCTGCTATGTCGTAATTAGATGTTACTATCTGTTTATTTTTGCATAGGAATGGAATCCTTTTATAGGTATTGCTTCCAGATATTTTTCTAACATTCTCCCATACCGTGCTTATAGGCATATTGGTATTAATAGAAGACATAAATTCTTGCCAAGATTTTTTTCTGTTCTTTTTAGTTATATATCTAGCTTGAGCCCGTAATTTCTTATATTCTATGGTATTTTCAGGTGTTTTGTGACGTTTTAATTTGTTAAAGGATTTTTTATATTTTTTTATTATGTCAGTACACTGTGCGTTCCACCATGGTAATGAATTTCTTTTATGTAGAGTTTGTGTTTTACCTATATGACTTTCGCCAGCAGAATGAATTAGTGATATAAACGAATTTAGAAGTTCATCTATATGTCGGTTTTCGGTGACTTCTTTTAAAGTATGGCAGTTCTGTTGAATATACTTTTTGAATAAATACCAATTGGCTTTCTTTAGATTCCATTTTGGAATTGGAGTTGTATTAATATCTTCATAATTATTATTGAAAGAGATTTTAATAGGATAATGATCACTTCCATATAAAAACGGGATTACATCCCATGAAAACTTTGGTGACAGCACAGGATCACATAATGACAGGTCGATAGCTGATGAGGTACCTGTATGAATATTATATCGTGTTGATTGTCCATCATTCAGTAAGTTTAGGTTTTTTAAGGTAATTATGTTTTCTACAATTTTACCTTTGGAATTTATTCCAAGAGATCCCCATATTGGATTGTGACTATTAAAATCACCAACAATTATTCTGGGAGTGGGAATCTGATCTAGTACATCTGAAATATCTGCTTCTGTGATTGGTAAGTCAGGTGGAATATATAAATTACAGATATTTATTTTTTGTGGAAAGGACACTGATACTCCTACTACTTCTAATTTACTATTAATTACTATTGCTTCCGATTCATATTTTTGGTTAACATATGTAACAACTCCTCCACTAGCGATATTTGCGTTGTTTCGGTTTTTATGGAAACAAGAATAATTCCTCATGTCATAACTATGCTGTCCTTTAAAGTTTGTTTCTTGTAAACAAATAATTGATGGCGAGATTATTGAACATAAATGTTTAAGCATTTCTAAACGGGCATAGAACCCGTTAACATTCCATTGAATAATCGGATCGAAGATTTTAGTTTATTTCTTGAGTTGAATTTGATGTAGTGTCACTTTCTTGATTTGCGGAATCGTCTGAGTTCAGCATTTTTTGTATTTTGTTTATTATTTTAGTGCATTTGGTTTTCATGCTTTTTTCTGTAAAATATGGCTTAATTGTTGTTATCATATTCATAAAGTTGGGTATATCCGTTGTGTACGTTTGTATTAAGCTCAGGGGATCAGACGAGCTAGAATAATTTTCAAAAAAGTCAAGAGTTTGTTCATATGTTAAGTTAAAATTATTTGACATATTATGAAATATTATTTTTGTTGGCATCATCATTTCCTGAATTGATATGGTAGCTTCAGGTTGCTTTTTTTGTTTCTTTTTGGTTTGTTTTGGGATTTTAAATTCTTTATTTAATTCTTCAGTGGGAGATGGAGTAGTATTGATTTCCGAAATTGTTCTTTTGTTGGTCGATGACTGGTCTTTAGATATACCAGTAGTTTCCATAAGTACGGGAGGTATTAAATTGGTATCTGTTTTTTGGTTAGGTGTAGGTTCGGTATTAGAATTACTGACTGGAAGATCTGGTTCTATTTCTAAGGGCGATTTGTTATACTGTGAGGATTCTTGTGGTTGTTGTTGTATTGGTTGTTGTGGTTGATGGTGGATAAGAGTGGGATCATTTTGTGGATTATGACTTGTACAATTTGCTGCAATGTGATCTGTTTGCTTACAAATAAAACATGAAGGTTTATCTAAACTTAAAAATATGCGATACGAAGTTTGTTCATATGTAATTAAGAAGGAAGAAGGTAGGTCCATATCTACAAGTGGTTGAATATATGTTTGTCTTCTAAAACTGAAGACGTGTTGAAATTCTGGGAGTTGACTACCTATTCTAAGGAAGGTTAAAGGTGACATTAATTTGAGACCCAATTTAATTAACTCATTTTCTATTAGAGTATGTGGAATAGAAGGGCATACATTCGATAGTAACAGTCTTTCGTTCGGAGTTATTAATCTTCTAGCCTTTAGATTTTCGCCTTTTATTGTTATTTCTGCTGGATTGGACATAAATTTTTCGACCAAGGATTCGCTGGAGAGATAGATACATATTCTGTTATTTGATAGTCTTGATGAAAATAAAATATTCCGTGGATGAACAACTTCGCCAAGAGCTATTAGGTACTCTTCTATTTTAGTATCAGGTAGCGCATTAAATAAAATTGCTTGATTCTTAGAAGGAAACTGAATTGAAGTATTATTAAGCACAGCAGAATATGTTGTTTTGTTTTGAGATTGTTGATCGTCAGTCATGGCTGTTGACAAATTTTTAAGGTCGGATCTGATATCATTTGATAAACTCATTAGTAGGTAATTAATAATTATTTAAACCAGTTGTAGAACCAGCAGTGGTTCTGATAACAGGCCTTTCGGCCGACACTTAACCTTACAAATAGTATGCTTTTGAAACGTTTTGATATATAAAATAATAATAACTCACTGTTTGTTTTTTCGGTAATGTAACTGCACTATATACGATCGCTTACTGCTTTTGTTTAAGTTTTTTGATATTAATTACTTTGAAAAGTACACTTTTGCGGGACTGAAATGTAAACACAGTTTGTGTCACCATGTTCAGGACCGGACTCACAAAGAAGCGTTGTTCTTATTTTCCTTAAGCCGGGAACGGTTGTGCTGTTTTGTTTTGTATTCGGTCGTGTGTTTTTTCTATCATTAGGAATTTGAGATTATTTTTATTTGTTACGTTGTTATACGAAATGATTTCTGTATGTATATACATAGTTACCAATATAAACAAAGTAATGGTCCAATTAAACGTCTAAAGAAACATTAAACAGTTGTATTGAATGATCCTTGTCTTCTTCTTCGTACATTCAGCGTCTCTTGTGGAGGTTGCTGATCAACATGGCTATTACCACTTTCGAAAATGCTGCACGGAATAATTTGACCGATGTCATTTCAAAACATTCAAGATGGTTTCGCAGCTAATAAATTCTTCTTTGTTCTACGCCTCTCCAGCATTCTTTTCTTGCATTAAAAGCTGTAGAAACTCTAGGACAAACAGCCTTTCTAGCACTGCCTGATTTGTGATTCCATCCCTCCAGGAGACTTCAGAAGTTCCTTTTCTTCTTCTTGATGTGCCTATCCGTTACGAATGTTGGCAATCATCACGGCAATCTTTATCTTATCTGCAGCAGCGCGGAAAAGCTGCACAGATCTTGTATTGAACCAGATTCTGAGGTTCTTTAACCAAGATGTTCTTCTTCTTCCTGGACCTTGCTTTCCAAATATTTTTCCTTGCAGGATGGCTTGAAGGAGAGCATATCTGGATTCATTTCGAGTAATATCTCCGAAGAATTGTAACTTTCGAGATTTAATGGTGGTCAGTATATTTTCTAGTTACTGGTTATTTTGACATAAGTCTATCTACTATGTTAATGTTGCCTTTTATACTGTTATAAATATAGACATGCTGCTGCATACTGATCGATCTGTGGCAATCAAAAGTTGTACTGGAATGTACGTCTCACTTTTGCATAAAGAACCTACAATTGTCAATTCATAATTTATGGAAAAATTATCCGTCAGTGTTACCGAAATCAAATTAATGCTCATTGTTAGTTTTGAAGTTTCTTCCGGATTTAGCGATAGGTGAAATAAGGCGGTTTACTAGACTAGAAATATTGTTAGGTAATTTAGATGGGCTATCTGGCAGCCTTCAAACAAAAATTTTCATTTTATACCAATAATACGTTCTGGCATCGGCCAATATGTAAATCTTGATACCATATTTGGCTGGCTTATTGGACATGTACTTCCTAAATGGATATCTTACACGGAAGGTATCAAGAATTTTATTAATTGTAAATCGTCCTGCAGTATAATACTCAGCGTGTTTAAACAGATCAAGAATATGGGTCAATTTTATCTTTTCTATCATTCCTGTCATCAAATCTATAGCACTTAACAAAGTATAAAAGCGTTTTTGAGAAATTAATGCAGCAAAAAAATCAGGTGCTGTTCCATCACTACACCATAATTCGGAAGTGTGTAGGTGAATGACAGAGAGTCTAGAAGACCTTTGAACCCTGTTAACCGCTGTAAACAACGAATGCATTGAAAAGGGTTTAACAATCAACGCAAAAAAAAGGATGATGGTCGGAAAAATTAATATCGAAGAATAAGTACTAAAATTAGATAACAAAATCCTGGAAAGGGTGAAAGACTTTAAATAGTAGTAGTTGACAACATCTCTAATAGTATGAAAGTGCTACGTCTGGTCCGCTTTGTTTTATGCATGTGAAACCTGGACAACAAAAATAAAAAATCTTAAAAAAAATAAAAACTAGAGACGTTCAAGTTGTAGAATCCCGTGTACAATACACATCTCTAACGAATGTGTGCTATAGACTATGCACAAAGAGCGAGAATTGATATAGCATATAATACTTCGGCCATATAATAAGAGGACCTAAATATCGCTTGCTACGGTTGATCGTTCAGGGCAAAATCAAAGAAAAACGTTGCGTCTAAAGAAAACAACTATCCTGGCTGCTTAACAATAAAAAATGAACAGGTCTAACGGTAGAGGCATTGTTTCATCTAGCTGGCGACTGAGAAAAATTTCATTAGCTTTTTAAAACGACGATACCCAACGCTTGAACACAAGCACGGCACACAAAGAAGAAATGGGTAAATAAAACTTTTTAATATATACAAGGGTTCTCATCTAACCAACAATACGAATCCCCTAGGTAAGGAATAAGAATCAATAGATCGCAGCGTAGAAACTGCTCTATCTGGTACAACACCCTGCTGGCACGTAAGTCTACAGACAATTCCCAGTTCCAACATCGAAAAGATTATAATACCCATATACGTCCATCTAAAGATCTAGTCTACTGGCAATGATCGACCCCAAAGTAAAATGATGATAATCTCAGCAGAAATAAGAGCTCGTGCAACAATCGTAGCGAACTACGATTGCCTAGTAAAGTTATATTGTTTTGAGCCCTTCGACTCTCGAAACTTTAAGAGATATCATTGCCACCTGTGACTAAAAAGGATACAGCCTTAGTGGCATTCACGGGTGGTAGCTTCGTATCATTACATACTCGAGTAAGTGTACTGCGGTTCATCTCGTATTGAGTAGGACCACTATCGCAACGACGAGTGATCAGTATGGCATTTATAAAACTAACATGTCTCACGACGGTCTAAGCGATAGCCTAGGTCTAAGACGGCCCTTAGATGGTAAATTATTACATTTTTTCCAACAACACAACCGTTACCGGATTATTTATGTTAGAGGCCATACTATTTACAGGCCTCAGATTAAATCACCCCAAATTTAGCATGGTAAACGTACAATGCATTCCTCAGTGTATAATTCTTTAAATTTTATTAAAGAAACTTCTGAGTTACTCGAGCTTTATTCCATTTCTCTCTGGTTCTAGTTATAAGACAATTATTACAAAGTGATAAATGGCGAACCAAACAGCCATTAGGTATGGTCATAGTAACCTCTAGGCAAGATGAAGATGTCAATAAGATTTATGGGAATACGAACATCTTGGGATTACGAGTGGAGATCCAGCCAGTTAAGTATAGCCACAATGTAAGAAATACCAAGCATATGGACATACTTGGAAATACTGTGCCAAAGAACCGATGTGTTAAATGCACAAAAAAGCATTTAACTAAAGATTGTGACAAGTCAAAAAACGTAGAACCAAAATGTCTTCTTTTTGTTGGTACCATTTGGTATCATTTTGATCTTGGCACCTTTATATCAGCATTTGGATACTGAACAGAAAGAACATCTTCTTCTTTTGGCATCGTAACCCTTGTTGATTCTTTGCCTGTCTGGCTATGTTCTTTCATTCAGACTTCGCTTGTGCCCTTCTCCTCCATTGCTCCATTGCCTTACATTCATAGTTTTCAGGTCGTCTTCCACGTTATCCTACCATCTCGTTTTGGGCCTTATTTCATCTTTCTATCGACTTCCATTATAATATTTTTTTGTTGATTTTGAACCTTCTTGTATCTGGACATGTGTCTGCCATGACTGTCTCTGACCTTTCATACATTTTGAGAATATAAAAAATTTATTTAATAAAATAAATTTTATTTTATAAATTTAAATGAAGGTGCCCTTCATTTAATTCATTATTCTCGTTGTTTCTCCTAAGCATAGTACGTACGATTCCCACTGGAAATATGTGCATTAATTTTGCTACTTATGGAATTATGTTGATTGATTTCTGTGCCCAGATATGTAAAGGGATCCACACGTTCTGTGATCTGTTACTATATTATTGCATTGTCAGGTGTTCTTTTGACGGTCATATACTTGGTTTTATTTACGTTATATACTATCTGCATATGCAGTAACTTGTACTGATTTGGTAGTTATATAGCCGGTTACATTGGTTTTTCTGATGACTGTCTCAATAACTAGATTCAACAGCATGCTTAATAGTTTCCCTGTTTCATTACGAATATCTGCTAGCCTTTTGTTTATTTACAGAACGAAGATACTCTGTATATTTTACTGCGTACTATTACTCTCAGGAATATATTTAGAACGTGACTCATCAGACTCGCGATTGGATAATAGCTGCGCGTTTTTATGATATTCTAACAAAAGTCAATAAGTCAATCAATTAGTAATACATATTTTAAGTGTCATAAATTATGTTAAAGATATCACAGAATACTTGAATACCGTCTTATGTTAACAGCTTTAGTATTTCGACATTCACCTCATATACTCACGATATATACAACATTCCCTACAATAGATAACAAATAAACTGATAAAGTAAAAAGGTAAAAACTTACCCTCACTAGGGATTTCTGTACATGTGCTCATTTCTGCCGTAGCAGACATGTATCTCATTCTAATATAAGGTTGTGGAGGAGGAAATGTTTGCTGTCTTGTTAGAAGTTTATTTGGTACCACGACGTTGCCTTGAAGAATAGAAGTGAGCCTGCTCACAGCTGTACTACTTGTCATGGACGCTATAGTTGGTTCTGGTAAAAGATTTTCAGCACTTAAAGGCCTTTCTGGTTGTTCTAAAAATATTTGGTCAGTCAGTTTTTTGTTAAAGATGAATCAAATTTGATATTACTTCAATGTTTAATTCAATACTATTAATACCATTACATTACATTAGTTTTGACAAAAAATCAGTAGCCTTTGTGACAAATATTAGGTAAGTTAGTCAAGGAACAATTTAGGGATTTGTCAAATCAATATTTTCCTATTAACGTTTTGTTGTATGTCTATAATGGTGTATAAACAATGAAAATCTGATAAGACACGATACAAGAAATATTTTATTATACTGTATGAAGACTGTAAGAGGCAATACCATATGAGACCTGTCAATAAGTATCTGCTCACGTCAGTTAACTAACGAGTATTCTCCTAATTGATGTAAGAAAGCATTATTTATATTCTAATCCTAAAACGTCCGATCTAACCAGAGTCACATTTGACTTCATGACACCCTCCCCGCCACAAACACTAATTATGATACTTAAATTTTGATAAAATGAAAACCTAGAATAGGAACTGTATTTGTATCTATTATACAATAAAACTATAAGTTTATTTAAAAAATGAATTATTGGAACTACCATTTTTGACTTCTTTTCTTCACACTTTTATTGCAATTTTTATTGTATGCATATCAGCAGCAAAGTGTATGTTTTTCTTTTCATTAAACCTCCATAAGATCAATTTATTTATTTTATTATAACAGAATTTCATAGTTAAAGTTTGAATTTTGAAAACGATTTCTGAAGTGGAAATTGAAACGTCAATAAACTTACTTTAACCTTAAAAAAAATAATAATTGTAATAGTATTAAAATACTCAACTCCTAATAAAAGGCATTAATTAAACATGGATAAAATACGATAAAAATTGTAAAAATTGTTATGTAATTGCATTTTTACAATTATTTTTTTACATGCCATGTATTTACATAATGAATAGTAGTAGGAAATAACTCCTTCATTTTCCTCCAGTCTCCATCTAAAATTAATTCCTGCGTAAGGACCTTCTTCTGAGTAAGGTCCTCTATCACTGCCTTCAATCTATCTTCATTAATGGCTGATCTCAAATAGATTTTTACCCTCTTTAAGCAAGAAAATAATCTTTCACCAGAGCCGTTTGTAACCGGAATCGAAAGACATTCGAAACACTATGTCGATATTCGGATAGACATCTTAAAGATAATGGTAACAGTGGTAAGTTGAAATGCTTATTAACGTGGTATCTTAAAACTTTTCACCAAATAGATACTGTACATTATGCTTGAAAATGGCAGCATTCAACGATAGAGTTATCTCCAAGATCATTTCTATAAGTTTCTACGTGTTAGACAACAAGTGTTAGCTGGTTAATGTGACATACATCAGGAGTAGAATCAACTAAAATGATAAAATACTTGGCTTATTTTAACTCCACACATATTTTACTCCACTCTCTTAGCTAATATTTTTATTATTTTATCACATATAATAGATGATAGATAATTTGTGTTGTTTTGTAAAAAAATTTTGAAATTTAGCTATTAATTCCAAAACCATCAAATAGCTTTCATTCCAGCCTTTTATATTAGTGTCTCTCCTGAGATATAGACCTTGACTCTTGACGTAAGAGCCCTAATGGCAGCAACTACTCTGGTTAAAATATTACGCCAGTAAATACTTCCGTCATCCAGTTGTTTCAAAGGTAATGGATGTATCCTTTTGAGAGCAACGCTTCTTACTTTTAAATTAAGGATTGACGATTTGTGAATGGGCGAGTTCTTGTGGAGATTGACACAATTTCCGGCCTTTTCGTGTCCTCCGAAGCACGGTGGCCGAGGGCAGAGGAACTAAGTCCCTATTATGCCCAAAAACAAAGAAATTTCATTAATCACCTACTAGTAAATAACAAAAATTACAAATAAAAGAAATAAAATTACAATTTTTGGTTTAAAAGAAAAACAATATTTTAACTATAATATAAAACTGTCAAGTCTGTTTTTGAACGAGTTGGTAGAGGAAGCGGAGACAATGTTATCGTTGAGGTTATTCCAGCACTCAAAAACTCTATTTGGAAGAAAGTTCTGTCTTTGTCTTATAGAAAAATTTTCTTTCTTTAGTTTATATTGATGACCTCTGAGGCGTTCATCTTGATTTATGATAAATATTTCATCGAGGTTTCCAAAATTGAATTTTAGTATTTTGAATGTTGTAATTAAGTCTCCACGTTGTCGGCGAAGTTCAAAAGTAGTTAGGTTAGCCATACTAAGTCTTTCTGCATAAGACGGTCTTCTCGGTCCCAAAGAAATTCGAGTGGCTTTTCTTTGAACGTTTTCCAACAGAGTCTTGTCTCGAACCAGATCGGGATACCACGTTGGTCCAGCGTATTCAAGTATGGGTCTTACGTACAGAGTGTAAAGTTTGCAAAATGATTGCATTGAAACTCTCGAAAAACACCTCCGAATAAGATACAGTCTGGAGTTTGCACGTTTACAAATAGAGGTAATATGGTCGGACCAAGTTAGGCTGCTGTTCACGATAACACCAAGATCGTTATACGAAAACACAGATTCTAATGGCTGCCCGTTAACAAAGTACGGCACAAGTGGGTTATTTTTGCCAATTCGAAGCACTACACATTTTTCCGCGTTTAAGGGTAGTAACCACTGGGAACACCAAGTTAAAATAGAGTCCAAGTCCATTTGGAGGGTTAGCTGGTTTGTGTTTGGATTGGCATATATTTTTGTGTCGTCAGCGTAAAACGATATTTTACTTGAGACATAATAAGGAATATCGCTGGTGTAAACCGTAAAAAGCAGAGGTCCAAGGACAGAACCCTGAGGCACTCCACTTTCCACTAACCTGTCCTGTGAGAAAGATTCGCCAACTCTAACTTTGTAATATCGATCTGTCAGGAAATCATCTATCCAACGAAGTAAAGTACCGCGAACTCCGAAATGTTCTAGCTTATGTAGAAGTCTGCGCTTAGGTACACGGTCAAAGGCTTTAGAAAAATCTAGATAAACAACGTCGACCGGCTGCGAACTGTTAAGGGATGAGGTCCAGTCGTTAACACAATGTAGGAGATTGGTTAGAGTAGAGCGACCAGAGACAAATCCATGTTGTTGTGTTGGAATAACATGTTCCTGGAGAAGGAATTTGGTCATCTCCTCGGAAATAATGGCTTCCATAACTTTGGCAACTACTGGCAGCAAGCTAAGACTGGTGGAATTTAATAATATTTAAAGTATCACCACGCCCTAACAAGAGTTCAAAGAAATGAAGAGGCGAAAGGGCAGCAACCTTTAGTTTGAAACTTATGTATTTATAGAATCCTCTTACATGTTTCGAAACTACTTTACTGTTTTGATTAAACACCATTTTTGCAATCACTAAGAAGCCCGGTGTGTTTAAATTTTCGCCATAGATGTCGTTTGTGATTAATTTGTTTAATTGCTGTTCGATTTATCGTTTACTGTTTTGATTAAGCCCATTTTTGCATGTTCAAAGTAAATCCTTTACTGTTTTGATATAAACATCAAATCAGCTGTATTGTCATTAATAAGCACTATAAAGCAGAATCTTTGTTAAGTTAAATCTAGTAAGTTCTGTAATGAGTTGTATCAGGTTTGAATTTACTACAAAGCTTTTAAATAAATTAAAGCTCGTTATGTTAACCTTGTGGCTAAGGTCTAGTGCAGACGTCGACGACACCGTCGATTTTTTTCTACGTGATTTTATTTGGTATCTTGAAGAAGTCCATTATTAAGAACATTTTTTATTTTATTTCTGCATAACTAAGTTCTTCCTGGCTATGTTTGGGCAAAATCATATTTTCTGTTTCAGCATTTATATCAGAAGGTTCCGAAAATTGTGGAGACACCAGTTTTAGCATACTCCAACATTTGAAAAATTTGAAAATTTTTTATATTAAAAACAAAACAAACACAAAAAACAATTTAAACAATACAAACAACTACAAAATACTTTTTCAGCATTTATATCAGAAGATTTCGAAAATTGTGGAGAAACCTTATTTGGTATAATAGACTCGATTTTTTATGTTTATTCATGTTTTGTTTTGTTTATTATTATTTTGTTTATATTATTATTAGTATGTTACATTTATGTAACCTTTTGTTTGCCGATATTTTTCATTTGCTTTTATTTATAGTTGCAAACTATAATATACCTGATGAATATAGAGGACTTGAAGAAGACACATCAGATTGTGATCCATATGGTAATAATTCATCTTCCTCTTTAAGGCCACTGGAAGCTCTTGATTCAGTCTGTGGGCTAACGGGCGTTCGATTTAATAGAATACCTTTACCCGTTGGTAGGCTCTCTCTTCTATAAATTGGTCTTGGCAGTGTATGTTCCATATTAACTGGCACAGAATGTCTTCTTACTTCTAATGATTCCAACGTTGGAACAGTAAGTGATTGTCTTCCAATATCCCTAAAAATAAAAGAATTAGTAGAATAATCTAAAACTGATAAAAAATTTATATTTTGTTCAGTAAGTATTTTCGCCTTGCGTTATTTATCTAGTAGGTATACTGAGACCCAAACAGCTGAAACCACCAAGGTCATTTTCGCTGTAAACTGAAGATCTGAGTACAATGCGGTTTTGGACTAATTTACATTCAGTTAAAAAGAATTGGATACGAAAGCGATCGATTTTTAGATATTTTCAAATAACCTCGTATTAAGTAAAACAGTTGTGGTTTCTCGTTAAATGCAAAATTCCAAATACATAATTTACTAATTACGTCCAACATTTTAACTTGGTTGCCATTGTTCCACTAATTAAATATATTATAAAATCATTGTGCCTAAGTTATAGTAATCATTGTGTATAAAAAGAGCTCATGAAATTAAATATCGAAATAATTAATTTGTCAACGTGGCATAAGTGACTGTCTTTGTCAATACCCAAGTTGGCGCAGATCGCGTCTAAAGATATTTCAAAAATATTACAGTGTCAATAACACTATTGTGGTGTTAAATTTGATAAGGCATTAAATATAATCTTACATAGTTATTATAATTACTATCAATGGTACTACAGTCCTATTTGAACGTTGACTTTCCTTGAGCTATTTAGTCAATAGTTTTGGTCCACTGCTAGTCATTTAATAATAAGTCTAAGAAGAAAATAACTACATAATTCGTATGCCGCATTCATGTTCTTGTCTAATGCAGGTTAGACAGAAGGATGATAATGTGGGCATAACCTTATTTTGAGATGTCTTGCCTTTACTTAGATAAATCTACTCTTATTATGTATAAGTTTTGGTGCCAAGACAAAGAATTATTTTTGTAGATGTTGTTTCCGTTTTGATAATGCTTTAGCCATCTCCGTTAGTAGACATACATTAACGTGTATGGATTGGATATGAGATTGATCATTTTAAAAGTTAAGATATAGTAGAAGCTGCCGTAGAACAAAATGAAAATATCATTTAAGGCAGCCTAAGATGAATTTAAAGTTATTACCTTGGCGCATGTGATGTATATTCTTGTGTACATCGACTTGTTGAAGATTTTGTTGTCAGTGGTTCTTCTTCGTCGTCACTGGCAACTTCAGGTTCGGCGTCCGACAATTCCGTTTGTGTTTCTTCCGCTTGTTCGGCTTTTTCTTGTGCTTCCCAACGTTTTCGGTTAGTATCTAGGATGTTCATCATGTGCGTTGAAAGACTACTGCTCATAAATCTATGCCATTCAGCAAACAGTGGTGTAACTACATTCTTAAAAAAACCTAGAACATAAAACCCTTTAAACTATAATAAGTATATGGTAATAACATAGTATTTATTTGATACTACTTTAAATATTTGAATAAATATACTAAGTAAAACTTGTTTTTTATTAAAAGACCATTGGTTAAAATATATCGACAATGTCATCATGGCGACTAAAATAAAAATAGATACCATAAATCCGAGTAACTTTGGGACAGTGCTTAACATTTTAAAATAGCATACCCTCGTCATTGTCGTAACTATTCTTAATGCTGACACCTAATGACACCGTTTGGAAGCTTTTGTACGAAAGAAAAATTGAATTGGAGCAATAAATGAAGAACATGAGATAAGTGGGATCAACTTATTCAACAGTAATAACAAGATTTTCGACGAAATAAAAGGTATCAGGCAATTTATTACGGAAAGGGGAACCGATTACCTAGATTACTAAGATTAAAAATTCCCCAGAATTATACACATCAATCATCTAGTATGGTAATGCACAGGAGACGTGACTTGGTTTCTATATCAATTACGAGGCAGAGAAAATGTGGATAACCTGGACAGAAACAGTGTGGCTGGAATGTCCTAAAAAATAGCCAGACAAATAGCCTAGTCTGAGAAGACAGACTGGTCTTAAGTTATCAACTGCGGCACGGTGAATCATACGATCACAAATTAACTATTGTAAGTGAAAATATTTCTTATATATATAAAGCATAGAGCAAATAAATGGTAACTGTATTATCTATATTAAAAAGGACGGAAGTGTATTATATTATTCCGGTGACAGCACAGAAGACCCGCATCACAAAAATGGTGTAGGTATATTAGTAACATCAGAACTGAGTAAATATGTGACCAATTTCGTACCAGTCTCGGATAGAATTATATTAATCCAAATAAATACTCAACCATTTAAAACTCACATACTTCAAATCTATGCCCCGACTGCAAATAGAAAATATGACGATGAAGTCGAGAAGTTGTATGATCAGATCCAAGACATCTTACAGAAACTTAGTAAATACGAAATTTTATATATTATAGGCGACTTCAATGCAAAAATTGGAGAAGGTCGACGAGGTCAGACTGTAGGTCCTTATGGTTTAGGACAACCTAACGATCCATATTAGGTTCCATATATGTATAACAATTTTTCTTTTGCTTTTACTCCTATATATTTCATCATTTCTGGTGCTACTTCATCGCTTCCTGGTGCTTTTCCAATCTTTATCTTTCTTATTGCTTCTTCCAGTTCTTCTTTTTCTATAGTTTCTGGATTTTCCATGTTTCTCATGGATACTCTCTTGATGTGGCTTTCCTTCTCCATTGTATTCGCTTGATTTCCATTCAGTATCAGCTGGAAGCGTTCCCTCCATCTTTCCATTATTGTCTTATCGTCTTTTATTATTGTTCATTATTTGTTTTAGTTTCGTTTCTTTGTTGCTTCTTAGGGTTTTCAGTGTTCTATAAATTAATTTTACGTTTTCTGTGCTGTTTTCTTCCATTTTTTCTCCGAATTTTTCCCAACTTTTCTTTTTCTCTTTCTTAACTATCTCTTTAACTTTTGTTCTTTGTCTCTTATAATTTTCATACTTTGGTTGTGTTTTATCTTTTATGTATTTGCGTCTAATTCTGTTGTGAAGTATTCTGAGGAAAATTTTAAGAGTGTGGCTCATTAGGCTAATTAATCGATATTCTGAGCATTTTCTCGCATTGCGTTTTTTAGGTATTGCGATAACGATGGATTTGAGCCAATCTGCGGGAATCACTCCGGTGTTATATATTGAATTAAAAAGTCTTACTACTACTTTTATATTATCATTCTCTATTAGTTTCAGCAACTCAGTTGGTGTATCATCTGGACCACAAGCTTTTCTAATTTTAGCATTATTTATAGCATGTTCTACTTCGCATTTCATAATTTCTGGGTCGTCAGTACAGTTTTGGTAGAATTCGACAATATTATTCCTGTCATCTTCAAACAACTCTGATATATACAGCTGCCATTCTTTTCTTATTTCTTGCTCATTTACAATAATTTTGTTATTAGTGTCAACAAGTACAGAAGGAACTCGTTTTTTAAATATATTACTCATTTCTTTTAATTTTTTGTGCACATTAAATAAGTCGTGTTTAGATATTACATCCTCCATTTTGTCGCACCTTTCTCTCATCCATTTTTCTTTGGCTAATTTGATCTCCTTTTTTATTCTTCTCTGCAGGTGTCTATATTCTGTTACATTAGATTTTATCAGTCGACGTTGTTCCATTAATTTCAAGATGTCGTCTGTCATCCAGTTATTTTTCTTGATTAAGAGTTTTTTCTATAATCATTGTTTGTGGAGATTTCGTTAACTTGGTTTTTAAATTCACTCCATAGTTCTTCTGGATCTTCTAGTTGTTCCCCGATGTTTTTTATTCTATTGTTAAATTCTTTTTTAATGTTATGTTTTATGTTTATATCGTCAAAGTTAAGTACATTGGTTTTTGGTTTTTGTCGCTGAATTCGTTTTAACCTTAGTTTAATATCTGCTACGAGTGGTTGATGATCAGATCCAATATCTGCCCCAGGATATGTAGTGACTTTTTTGACGGCATTTCGGAAACGCTCATTTACAAGTATATAGTCTATTTGATTTCTTGAAGACTCAGGGTTATTGCCATCATCAAATGGGGCTTTCCAAGTGTATAGTCGTCGCTTGGGTAGTTTATACCAGGTGTTTGCAATGATCATATCGTTTTCTTTACAGAATTCATACAATCTCCGTCCTCGATCGTAATCGAAGAAAAAAGTAATACCCAGAGAATGGACAAATGCAGTAATTATACCTATATACAAGAAAGGAAACACAAGAGACTGTAAGAACTATAGAGGTATATCACTACTATGTGTAGCAGCAAAAGTATACGAAACCATAATAGAAAGGAAAATCAGAAAAGAAATAGAACATAAATTAGAGGACGTACAAAGTGGATTCAGGAAAGGACACAACACACAAGACCATATATTCACCATGCAACAAGTAATAGAAAAAGCCTTAAAGAAAAATAGAGAAATATATCTGAGCTTTATAGACATGGAAAAAGCATTCGACTCAGTCAAAAGAAAAGATATATGGGAAAGCCTAAAGAAGAAGCAAGTAAGTGAAGAACTGATAGAAGCAACAAAGAGTATATACATGAAAACAACAAACACAGTAAGAATGTCAAATATGCAATCAGAACCATTTGAAACAACTCAAGGAGTTAGACAAGGAGGAAGTCTCAGCCCAGTGCTATTCATAAATGTAATAGATGAGATAGTGAAAGAATGTAAGAAAACGTTCAAGAAATACTGCATCGGTTGGAACAGAATGCAAATGATAAACGCTGAGATGTGTATATTTGCAGACGACATAGTATTAATTGCGGAAACAGCAGAAAAACTGAAATACAACTTAGAGAAATGGAACCTAGAAGCAAGCAAATACAACTTAAACGTAAACAAAGAGAAGACTCAGATAATGAAAATATCAAGGAAACAAGGGACGGAAGATCAACTAGAAATAATGATAGACCAACAAAAAATAATACAGACAAATTCATACAAATACTTAGGAACAGTAATCAACAACAAAGGAGACATCGAGGACGATCTTAACAACAGAATGGAAAACACAGGAAAACTATTCCAAGCACTAAATAGAGGATTCCTTAATAACAAAGAAATATCAACAAAGACCAAGATGACAATATACAAAACAATATATAGACCTACAGTGACATATGGAGCAGAAAATTGGATACTAAACAAAAGGCATCAAAGCAGAATTCAGGCAGCAGAAATGAAATACCTCAGAAGAACGATCGGAGTAAAAAGAACTGATAGAATCAGAAATGAAGAAATAAGAGAAAGACTAAAAATCAAACCGATTCTCGAATCAATCAAGGAGAAAAAATTGGCATGGTTCGGACATCTAACCCGGATGGACAATAATAGACAAGTAAAAAGAGTGTGGGACGCCAAACCAATAGGGAAGAACAGAAGAGGAAGACCCATTAAAGAATGGAACAGTGACATCTCGCAGATACTGCAGAGTAAGGGTAAGACTTGGCAGGAAGCAACACAGATGGCATATAATAGGAAGGAATGGAGAAAGTTTGTCAAGAGCTAGGACACCTCAGAAGATTGTAAAATATTGTAATATAAAGAATTGTATTATAAACGGCCCAACACCGAAAGTTTCCGTTTTTATCTTTTTTCAATATTGTGAAACAGATCTTGATCAACTAGGTGCGTACTCTTACCCCACTTTAGTTTACATAGATCCGACAGGAGAAGTTTAAAAAAAGGTAATGTAATACAAAGCTGGTTTTGTCAACCGTAAAATTACCATAGTCTACTCAGTTGATTAAAAAAAGCAAAATATTTAATCAGAACTTTGAAATTTTGCACAGACAATATAGACAACTGCGAGGAAAAGTATTCGCGACTTATTTAAATTGGCTGATTTATTATTGTCTTTCTTAGAATCACTTGTCTGAAAACAACATGTTTTTGGGAAACTATTTATCAACCCAGAACATTTCAGTTTTCTCAAGAAAACATACCCGTCTTTTGTGTAGAAATTTTAAGATGGATTTTAAAGGAACCACCTTAGTTGACTGTCGTATATACCTACTTCTTCTGTACGGATAGGCACTCTAAAATAACTCGTCGTTGCGCAAACATCTCAAAAAAATTAAGATCTGTACTAGTGTCAAGTGTACGTCCAGCATACCCTAAGGTTCCGAGCAGTGCATCAGCCACAGACGTCGCTGTTCATCAGTCTAGATATCGGCCGTATTCACAAAAAGGTAGGTGAATATCATATAGAATTGAAGGGTTTGTAAGGTCAAGCTGCTATGTTACAAATAACTGAAAATGAGATAATCCAGGTTAAAGTTTTTTTGGTTGCATTTTTACAAGAACCTGTTAAAAAAACTTAAATTTTGAATCTAGAATCTTTTGGATAACAAAAGTTCTTGCGAGCAATTTTTTTTTTTTTGAAAAATATACATTTCACCCTTTAAAAAAAATCAAATATGTACATAGCACCTTTGTCCACCAACCTATTAGAATGTAGGATATATGAAAACAAGTAAGTATATGGTGCTATGTGTAGATCAGAAGACAAGCCAAAGTCACAAATTAGAGCTATGTTTTATTTAAAATAAATCAAAATAACATTCTGTTAGTCAATGCAAAAATGGTATACAAACATGTAGGACGCTACCCTTTTTAATTGCCCTGCAACATTACTTCGTACTACCATCTGTGTTCAAGGCGTACATATGGCAATAACTGCTTAATCTCTTCTTTTTTCTCTGCAGAAAAACTGCCAATCTTCTTGTTTACTCTTGGAACTACAAAGTTTGGGGATATAACACACATAGTTTTATTTGTCTTATTAGTAGACCTATAATGTCGAATATCTCCTCTTGAACGGCATATTGGGGTCGTAGCTATATTTAAACAGATAACTACCAAATTCACTACCCTTTTCCATTTGATGCCATCTCTAAATTGAACAGTCTCTCCATGAAGATCCTTTTTCCGGTTTACTAGTTTTAGAGATGTAGCTAATTCTTCAATGTTCCTGAAATGGTGTTCTATATTTGTAACCTGGTTTTCTTTGGTTGTTTGCAGTATTATCTGTCGATACTCATCTGGTAAGAATAAATTAGACTGTTTCTGTAGATTCTTTTCGATGCGACCAAAGTCACGATCTTAGTCTCGGTAAGAGTGGCCCACCTCTGGAAATTTATGGTCTATAGTTTTGAAGTACCCTTTCAAAATCATGTACTGGTACAGACAAATAATCTGGAAATTCTAATTTTGTCCGGCACAAGAGTCGGACCACACTTGCTGATGATTTTTTTCTCGAAGTGTTCTATCACTTTCAACCGCACTCAACAGTGAACTTGCAACTTCTGTACTGCCACGATTTGCTACGTCTTCTGTCCAGGTAAAAAATAGGCCCCTGTCTACTTTTTTGAAATTATATGCAGGCCAAGATTATAAAACCACATCTGTCTTTTATAGAAAACTTTTATTGTAGACAAACGAGGCAATGGCATAGTCTGTTGCAGATTCATAGTGACATATGCAACATCGTTCAACACATTGGCACTTTCCCTGTCAGCTTTTTGAGCCAAAAATGCAGATTTATAAAAATCAATATGTTCTTCTGAACATTGTCCACTATCACATGTACTACATGTATCACTCTTAGGTTGTCCAATGGATAAATTGAACTCGTAATAATAAATAAATCTGTACATGGACTCTTTACTAAGAATTCGTCTAAAACTTGGTCTAGTCTGCATTGTTTAATGTAAAGTTTGTAGATTTTAGGTACGGACAATAACGGCGATAAGTATTTTTTGTTTGGATTGTTGGCTCTAGAATAATGAGTCAACTCAGCAGGAAACGAAGCAATATGTTCCATAACATATTTTTTTATTATATCTGGATCAAGTTTAGTAGGCCTGTTGTTATGTTTGCGCCGTTTGTCTAACTCTGGCGCTGACAAACCTTTTTTTATCTGGTTTTGGATAAGAAATACTTTCTTTCTGCCTATTTGGTACAATGAAATTTAGGGCTGATTTACAAATTGGCACATGAATTCCATTTACTGTAATACTGTACTTAAAATATGCAGTTTTATGTCTGTTTGTACCCTTACGTTTTCGCCGAGGTTTACTTATGGAAATTGATTTAAAAAGAATTACATTTTTCCCGTTAATATAATGTTTGTGGAAATCATTAAAAATTAATACTCTTGTATCCTGGTTAATCCTAGTTGAACATTTTAATCGACACGAATCGACTCATTACAAATAATATTATCCTCATTAATGCGCTTGGCAGCAATCACTACACCTTTACGAGATTTTCCACATTTCTCTACATTCTCTTGCTTTAGCAGCCATATTTCTTTTCCATTGGTGTTTGTTTTTCTGTCGTTTCCTGGACAATTTTTGTTTTTTTACTTGTGGTTCTACATCTAAATGAGCCTGGTCACTATTAATAGGGCTACTCACCATATTACATTTATTTTTAATGGCAATTTACTGTAGTATATTATTTTAGGTTAGTTGTTTCATCAAGCTTACCTTCATAACTGTCTTCTTTTGCCTGTTTAAGAGCCAATTCTAATATTTGTTTGCTTCTTCTCATCTTGCACTTTATTTTACAACGTCAACAAAGCACAGTGACTAAGTGGATGAAGGTGTTATGTGCATGCTGAAGACACATGGCACCTTCTCCCTCCAAACATTCTGCATATTAGTGTATCATAACCCCTTCACCAGCTGAATAAATACTAAGTTATTGCTAGAAGTGAATGGGAGATGTGCTATGAGAAAGAATAACACATAACGCCTTCATCCCCATAGATATCCCAATTTTTAAGCAAATGTAACATAACACGTTCATCTTCCAAGCCCTTCAATTCACAATTACAAGTTAGTAAATCTGCTAATTGTTATTTGAATTACAATCATCTACATTACATCCTCATTTACACATATTGCATTTTTTGTTATTTTAAATCAAATCTTCCAGCGACCTCAATACGTTTAACACAAAACAACAACAACAAAATAAAAAAAAAAAGATTTATTAAAAATATTAGAAATCAAAATGCAGATCTAATTCCGAAAGAACAAAAAGATATTGGTAGGATCTGTTACTACTAAAAAGTAGATAGGTGCAAACGACAGTAATAAATATATTATGTGGAATAGTAATACAGATGCTTAGAGATACAGATACTAAAAAAAAATTATTATTTCTCTTCTCAAGGCGCAGATGTTAAGTACATCGAAACATTAAGTTCAAACTTTGTGTGGAAATTAAAAAACATGTATGTTCTTAACGAGATGATACCGAAATACTTTTATATTCATGTTATCATGAAGATAGATAATATCATTTCATTTTATCATAAATGTACTTACCCACTTGTATTTTCGCCACTGATGTAGATTGCTGATCACAAATTGATGTAACGGGAAGATTCAATTTTCTCTCAAATTCACCTTGTCTGAAAAATTCATCGCATACCTTTGAGCTCCACTTCTTAGATATGTCCCATGGACGAGTGGGATTTGAAATATCTGCACACTTAAGAGCGATTTGCATAATAAACTGTCTATGATGGGCCTCTCGCAAATCCAAAGTGTCTTCGTCTAAATGTTTCTAAAAATTTAAAATAGAGCGTTAGTAACTGGATGGTTCACTGGCCGGTATAAATTGATACTTCTTATATTTCAATCATAATTATAAAAAAACTGTTTATTCGAGGTACGAAATACTTGGCAGTCACGTCATTCCGAGTTACTACAATAAATGAAGTTATGTGCATTTCTTCATTGTTATGAATTAACTTAAATATATATATATATATATATATATATATATATATATATATAATTTAAATATATATATTTTTATATATAATATAAATATTTAATGAGACAAAAGAATTTGACACAAACATAATAATTATAGTTCTGAAGCTATTTTCTTGTGGCATTGTAAATTAATTACTATTTATAACTGGGCTTATTGTGGCTTATTCCCAGTTATAAATAGTAAATAATAATTATAATTGTTGTTTTTTTAAAGATAGTAAATTATCCATTTTATCTTCTGGTGCTGCACTCAAGTAGCCATCTATATAGTGATAGAAAAAAGGTATATCAAAATCTATTTTATTTAAAACAATTTCCTCTAGATGCTCTAAAACTAATTGAGCGATGGCACTGGATATGCTAGCACCCATAGCACATCCATCTGTTTGTTGGAAGATTTTGTTTTTATATTGGAAATAGGTTGACTTTAATGTTGTTTCGACTGCTAGCAGAAATTCTTCTAGAGGGATGTTTGTGAACGCTTTGATTTCATTCCACTTTTTTTTAATAATGACTGCTACATATCTTTTTAAGGTAACACATGTAACAACTTTTCCATGTTTGTGTGGTTGTTTTTTTATATTGTTCTTTTTAGATGAACTGATGATGCTTTCTGATTAAGAAAGCGAAACGTCTTCAATAAATAGATAAAGTAGCCATCCTCTTTGTTTTTTTTTTCTCCACCTTTTGACCGAAAAAAACCCACCACTCATCTGACTGATCCTTAATATATATATAGAAGGGTTATATATTTACATATATACCCAGTCTCTAATAGAAACAAGATCTTATTGAAACTTTCTGGACACAAACTGAGTCAGTTCAAAATCTAAAAAATTCGTAAAAATGATTTAAAAAAAAAATTAAATTTCATAAGAAAACAATAACAGACCAGTAAGATATGAAGGTGTTCGGGTTTTTTGTCCAGTAGCTTTTTAGTATAAGTTAAACAAACATACGATTTGATTAAGTACTTACTTTAAATTGCGTGAGGAATTCGTTTTGTCTATTGATATCCGTTGCTAATATTAGATCACGAATTTGTTGTTCCAATTCTGATCTATAAGGGGTCAATTGTTCAGCAACTCCACTTTCTAAGAGACAACCAACTGCTGACCTCCAGTGATGATTTTCAAGAACTGATTTATTCTAAAATATAATAATTAAATTGTTAACTTATTAACAAATGAAAAGATGTTATAATAATGATAGAACTGATATATTTTGTAGATATTTTAAAATAGTAAAAAAGGTGAAGTAATAGGACTTTTAATATTAAGTATTTAAGTTATTAAAATTATTAGCAGGTCACCTGCAATCTTAGTTTTTTATCGAATATATTGATAAGGTTACCAATATAGTGACTGTGCAAATTTAGATCAGGAACGGAATGATGTGGACATCAACAGAATAAGACAGACAAGAGACCAAGAGATATCGCTTGAACTAGGAGGAAGAAGAGAAATTGCCAAGAAAGTAAAGAAAATGCTTTTGGGGAAGGAATGCGTGTCTAGAGTGATGGCAAAAGGGGACACAAAAGAGAATTTTAGTCCAGAAAATTCCACCCGACACTACGGCAGAAGTGATTAATAAAGCAGTAGAGGAAGTTGCGGGAAAAAAGCAAGCCTGTGACGTAGTCAAAGTCTGGACAGAAGGACGAGGTGACGCGAAAGGTATTGAGAGCTCGATAATAGATATCCACGAAGACGCTGTGGAAAAAGTAAACGAAAAAGGGATAAAACTTTAATGTTCAGGGATACAACTAACATCAAAGAAATGCGTCAAATATCTGGGAGTGACACTACACCAATCATCAAATATCTGGGAGTGACACTACACCAATATGGCAAGTGCGGGTAATATAGGCAGCCGGGTATAAGCAGCGAAAAGTGCGGCTGCGACGGGGGGATGATGCCTAACATTGGAGGACCCAAATCAAAAAGGAGAAGGGGCCTTACACGGTGTTGTGCAGTCAATCATCCTTTACGCCGCACCAGTCTGGAGTGAGTCGATAGAGAAACCGACCTACAAAGGGCTCATGATAAGAGCAGACAGAACAAGTCTGTTGCGAGTAGTATGCGCCTACAGGACTGTATCTGCGGTGGCCTTGAGGACTATCACGTGTTGTGTTTCTCTGCACGTGTTAGCAGTAGAAAGGAGACGTCTCTATGAGCAAGAGAATATTCGATAGCAGCCATAAAAAAGAAGTAAGAGAAAGATCAATAGAAAGATGGCAAGAAGAGTAGAAAAACATAGAAGATGTTGCTCAGTGAGCAACAAGATGCTGTGTTTTAGGCACATATCGTGAGTGTTTTAGGACATATCTTCATAGATTCAGAAAGACAGATGCAGATAAATGCCTATACTGTGAATAGTCTAACACTGTTACTCACACAATGCTGGATTTAATAGATGGACAGTGGAGAGAAACAGAATGTATAGAGAAATAGGTATAAACCCTGTTACTGTGAGAGAGATGATCGTGAAGTAAGGAGGGATGGAATATTTTACATAACTACATTCGAACGGTAATTCAAAAGAAAGCAGAAGAAGAGAAACACCAGCCGCACCAACGACAGAGATAAGATATAGATAATAGAAGGTAATGTTCCGAAAGTGTCGTCAGCATTACAGCGGCCATCCCACTCTCGAAGTACGGTACATTGGACAGTCAACTTCGCACACGTAGAAGAGGATGGTTTTAGTTGGTAGACAGGAAAACAGGAAGGCAGTAGATCTGTTTACAGGACCTCCTTCTTCTAAGGGGCAACGGGCTCAGATGTACTCCTTTACGTTGTTTCTAGCACACGCCAGTCATCCCTAGAGATGGGTTAAACTGGTACGGTTTTTAGAAATTTTTATCTGCAGAGAGAGAGAGAGAGAGAGAGAGAGAGAAAAAAGATTTTGACCAATAAAGGAAAAACGGGAGGTGAAAGTAGACTAATTCTTATTATTTTCTCGACCTACGCCGTTAAAAAAAATATTTGCGTGCAATTAAAGGCGAGATATTGCAAATTTTTCCAGCGCTTGAATTTGAAGTTTCATTCTACAAAAAAACGAAGCCTGGAAAGTTCTCCTTCACTTTAACGTAGCGGTATTTTAGGATTACGATCACTTTAATGGGTAATACTTTTTTACACCTTCTATCTTCATTTGCATGAGTTTGCAGTTTATAGCTTTATAGTTTACTGAATTTCTGTCATACGCCAAATAAATAAGTGTGTTTTCTCTCTCTTTTCTATGTCATCTTTAGTAAACATCCATGTGTAAACAAGTAGTGAAAATGTGTGAACACTGATTAAATACCCTTGTTTTTATATTCAAGGGTATTTCTTATTCTTTACTATTTAGTTTACAGAAATTCTTAGTAAAACTAATACTATTGTATTGTACCATTTTTAAATAAAACGAACGGTTCTAATTTATATAAATATATTTATTTATTTTACAGCACGATTATATCTTATCAACTAACTTAGCTAATATCAGCGCTACTTATATATACAAGTTATTATGTACTAGAATATTTTGGAATAGTCCACCTCTATTCACAGATCATCGTCGTCTCGAGATGTAACCGTTGTATGGGCTACGTCGAAATAAGTAAGTTCGGTACACTGCTCCCCTCTTAGATCTGAGCGTCCCGATCAGTAACTCTATATGTAGGCTCAGGATGGCGGAATCTACAGGACTCTCCAGCTTTGCAGGAACCCCTCAGAAAGAAATAACAGTCTAGTGTTTTTGAAGGAAACGATCTCTTAGAATTAATGCAACACATAGTAATTCGTACGCCAGTTTTTCGGAAGAGATTCTGTACGATCATCGTTCTCAAAGGTTCTGTACAGATCATCTCTTAGCACTAGGCAATTCCATTGGCTCCAGTAAGACTTGACTTCTGGACTACATGCACTGTCTTGCCAAGTAGATCTCTCACTTCGGTGCATCCAATCCAATACTCTTTTTATACGTGGATCATCTGCTTGGGCGTCTTGTAGCTGTTGAGGCTACCATTCATCATTAATAACGCTGGATCACCTCACGGAGCAAAGTAGTTCTTCTAATTTAAGAAAGTGATTACAATTTTCACTGCACCACCTTCTCGAAAGAGCATCCTCATTTAAGTGAACTCTTTCAGCCCTGTGTTCGATCTCGTAATCATATTCTTGTAATCGTTTTAACCATTTTGCCATCTGTCCCTTTGGCGGAATTGTAGGAATCATTTTAGAGGCTATATCCGTGGAAAGAAAAAACTTTCTGCCATACAAGTATTTATGGAAATGCTCGCAAGTCTTCACTACGCCTAGCAATTCTCTCCTGGTAACGCAATAGTTTCTTTCTGGTTTCGGCAAGACTTTGCTAAAGTAAGTGATGACTTTCTCCTGCTCATCTTGAATTTGGGAGAGAACAGCTTTCATTGCACTGTTGCTGGCATCGGTGTCCAACAGAAATTTTCCTGCGTGTCTAGGGTAGCTTAAAATCGGTGCCATTTGTAATTGTTCGAAAGCTTTTTGACACTCTTCCTTCCATGTATATTCCTTGCCTTCTTCTGTCAACTTTGTTAATGGCTTGGAAATGTTGGCAAATCCTTTGACAAAACGTCGGTAATATGTACATAGACCAAGAAAACTTTTAATTTCGTGTTTATCTCTTGATAGTGGCCTATCCTTAATTACTGCAAGTTTTTCAGGATCAGTTGTTACAATATATCCCAAGTACTTCACTTCTCGTCGAAACATGTGACATTTCTTCGTACTTAACTTAAAATTGCTGCCCGCAATCGTTGAAAGATTTCTGTCAGATTGTTGACATGTTCATCAAGGGATCTTTTAAAACTGACTCCATTAATCTTTCAAATGTGGCAGGGGCATTACAAAAACCAAAGGACGTAACCGTGAACTGCCAAAGCCCTGATCCTATCGAGAATCCGGCTTTTTCCCGATCAGCTGGTTCTATTCCTACTTGCCAATATCCACTTTTTAGATCGAGTGTGAAGAACCAACGAGAACTAGAGAGAGTATCCAATGTATCGTCTATTCTGGGCAAAGGATAATTATCTTTGTTTATTCATATCTTTGATATCTTCGGCTTCCTCTCTTTTCGCAAATGGAAGTCGTCTAGGTTGTTGTCTGATTGGCTAAGCGTCTCCGGTATTAATTTTATGCGTTACTATGCTTGTTTTTCCCTTATCCTTCTTATTAATGGCAAAAACATCTTGACATTCTATCAGCATAGATTTCACTTTTTTAGTTCGTTCATCATCAAGATCTGGGCACGTTTAAATCATCACCGAAACAAGCTCTTTTCGATACTTAGATTTCCATGTATGTTGTTTCCATGTGTGTTGTTTTAATTTTAAATATTGCTATTTTTTTTTTAATATGTTAGTAAAATGTCTTTGTAAATTGTTATTTATATTTCAAATATTTATATATATTAGAAATTTATCTTAAGGATTTCTGTCACTGGACTGATCTCCCCTATGTTAATTACTTGATAAACATATTGATTATTGTTTTTTTTTTTTTATTTGTAGAAACAGATTTCAATAAATAAAGGATGTAAAAAAAAAAAAAAAAGATTTCCATGATTTTTTTTTATTTTTCATAGAACAAATCGAAGCCACGGGAACACACTATCCGATCAAAGTTCTTTTACTTAACTTAATAGCAGTTCCCTTTAAATGCACAACTCTTACAGGAACGACACCTTAAAATCCCACCAAAGCTTTTGCCGTTAGTAACTCGGCATTGTTCACATCTTCGACCATCTTTAAACTTACCGGGTATTGTTACGTCACAAGTAGTTAGTAAGCTGATAACATCTTCTTTGTCTTCATGAAACGGCAACTCTTCGCCACTGATCTCGAAATCCCCATTTTTAAAATACAATACAACTTTTCTTAGTAAATCCATCCCTAATATGAAATCGTCGGAGATCTCTGCAATTAATACTCTGTATTTAGTTGTAGTATGGCTAATGGATACTGAGATATTAGCCAAGGCATATGTATTAATTAGCTCACCAGTTGCTGTTCTAAGCCTTACTGTTGCAGGCGATAATTTAAGATGGCGTCGTACTATTTCTGAACATGTAATAGTTCTTGTTGCACCTGTATCTACCAAAAACGATCTATATTTATTATTGATACTACCCCCCATGTACAAACTATGAATTCCACCGGAGGACGTAATGTTAACAGTTACTATGGGGGCTGTGTTTTTCAAGGTCGGCAGTTGCCCCTTGTTGTCGACCCGTTCTAGTTTTCCGACTGTTGTATCATTTTCTTGCAATTACAGCTAATGTGACCTCCACTGACGTCACCACAATTCCAATATCTGGGCTCGCATCTCTTCGGCATCGTGTTACGAACTACTTTTCGTACCATTTCTTCCAGACGTTCATCGTTTGGTTCGTCGCCTTCTTCAATGGTTCTTACTCGATGGCTCCGTGAAGTTTGACTAGCTGTTTCATGTTCCAAGGCAATAGCGAGCGCTTCATCTAAAACTTTCGGTCTTGCTAGTCGTAAAGCTTCTGTAATTCATTGTCTTTTAACTTATTGACGAAGATATCTACAGCAATTTCTTCCAAAATGTTGTCTGGTACCCTTGGATAAGTAAACCGCACTATACGAGCAACATTTGCTTCAAACTCTTTCAAATTTTTCTTGCTCGTTGAATTCTACTTCTTAATTGTGCCTTGTAGACTTGTTGTAACTGGGTATCTCCGTAACGTTTGTCTAGTTGAGTGAACACGGACTGGTAACATTTTTCTTGATCCTTAGGAATCTATCTTAGGATATCCGCAGCATCACCTCGTAAAGCAGCAGTCAAGGAAACAGCCTTTTCTTGTTCTGTTCAATGATTGTCTGTCGCAATAGTTTCAAATTGTCTAACGTATATGGACCAAGAAAACTTTACATCAAATGGTGGCAATTTGAATCTTATATGATGTGTCGTTTCATCTCTGGGTGATTCTTCGTTTACTACAGGATCTAAAACTACTGCATTGACTGGTGGTAGTACTTTTGTATTGGTTATAATGGTCTCTAATTGTTAGATCTTCTCTTCTACGTCGTTTACATTTTTCTGTATTTGATGGAATGTTCTAGAAACTTCTTCAAATTTCTCATTGTTGTGACTACATACTTCGTCGAATCTTCTAGAATAATTTTCAAATTTGTCATTCATTTTTGTTAGAACTGTTTTTTCTGCTGATTGAAACTGGAATATCTTTGGGTCATCTCCAATCTTGTTGAGAACATTCTTTAGTCGTTTTTGGAGGATCTTCTTTAACCCGCTGCAGTCTTCATCGCGTTCTTGTAGTTGCTCACGTAACTGTTTTACTGACAGTTCTACTAGAAGCATCTTTGATCAGGCACACACGAACTTTTTTTATAAATGGTCTTACTAACTGTCCTATGTTTTATTAATGTACTTTTCAAAAGTTCAAAAGGCTTTTTCAAAAGTCACTGCTCAATTTATTTTTAAATCTCACACCGTGACACCAACTGTACCGTCTTTAAATCAAACGAGCGGTTCTAATTTATATAAATATATTTATTTATAATATTACTACACGATTATATCTTATTAACAAACTTAGCTAATATCAGCGCTACTTATATATACAAGTTATTATGTACTAGAATATTCTGGAATAGTCCGTTATATGGGCTACGCCGAGATAAGCATGTTCGGTACAGTATTTATATTTATATTTTTTATAAAGTCAAGCGCGCCTCTTCTTTTAAAATTTTAATATCTATTTTAGCGAGAAAAATGATTTGTTAAATTTTTTTCATCAGCTGCCCAATTTTGTTTCATTTTTTTTTATAGAATATGGCCATTTATTGAATATTTTATTGAATATGAAGTACCAAAGTTTTTAAAGTAAAAATTTCTATAGACTTTAGATGGGAAAATTCTTCCTCTTGGCGTTAGTGTAAAATAGGTCACCTTGTCTTTTAATCCTCGACCAAACCTAAATTTTTTGTGCCCTATTGTGCCCTAGTTTAGTCGTATACTTGATGTAGCGTTCTCAGAGATGTTTTTGATTAGTGACGTATACCTGTAATCTATCCGGATTTGCTTTAGTGCTTTCACTACTGTTTCAAACTTCACAGAATTAAAAGCCCTCTCGTAATCCACAAATGCACGGACCAGTGGTTCGTACTACAAGTTGTACTCGATGCATTTTTCAATTATTTCAATATCTTAATGGAAAATGGTCGTTTGTGCCATATCCTGCCCTGAAGTCCGCCAGTTCTTTGGGCAGACAGAAATTAAGTTTAGGTGTTATCCCTTCGTTGATTTTTATAAAGATTTTTCTAAAGATTTTTATAAAGAGTTTGTACAAGAGGCTGACGGGTCTATGAGTTTCTAATTTAGTAATATCACCTTTTTTGTGTAACAGGACTACCACTGCATTGTTCCAGTCTTTTGGAATCGTACCCTCTGTAAGAATTTATTAAATAATATAACACTGAAAACTTTTCTTTTCAACACTTCCACCTGCCCTTCTCAAGTGAGCTACTTTTGAAAAAGAAATTTTTGATAAAGGCACTCTGGCCGAAACAGCTGTAGTGATAATAATTTAAAATAAATTTTGTGGAAGTGTTGAAAACAAAAGTTTTTAGTGTTTTATTATTAGATAAAAATGAATTTCCATCAAGTAACGGTCGAATCCATCAATTATTTATTACATTCATTACATTCATTCTGTCTCCGGCTTCTATATAACATGTAGCTTCTCCTTTTTAAAAATAAAAAAAAATTAAAGTGTTTGTTTGTCTTTGTGTATTGTATTGTTATGTCCAAATTTACATGTATGACATTCTGCTCATGTCGGATAGGCCACAACTGACGAAATGCCCCTGAGGATGATCTATTGATCGAAAGTACTTGGGCAAGATTTAATTAATTACTGTGTTCGATAATGCCTTGTATATCATCAAAGTTTAATTATTTATTAAACTTTGCTATGATTTTAGTAGGATTTCTCCTCCTATTGTTATTACCTCAATAACAAGTCCATCACAACCGATGGTTCTTTATTTCCTCCTGCTCTTACTTCTGACACTATAATAGGCGAAAGTACTTCAGATCCCTGATTTATGAGAGTCTTTACTCGTGTCGGGAAATTGTCTTGTGGTCATTGGCTGTATTATATATATATATATATATATATATATATATATATATATATATATATATTAAATAGAGTTTGTATAACGACGCTAAGAATACAATTCTTTGGAGGATAACTTTCGGGAAAGCGTCAAAACAAGGATCAGCTAGAGATGGTATAAGCCAGTTTGGTGTAGAACTTTATTCTATATGTGAAATTTTCGGTGATATGTTGTCACCTTCATCAGCACCTAAATGGAAAACCTATTTTAGTACAAGTGGTGGAAGTTAACATATAAAACCTACATTGAAAATGTTCAGTTGGTCCTAGAGTTGAAGAACACTGTCACAAACATGTTAAAAATATTAAAAATTACATTTAAAATTTTGAATAAAAACATTACAACACAACAGGGTATTATTTAAAATACAAACACAACAAAAATCTAAAAATTATAACCTACACAACAACTGCAACTTCATGTTAAAGGTAGAAAAGAAGAATTATTCTTCTTTTTTGATGACATATTTCTGACTTCTGTCAATATCCGGGTGTCATATGCAACGAGGTTATAATTTTCACGTTAGAACCTCATGGATATGGAAAGAAAGAGCCCCAGGAAACACAATCAGCAGGGAAATGGAGTCTTTTCTCAAGTACATAGATTGCCTACCTGTACTTGAGAAAAGACTCCATTTCCCTGCTGATTGTGTTTCCTGGGGCTCTTTCTTTCCATATCCATGAGGTTCTAACGTGAAAATTATAACCTCGTTGCATATGACACCCGGATATTGACAGAAGTCAGAAATATGTCATCAAAAAAGAAGAATAATTCTTCTTTTCTACCTTTAACATGAAGTTGCAGTTGTTGTGTAGGTTATAATTTTTAGATTTTTGTTGTGTTTGTATTTTAAATAATACCCTGTTGTGTTGTAATGTTTTTATTCAAAATTTTAAATGTAATTTTTAATATTTTTAACATGTTTGTGACAGTGTTCTTCAACTCTAGGACCAACTGAACATTTTCAATGTAGGTTTTATATGTTAACTTCCACCACTTGTACTAAAATAGGTTTTCCATTTAGGTGCTGATGAAGGTGACAACATATCACCGAAAATTTCACATATAGAATAAAGTTCTACACCAAACTGGCTTATACCATCTCTAGCTGATCCTTGTTTTGACGCTTTCCCGAAAGTTATCCTCCAAAGAATATATATATATATATATATTATATATATATATATATATATATATATATATATTAGTCTTTATAAAACTATCTAGTTATTTTCAAAATGGCCTGATTATCTGTTGTTGCCTTTCCGTCTTTGTCTCTAAGCTTGTATGTTTAGTTTTTACTTTGTGTGGGTTTTCTTTTCAATGTCTTTAAACATGTTCTCTTCTATTGTTTAAGTAATTACATTAGTATTATATATTTTTAGAACTTTTCTAATTTCTGCTAATATTCTTTTATTTAGTTTTCTATATTCTTATTTATTTCGCTTTTCTTTCTCGCTTAGGTTTCGTTGTATTTCCATTAGAGCTTTTGTATCTTTATTAATCTTTTCGCTTTTGCTCTCATTGCAAATATATCGCTGATACTTAGAGGTTTGGAATTATTACTCTGTAAAGTTTCGGCTATAATTTTTATGGTTACTATGGACTATGTGTTTGCATTGCTTATCATCTTTGCTATTTTTTTTGTAAGTTTATCGTTACTCTGTTTGTTACTGGTCTGTGATTGCTTCTTACTGATAGTTCATTGAGTACACCTACATCTTAAATAATTTGTTTTTTGTCTATTATCATATAATCATATTCACTTTTAGTTTCTTCTTCTGTTTCTTCTTTAAAAAAGTGTTCGTTGTATATAGTTTGTGCTATGACAGAAGTTTTTTGTCAGATGTTTTGTGTTTGATTACCACTTCTTATTCCTCCTTTGGCGTTAAAATCTTCTAATATCAGATTTTAATGGGCCGGTTCCTGCTTTCTTGCACTATCGATTTATAGAAGGCTTCAGCAAATTCACCTTTGTAATCGCTGATGAGAGCGTATACGTGGATAATTTTCAGACTGTATCTCTTATTCAGTCGTAGACTTTTAAACATAACTTTTGCGGAAATACAATTAATGCTCTGTATGTTTTTCTGTAAGTTTTTGTATATTTTGTGTACCTATTCCTCCAGTTGTCGATTCTGTTTCAACTTTATAGTGGAATATATTACCTGATTTTGGTTTGACCTGATCTTCACCTTTTCTTTTGACTTCGCTAATTCCTTTAATATCCCATTTGACATGTTTGAGATCCTCGTCCAGTTCCATCATTTTCTCAACTTTGGATAACGTTCTTACGTTACATTTAATTATGTGCAGTGTTTGCCGTTGTTGCTAGCCTCTTATAACCCAAGGATTTTTCGCAGCCTCTGCCCTCTGTCCGTGAATCCTACCGCTACATTGGTTGGGAACACGCAAGCTGCCTGGGACTAAGGGCTCTTTTCTTGAATGTCTGTTCATGCCGAGGGAGTTTGGGTATTTAAACACCACGCTTGCCAGGCTGGTTGGTGAGTTGGTTTGGGAAATTGGTAAGATATGGTCCGTATTGGGTAGAAATGGGGTTAGGATATGATTTCTCTTCAGTAAATGAGTTGAGAGAGAATCAACGCGTGCGTATGGCAAGGTTGCATTCCTCAAGTAAGTCTATCCTCCACTGGGATTGCGTAAGAATACCTACGTGAAATCGGTTACGGCAATGTAAGTTGATTGTTAAACCGAATTGAATATTTATTTAGTAACCCCTTTTAATTTTTCATAAATCTGTCATATCATATGTCTGTCCGTCGATTTATCTGTGCTATAGTTCTTAAAAAATCCCAGAGTGTTGGAACATGGTACATGTATTCCTCTGGGCGAAAGGAATAACCCTATTTATTTTAGGATTTAAGCTTAATAGGTCTTCGTTTTGTCATATTCTTATAGTTTTTTATATGTTATATATTAGATGTTGGTTTATATTTGGCTTTGGCCTAAAAATTGTCCACTTTTTATTCCTTATTATGTCTACTGTTGTTTCTTAGTTATTTTCATCAAATGTTTCGTTTCAGAGACTTTTACTTTTACTTCTATTTATACGTTAGTTTGGGTCTAGATTTATTTGTTGCAGTAAATAGTGATATTTGAATATTTATTTATTTTTATTTTTGTGAGGTTTTCCTCTTCATGTAATATTTTTTATGTTGTCTTTTTCGTCAGCAAAAATATGAATTTTTATTTATAATTATTGTGAATTACTTACTTGATACAATATCGCTAAGTGATTTGAAGTAGAAATTAAGAAATGTTGGTTGACTCCAGGATGGTCTAAATCATGAGCAACAGCACCTATTAATGATGCCATAATTTCTAAAGGTGTTATATGTCGCCTTATCTAAAATAAAAGAAAATAGGTTAGGCGTATACGAAAATTTGCAAAAATTTCACATTATATATTGTACAAAATGAAATTATAAATATCAAAAGTAACGATTGAAGTAGGCTTGTGTACTATATTCTTAGCTTTCTTTAGAAAACGATACATAAGCAGCAAGTAGTAACTACGTATTGATTGTGGTAGTATAGAGAAGAAAGCAAATTGAGTCCAGAGAAATAAGATTTTTCTCGTGACACTGACCGCACCAGACAAATGACAGTTGTTTTGGGTAGTATATACCTCTATAACAAGAACCTATGAATTTCCTGCAGTCGATTTTTTGGACTTAATTAGTTATTAACAAATTAAGGATAAAAAAACGGTCAATTTTCGTCTGGCAGCAAACAGTGAAGCATTTAAATAAAATTTGAGAGCAAGAAACTCAAATTCACATAAAAACCTTCAAAATGTAGTTTTTTAAATCTTTTTATTTTATTAGAAAGTTGCAGAAAGTAAAAAATTTCGGTTATTCAAAAATGTTTTTTAAAAAAACTCTTAAAAATTAACGTAGAATCTTCATATTACACTAAGTATTTTGCAGTGCTTAAAATATGGATTCGGTGCAAAATTTCAAAGCGATCGGTCAAACAGTTTAAAAGTTATTTTATTTGTTTATCCCAAATTGATTTTTTTTGTAACAATATAAGTCAGAAAATACTAAAGTTACAATAATACTGCTGGTCGTTTATGAAGGAAAAATATTTATTCTATATTTATTTTATATATTATTACATTATTGTCTAGGAGGATAAATTCGTTAAACTTCCCGTGCTTGAAATCGGTATCAATAGAGTGTTATGACTCATCAGACACTCGGGCTAATACAAATACAAACTCGGAAAGTCCAACGAATGTCTCCTAAAACTTAACCACTGCAGTGGTTAGCGTACAGGGTGCCACCTACTTTGGTGGTTATGAACGAAACCGATTTAATAATATCGTTTTCTTTCCTCTGGAATATACGAAATGTGTAAAAGATTAAATCTTTTAGCAAACTCTAGCTTTGTTGATTAATGGCCAAATATTGCATAGGAGGACAAATTCATAAAACTTTCCGTGCTCGAATCGGTATCAATAATGTATCAAGTAGAGTGGTATGACTCATTTCAGTATTCTTATTTATTATCCGTTCACAATTTGTTGATAGCACGAAATATGCCTTAAAGTCATCTAACGGTCGTTAAATTTGTATCATCATAGGCGTTCCTGAGTGTTTATTCATTAATTAATATTAATATTAATGTTTTATCTTCTTCTTCTTAAAGTGCCCTCTCCTCAATGGAGGTTGGATACTACAATTTTAAACTCTTCTCTATCTTCAGCTGTTCTTATTAGCTGTTCAAAATTTAGCCCTGTCCATTGTCGGATGTTTCTGAGCCACGATAGTCTTTTCCTTCCTAGGCCTCTCTTTCCCTCGATTTTTCCTTTCACTATAAGTTGGGCATATTGGTACTTATTATTTCTCAGTATGTGGCCTAGGTATGATGTTTTTCTAACTTTTACTGTGTTAAAAAGTTCTCTTTCCTTGCCTATTCTATGCAGCACTTCTTCGTTTGAGGTATGCGATGTCCATGAAATTTTGAGTATTCTCCGGTAGATCCACATTTCAAAGGCCTCCAATTTATTTACGGTTGATGTTTTAAGGGTCCACGTTTCAACTGCATATAGAAGAGTCGACCAGACGTAGCATTTTGATAAACGTAGTCGAATTTCAAGTTTTATTCGAGAATCACAAAGCAGTTTTTTTTATTTTTTTCGAAAAGAGTACTTAATCTATTGACCTGTTCTAAGATGTGCCCATTTATTGTGCAAGGTTGAGGTACGTTTTGGTTTTTTCGGATTGACATCACTTTGGTTTTTTTTAATGTTTATTCTCATACCAAATTGCTCACAGGTCGAGTGGAGATGTTTTAATACTAATATATTTAGCAAAAAACAATTAAACTTTTCACGGCTAATGTTGGTTATTACATTATATTAATAAAAATAATAATTTAACCATTAACAATTTTGTAAATAAGAATACCTTATCTCTTTGGATATTTCAATACTAATCTTCGCGTTTAATCACTTCACTAGAAAACCTGGTATTCATATCCGAAGGTACTATCCGTTGCAAGATAATTAGGATGGAATTCCCCAGATCTTTAATAATATAATGGGTATAGATGCCGGCTTTGACCACGTGCCTCGTCTGTTTAGTTTATATTCGAAACTTAACTTACAAGGGTGAAGTTATTACGACGAAAACAATTTTTTTGTTAAGTAAGTTTTTGAACGCATGTAATTTACGGCTCGTCGGTGTTTCCACGTTTACGGCAGTAATTAGCGTCTTAAATATTTCTTTTGCGAATTATATGCAGTGCGTGAGTGATTTTTTATTCCATATACCTACGAACATATACGTACCTTTCGCTCGTGCTCGTTTTGTTGGATTGTTTGTGATGGCTTCATCATCAACATCATCAAGTTTTACACCGGTACTGTTGCGTGCAGTCAGTAAGTCTGTCTATTCACCAAGAGAGAAGACTATTGTCCTGAATGTTCACGATGCTCTGGTTTCTCAGAATCCCACAAACACTGTTCGCAACATAGTCGAAAGTTGTGCCAACATGACTGGCGTAGGGGAGTCAACTATATATAGGTTCCTATCAGAAAGAAAAAAACACGGTATAGCTAACCCAAACACAAACGAACACTTAAAGAGAGGGAAAAAGCCTATTGAAATTGATGAATTTGCCAAAAATGGTATTCGAAGGAAAATTCATGGATTTTTTTTTCAAAAAAGAAATACCAAACCTAAATAAAATTTTACAAGAAGTTAGAGACGATCCGGATTTGCCTCATATCGGACGAACTAAATTGTGGCAAGTTTTAAAGAATTAAATTTCCGTGGGAAAACAGACCGAAAATCACTTTTGATTGACCGGGAGGAGATAATATGTTGGAGAAGAAATTATCTAAGATCCATACGAAAATTCCGGGTTGAAGGAAGGCCAATCTTCTACCAGGATGAAACGTGGGTAAACTCAGGTCATACTCTAAAAAAAATTTGGTCAGATAAAAATATATTAAGCTCCAGGCAAGCCTTAATGAAGGTTGGTCTACTGGTATCTCCCCACCTTCTGGTAAAGGCAGTGGATTAATAATTTCTCACATTGGCAGTGAAAAAGGATTTGTTAAGCATGGTTTGTTGGAATTTCAGTCCAAAAGCACAAAAGACTATCACGAGGAGATGACAGCTGATGTTTTCGAAGAGTATTTTGTGCAAATGATTGAACACATACCACCAAATTCAATTATAGTATTAGATAATGCACCTTATCATTCACGACTAGTAGAAAGACTTCCAACGACTGCGTGGAAGAAACAGGATATTCTTGACTGGCTGCGGAATAAGTATCTGCCTTACGAAGATGGAATGGTAAAAGCAGAACTTTTAAAAATTGCCCGGCAACACAAATCTAAGTTCAAGAAATACGTAGTTGACAAAATGGCGGAAAGGCGAAACATCACAGTCCTTAGACTTCCACCCTACCACTGCGAAATAAATCCAATTGAACTCATTTGGGCACAAATGAAAAGTTATGTGGCTAGAAAAAATACGTCATATAAAATACAAGCTGTACGTGAATTGTTATACGAGTCTTTACAACACATTACAGAACAAAACTGGAAAGATGCAGTAAGACATGTAATAGAAGAAGAACAAAAAATGTGGGATCTTGATAACATAATTGATGCGACCGTAGAGACACAACCGCTAATTATTAACCCTCAAGACGACTCGGATTCCGAAGTTGATCCTATTTATTTTGAATTTGAATAGTTTTCTAATCGTAATTATATAAGGTAAGTAATAGTAGTTGTAATCGTAAGGTATTAAAGGGAAAGGCGCAAAATGTCGCCTGTCAAAATGTTCAATGTGTTTTAAATGTATCCATTTTTTTTTCAAATCCTGAGAAAACTAAAAAGCATTTTTGAAAAATTTAAAGGCAGAATAAATAAAAAGTTTCTTTTGCATGCAATATTTTCAATTAAAAATTATACTATATTTTCTCTTTTATTTTCACCCCTGTTACATAACATATTAAAATAAACATTGTAGAAGTTTTCAGGGACTTTCTGCCCTCAGTAATAATGTAATCTTTCATTCTGCGTTTAAATTTTTCAAAAATATTTATTAGTTTTCTCCGGATTCGAAAATAATGGATACATTTAAAACACATTGAAAATTTTGCCAGGCGACATTTGGCGCCTTTCCCCTTAATTAAATAAATGTATCTTTTACAGATGGCAAGAAACTTTTTATTTTTGAATAAAATAAAGAAGTTTTATTAAAACAAAAATACAATTTAAAAAATATATTTATTTAGTTCAAATCAATGTTTCAATCATATACTCTACGACACTGGTCGGCCAAAATACATTTATAATCGGATTATAAGGTTGACCGCTGTATTGTATTACTGCAGATACAAGGTGGGTTAGTCGAAAACATCTTAAACCGTCAGTTTCAGGTTGGTTTTTACTATTATATCGTATTACCTATCCTCTCTGTATTTCAGTTCTCTAATTAGGATTAAACTTGTAGTGAGCTATCAACAAATTGTGAACCGAGTATAATCAGAAACTCGGGCTGATACAAATTCAAACTGTGAAAATCCAACGAATGTCTCATAAAACTTAACCACTGTAGTGGTTATATTTATTTATACAAACCAAATAATAATAAGGTAGTAGTTTTAACATTTAATTGTAACAGTTTAAACATTATTCAAGTCTAATTTTTTTTTGGAGGCGGTACATCATCCATAACTACACACACTCGCTTTTACACTCACAGATCAATATCTTGCAGCCAGTTTTGCAAAAGCGGGTAATTTGTTTTAATAAAAACTCTGGTACAAGAAGGTTTACTGATCGGATTGGTATTAACTATCAGTTGCTGAACTTCCAAACCCAACCAATTGCGTTTAATTCTTGTTTTCTGCAAATGATTTTCTAACTTCAGTTTTCATTCATCTAATAGCATAGTTAGCAAGAAATAAAATGTAGTTTACTTGATATTTTTTATTTCCAAAGTAATATACAAACTAATACTATTTTTAAAAATAATTGAATGCGATAATTTGTTTTTTTTTCTTCATATAATCTATTATAAATAAATTATTTACGAAGTTTATTGAAGATGTTTTTAGATATTAATTATAAATATTTGTGTTTTACAATAAAAATTACCTCAAATATTGCCAACAAAAAATAAAAATTGAAAAAATGGTTTAAACAAATTAGATGTTTTTAGTTTATGTAACTTTCCCATTGGTCATTTAGGTTACGTGGTCCATTAGAAAGAGATGCAGGGATTGCTTTGCGTCAGTTTTCTCTGTCGCACTAATGAACAAGTTTCTACTGCAGCCTTCAGTTTATTTGAATTATATGTCTATGTAAAAACAGCTAGTTTTGTTCTTTTAGCTTAGGGTATCTCAAAAACCAGAGGTAATTCGGCAATTTGGAGCTCAGATTAGGATTCAGCGCACCAACAAACTTCGAAGTATACTCGGTTTTCTAGATCTCAGGCTGGTCAGCCTGTATAATTTTCCTAATAATTTCCAAACTTATCTGTTAAAACAGATATAATATATTTAACAAAAATAAAACTGTTTCGGTTATGTATCACATTTCAACTTTATTGAATCAACTAATAAAATTATGAATTTTTCATACCATGGAATAGCGGAGTAGTATATTATTACTGAGATTTATTATCCATGAACAAAGCATTTCCCATCATTAAACATTTTTTATTATTGTTTGATCTTTGTTGTCCATTGTTTATTATGTGTGTTAACTATTGTTTTTAATAAATATTTTTTAAATGGCAATAGTAAACTGTTTTTGTAAAATTTTTTGAAATATTTTTTTATTGTTCCTGTTTTTACAAACATTATTTTTCGAGTAGATTTAAATTTTAATCACCATTTATCAAAATGAATTATATTTTCAATCGACATTTCTTATGTCTTTTTAAAAATATGTTCAAGACTACATAGAAAAAAGAATGATAAGAATGACAATAATATTGTTTGGCGTCGTAATAAGACATTCCGTCTATGCCGATAATGTTAATAAAGAACTGTTCTATAATCTAACATTCGCCAAAAGAAACACTGCCAAAATTAAGATGGCTACGACATGAAATTTGTTTGTAGTCGTAGTAAGTATATAGATTGTATAAACGCACACATTCTGGTAATGAAGAAACATATTTATCAAACAATAATCATGAGCATAAAGGAACAATTGCAAGATAAATTTATTATTTTAATAATATATGCAGATGCTGACTGCTACGAAAATGAGTCGTGTTGATTTTTCGAATTTGAACGCCCATTTATTATTGTGGAGAAACTACTTTAAAGTGAACGAGCTATCATTTAGTGTGCTGTGTTTGGGTATGAAATGATTACTCCTAAACTACATTCATTCTACAAATTCCCAACTGTCAACAAACGCACGTGAAAGCCAAACAGGGTCGTACTGAGGTGTATCATATGATTTTTTAAAATATTTACTTTTGAAACTATTAGTGTAAGAATTTCTTGAAATTTAATCATTGTGAGCAAAATTTAATGTTCCATTGAAGAAAAATGTGCTAAAATAAAATATTCATTAACTGAGAGATACATAACAAAGTGAACATTTGGTAGCATTGTCATAAGTTTATCAAAGCATAAAAACATACCATTTAAATTACTCAGAGTCTGAGGAGCTACATGTGCTGCTGTCTTCGTCTGGATTTATTATTATGGGTTCGATATGGTTCTCTATTATATTGTCCAACTTCCACATTTTGGACTCGACTTTTTGTTGAACGTGTTGCACACATTTCTGCCACATAGTTGGACTAATATTATTTATTGCATCATAAAAAATATTTTTCATATCTGCCAATTTAAAAGTAGTGTTTTTGGCTGCTACAAAACCCTATATTTTTTGACTTCAAGCACGCTTGGATGTCAGCTTTTCTAGAAGCAGTAGTTGGAATTTTTTCCATTTTTCTGGAACGATAAGACGAATTGTCTAATACGATGATGGAGTTGTCTTCTAATCGGGGCAGTATATTTTTGAAGCAATTTTCGAAAAAAATATAGCTTATAAAATAGCAAAAAAATGGTGTACGTATAAAGTCAGAACCACATTTGTAGCTAATGAAAAGTAGGTTCTTATTCGTCAAATTCCAAATCGAATATTCCAACGTGAAAGAATAAAAAAACAAGCACTTTCCCCGACAGCGAGTTTTCTCCGAAAAGTGCTTCATTTTTTTGATATTTCTCGTTGAAATATTCGATTTGAAATTTGAATTACTTTTCATTAGCTACAACTCTGCTTTTACTGAGTCTACAAACTTCTAGTCTACAAAAGTCTACAAACGTCTAAAAACGTATTTTTTTTTATTGAAAAATGATCATATTCACCCGCAAATAACTCAGTAAGTATTGACTTCGTGCAAAAACTATATAAAATAAAAGTTGCTTAGAATTAGTCAGTTTGAGAATCCGTCTGATTTAAGGCAATAAATTATATTTAAATAGCCTCTTGACGAATTTGAGGGCGAATATCAACACGTGCGTTTTTTACAGTTGGGAATTTGCTGAATTAATGTACTTTAATTTTATTAAAACTGGAATCAAAATCAGGTTATTGTCATTCAAGAGTTTCGTAAAAAGAACATTATTTCATTTGTTGTAAGAGATTTATGAAACTTTTGTCGTGAACGCTTTTTATACGCTCCACTTTCAAACATCCTTTCGAAGGTAAAGGGGAGGTATCGAAAAGTAGTCAAGGAAACTGATGTAAGCCCAGCGAGGAACTCAAAAGAACTAGTGGGTGATAATGAGTAGCGAAAGAAGAAAATGTTTGAGCACCTTTTAAAGGAAAGTCTCGATTAAAAAGGAGCTTTGCAGTAGGGCAAAAGCTTATTAAAAAAACATAAACATAGATGTAAGGTATACACAAAAGATTTTTCAAGTCGCAGTATGGAAAGAAGCTAAACGACTCAAATAAAATATACACTTCAAAAGGTTAACAGATAGCATATAATTATCTAAAATAAAATTCCACGAGGAAACTAAGTTCCTGTAGCTGGCTGTATACCATATATCACAAAAAAATTTTGTTAAAATCCTTTATAAAAGGTATATAAAAATGCCTCAAACGGGCTATCACAAACACATTGCAAAACGTTTTCGGATTAAACAATCCATCATCAGTGCAAACCTGAAAGTATATAACCACTTTAATTAAAAAGAACGTTAAATGAAAATGTTGACAAAGGTTAGAGCAAAATGTGGTTAATACTTACGGTTGTACATGCTAGTAGCCACCAAAATATATGGGTAAAAACCCTTTAAATGTTATAATAAAACTTTCAAATTTATAACATTTAAAGGGTTTTTACCCATATATTTTGGTGGCTACTAGCATGTACAACCGTAAGTATTAACCACATTTTGCTCTAACCTTTGTCAACATTTTCATTTAACGTTCTTTTTAATTAAAGTGGTTATATACTTTCAGGTTTGCACTGATGATGGATTGTTTAATCCGAAAACGTTTTGTATTATCATTATCACTGGTACGGCAGCTGCCTCGACTTTTACTTTTATTATGAGTATTGGTTTTCCGTATGTTCAGATCTAGACTTGCTTCCTTACAGCTCTCAATGACTGTCAAGTAAAGTAATGTTTGCAGATCTTCTTAAGTAGAAGCTAGAAGTACTGCATCGTCAGCATTTAAATTATTGACGACTTTACTGTTCACAATTATTCCTTCTTTCATTTTTCAGAAAGTTTATTTCTGAAAATTCTTTCGAAATAAACGTTGAAAAGCAGGGACGACAAGACGTATCCATGCAGTACTCCTCTTTTAATATTACAAACTTGTGATTACAAACCGCGTACTAAAACTGATGTTGTTTGATTCCAATACAAATTTGCAATTATACGAACGCGTCTGCCATCACAGCCAATGTCTCTTAAAACTTAGATCAATGTAGAGTGCCGTACACGATTAAATGCCTTTTGGAGGTCAATAACACGACAGTACATATCTACAGATATATCATGACATATTTGAGCAAGTATGTTCATCCGAAACAGTGCCTCTGTCGTTTCAAAACCGTTAATACCGTTCCATAATTAAATACGAAATACTAATACCAATTTTACTACGACTGTACTAATTTTTTCATATTTTTATATTAAACTGTGGCGATTTATAATAAAATAATATGTGTGTCAGCTCCAGAGCATTTCTTAAACTACTTCTATGTCTTTTTTTTAATCAATATATAAACGTTTCGAATGATCAAAGTTCTATCATAACAAATGTCATGCAATTCCGTGAATTTTTAAATAAAACATGTCGTTTACAAAATGCTTGGCTAACTTTTTTGCGTTCCATTATAAAGCTTTGAATAGTTGGCTGTGTGTTGACATTTGGCCATACATTTTTTGCGAAAATCGATGCTTTAGCTTGAAGCACAGATGTTTGCGAAAAAATTTACTCTGCTACTGGATTTTTAGTCCATAATAGAACCGTCAATCTCATAATTAAATTCAACTTTAGACTAAATTTTGTGTAATTAATCAACTAATCCGTTGCGTCATCCTTTATACGTTATACTTTTAGCTTTGTATTAACTATTATATCAAAGGTTTCCAAAATTTTTATATAATATTTTATTAAGTAGTAGTTCTGGGTTGGCAACAACTCGAGAATCCGGCAGAGGTTAGCTTAATCCCACTACTCTTTGTAGCGTTTTTCTTTTTTCACCACAATTTGACTATAAATTTTGTTAGTCAGCTTTTTTGTTCATAAAGCAACATAAAAGTAAAATTTTAAAATTAACGCGTGGGAAAGGCCCCACAAATTTTCATCAGAAAAACTGAAAAATCGATTGGAAAATTCCTCGTCAGTTACAAAAACAAAAAATAAAGCTAAGACAAAAGTATTAGGGGTTGAATGACAACAATCAATAAAAATGTCCCCAAACGTGCAATATGTTTACTATAATATACCTAAATGGCTGCAATAGAGTAACTGGCAATATTATAGCTCGGTTACAGATAATTGAGAAATTTAAAGAGATAGACCAATTGATGTACAAGTGGTACCGAAAAAAATATATCCATGGGCTTAGATCAAATGACATCTGTTTTAATAGTTACTCTTTAAAATTTTGCCTTATTACAGGATAGTATTCAGAAAAATGCAAACATAATTACTGTAAAATTATATTACTTTTCACAATTACAGCTTTATTAAGTGTAATACCAAGACAACTTTCTCTCAATACTGAGCTTACCCGGAATATTTTCTTACATAATCAGGTGTAGGGATTATCGACATATATTCAACACCAAACTACTGCTTCAATTTTTTAAGAAAAACATGGCCTTATTATGAAAACTTCACTTATTGTTGCAATATCTATATCTTTGAAAATCAGTTCTTAAGAGAAAATAATAATGTAAGTAAGTGTTGACTAGATAAACTTTTAATTTTTACTTCAAGGTTTTATAAATTATTTAAATATATATATATTTTTTATCTTTCACTACCAACCGTTCGCTCAATTATTAATTAGTTTTTGTATACAAACCAATTATTGTTTGAACATTTTATAAAAAATGCATTGCAGAAATATGATTAATGTAATTTAAACTTACACAAAATCATCAAGACATAAAATTAAGCTTTGTTTATAACAATACAATATAAATTAATAGAACCAATTTCTTATAAAATTATACCATATTATGTTTTATGTAGGTCGGTACAACCTGTTCTTCACCAGTCATACCGCTGCTTATCGCATCTTTCTCAAATAAAATATAACTGGCCTATACCAACAATAGTTTCGTTCGCGGTACGAATCCTGGACTCGTTCTGGATTACTTCGCATGCGCAGTGTAAAAATGAGCGTTCGCGCTGATCAAGTTCTGGACTGACAGGGACTGCTAGTCCGGAATCTTGTCGTTCGCGGTAACAGAACTTGCAGTTCAGAACCAGTTCAACCGATCCTTGGGATTTGAAGAGAACTCGGAGTTCGTACATGCGCAATAGAAACACTAGAAATTTCAAAATAGGAACATGGAACATTTTTATTATTCTGGTGATTGTCACTCTGAACTTTAAACGGTTTATTGTTTATTCGAGACATTCTGTTGTTTTTCTAACAATGCTCATCTCTAAACTAGACGAACTAGACTAAAGTGTGCTCTAATCTAAATAAAATATGGCCGCTGGCAATGCGCAAACCAGATGCGTGAACAATTCCCGCCGAGTCGACTGCACCTTCGGGTTGTTCCGTATCAGAACTGAAAATTGTTCAAAATTCGTTCGCGGTGTAAATCAATCCTGAACTGATTATGAACCGCGCTTGCGTACAACCCGATTACTACGAGGATTCTAAACGCATCCTGAACGCGTCCAGGATTCGTACCGCGAACGAAACTATAGTTTATTTTTATGAACGAGAGAGTAATTAGCATAATTTTAACTGGTACCTCCGACCACTCCATGGGCGTGCTCAAGATTAATTGAAAAATTACTTTGAATAATTGTAAAAAATAAATGAATTATTTCAGTGTTATAAAGTGTTATGTGTATGTAAACAAAAGTGACCTCTTTTATCACACACTATATTAGAACTGACTGGCCTACATTAAAAAGGGTTTTAAAAAATTCACATTTTTTTTAATTTTTAAAAATTACAAAAGAGAAAAAGAGTTTTTAAAACCGTCTAAGGTATGTTAAATAGATGAATAAAAATATTAATATAAAACTTACAGCTACTTGTTACAAATCCAAATCAGATTCAGAAGATGAACTTTCAGAACCAAGATTTATAATAACTGGCTCGATCATTTTATCAGTAATATTGTCCAGCTTCCACATTTTTTCCTCTTCTTTAATAGTGTGATTTACTGCCTTTTCCCAGTTTTCAGGTTTTACATTATTTACGGCCTCCAAAAACAACTGTTTAACATCATGAATTTTAAAAGTGGTATTTTTTCTTGAAACTTCACTCTTTATCTGTGCCCATACCAGTTCAATCGGGTTTAATTCACAATGATATGGTGGGGATCTAAGTACTGTCATTCCACGATTTTTGGCAATTTCATCAATTTCGTATTTTTTAAATTTTTCTTTATGAAGGGCACACAACGAATAAAGTTCCTTTCTTATAGATCCGGGATGGTACGTAATATTTTTTGAACTCAGCCAATTCTGCAAGTCTTTTTTTAACCACTTGGTTGTGGGCAGTCCTTCTATAAGTCTGGAGTGATAACTTGCATTATCCATTACTATTACACAGTTCTTAGGAAGAAGATCTATCATTTGTTCGAACCATTCTTGAAAGACATCAGCGTTCATGTCTTCATGGTAGTCACCGGTACGAGTTGATTCAAAAGTTAATAAACCACCTTCAACAAAACCGTCTGAACTGCCAATGTGTACTATTATCAGCCTGCGTCCCTTTCCTGATGGTGGGTTTAAACCAGTAGATAAGTTATTTACAAAAGCGTGCCTTTGACTTGTAACAGTTTCATCCTGCCAAAATTTATTTGGTGTATGACCCTCGTTGATCCATGTTTCATCAAGATAAAATATTTTTCTTTTTTGGTTTCTCATTTCCTTTATGGTTCTTAGAAAATGTCTTCTCCATATGACAATATCGCTTCTTTCTAATAAAATAGACTTTCTGGGATTCTTTTTCCAGCGGAAGCCTATTTCTTTTAAAAGTTTCCATAACGTACTTCGACTCATTTCTGGGTAATCCTTATCATCTCGAACTGAGACAAGAACTTTATCCAATGTTGGAAATTCTTGTCTAAAGAAGAATTCATGCACTTTCCGTCGAAGTCCTTCTTTAAAATGATATTCTATTTGAAATTTTGGTTTCCCTGGAGCATTACGTGGCATTTGAAAACTACCACATTTCTCTTCTTTAATAACTCTGTAAATCGTAGATTTCCCAACACCAAGTGTACTGCTAACTAACTCAACGGTCTCATCAACACTTTCACATAAACGTTTGTCTGTAAATGATTTAAAACAATTAAATATTAATGTTTTTTCATTAACTGTTAAAGGACCAATTTTTCGGCGTTTACACGGCACTTCCAAATTTTCCATAACACTAGTATACACAATAAACTGCACCTTGCAACTGAAGTACCTACTTTTAGTGAACTGTTAAGAATTTTGAATACGCCACTTGGACCTTCCTACAAAATGGAAAAACCCACTATCACATTTTCTGTGGAATAAGTTTAGAAGGTAATTATCTAGTCAATTACTGTCGTAGATTCCTGGAATTAAAGAATTAAATGTTTGATTGTTGAAACCCTTACTTCGTGGAATGCACTCATTTCAGATAAAATAAAACGTTTTATTTTATCTAAAGAATTAAACTTTATTTTGCAAATAGGTAGGTACTTATTAAACTTTTATTGGTTATATATAACCAATAAAATAAACATCTTACATTTCTTGCAAATTCATTAGTACCTGTTAACCTCCATCACTCCGACACTGGCAACCTTATTTAGGGATTAGTAACCCTCACAACTATTGTATTCTATTCTGCTCCAACCTTTATACCTGGTGGTCATACTCAATTTAAAATTGTTTTCCTATATACTTCTGTAAACTTGTTGACAAATATCTGTTTTTCATTGAGTCACCCGTATCAACAGTTTAGGGATTTGCATACATAATTTATTGTTTTATTACTCTCTCATACATAAAAATACACTATAATAACGGCCAGAGTATGCAATATCGGGAATGATTTTAAGAATATCTAGTCTAGGCCATATATCTACAGCATTTTGGTATAGCCCGTATTGTCTTACACTAGACTAGTTGCCAGACGATCGCTTAGGGAGCGAAAATACTTGCAATATTTACTTTATTTTGGATATTACTTGTTGGTTTGGAAAATTTTGGAGAAATAAAATGACTAAAAATGTTGGTGCAATAGGAGGATTACAGATTTTATTATTATAGAGTTGTGGAGTGTGGACATCGGAAAAAAATAAATATCGAATTGCAAAAAAGACGAATGGGCTATTGACGCTGAAAAAATTGATAAATTAATAAAAATTTAATAAATTTATTTATTAAATAAATTATCAAGTATTGAATTTAATTCAAATAATGTTTTAGTAAGTTTTAACATAAATAGTTTATTTACAAATATACCATTAAATTAGACTTTGAATATAGTCAAGACACAATTAGAGAGTGATGATACATTGGCAACTAGAAGAAGACTAAACATCTATACAGCTATAATGGAGTTATTGACATTATGTACTGATAATACATATTTTCAAATAAATAATGAGTTCTATAAACAAATTGTTGGTCTAGAAATGGGCTCCAGATTATTTCCATTATTAGCCGATATGATATAAACGATAAAGAAGAGACAATAACATTTACCATGGAAAAATTTTCAACAATTGATCGAATAGAATAGAACAACTGAGAACGAGATCCTACAGCATACACAAGGAATAATAAGAAGAAAATGATAATACCATACATAAAAGGATTATCCAAAAAACCTAAAAGGATGGGAAATAAATTCAACATTCAAGTTTGTCAAAACAATTATACTCCGTCAGAGTATCTAACAATAGACGAGCAACTGCTGGGCTTTAGAGGCAGATGCCCTTTTAAAATGTACATTCCCAGCAAGCCTGATAAGTATGTTTAAAACTTGTAATGATGCGCCATGCTAAAACAAGCTATAAGTGTTTTTGTGTATATGCTGTGCCATATATTGGTATGTGCTTTAGAGCTAACTGAGAAAATTCAGAGTACCAATCGCAATATTACCATGGATAACTGGTTTTCGTCGTGTGAATTAGCCGAAAAATTATTAGAAAAGGGTTTAACAATGGTTGGAACGCTTAGAAAAAATAAAAGAGAAATATCTATACAATATTTGGAAACAAAGCGATCAGAAATTCCGTCCTCATCATTTGCATTTACGCAAAAGTTGACACTAGTATCACATGTTCCAAAACGAAACAAATGCGTTCTATTAATCAGTTCTATGCACTCGTTAGACGAAGTTGATGTAGTTACCAAAAAACCAGAAATAATTCTATTCTACAACAGCACTAAGGGGGCGTCGATACCTTCGATCAACTGTATCATGCATAAACCATTGCTAGGAAAACAAGAAGATGACCACTGAGAGGTTTTTATGGAATCTAGATGGAAGTGGAGTAAACACAATGGTTTTGTACAGACTGAAACATTCTGACGAAACAATTTCCGTTCGAAATTCTTGGTGGTTAAGTTAATGAATAATATACGGCTTCCGAAAAAGTTAAGGGAATTTATTTGTGATTATTTGGGACATGCAGCCAAAATACCCACTGTAAATCCTCCGAAACGAAATCCTCGATGTTATTATTGTCCAAGAAGTAACGATAGAAAAGGCCGCATATTTGTGTTTATTGTAAAAAAATATGTGTGCACAAGACCAATTTAGTATTTGTGGAGATTGTAAATAATATAAGAATAAACTATTCAATTCCTAACTTGTTTTTTAATTTACTTTTGACATCTTAAAAAGTATTTGTCAAATATAAGTGCTTTTATATTTTGACTCACTCTGTATATAAGTTTTGCTTACTGTTAGCTAACAATACATTTTCTGATTAAAAATTAAATCATTTTGTAAGTTTTTGACAAATAATTTTAAAAAACTTTTAAATGTCTTTTATTTTGAAAAATATTTTCGGGTCGCCGGTGATCCCACCTTGTGAAAATCGTTCCACCAATTTCGCCTTGTTGTTCTAGGATTAATGATGTCAATCTATTTTCATTACTTGTCTAAATTTCCTTTATTGACAAAAATATTATTATACTATATGCAGTTGAAATGTGAACCCTTAAAACATCAACCGTAAATAAATTGAAGGCTTTGAAATGTGGATCTACCGGAGAATACTCAAAATTTCATGGAAATCACATACCTAAAACGAAGAAGTGCTGCATAGAATAGGCAAGGAAAGAGAACTTTTTAACAAAGTAAAAGTTAGAAAAACATCATACCTAGGCAACATACTGAGAAATAATAAGTACCAATATGCCCAACTTATAGTGAAAGGAAAAATCGAGGGAAAGAGAGGCCTAGAAAGGAAAAGACTATCGTGGCTCAGAAACATCCGACAATGGACAGGGCTAAATTTTGAACAGCTAATAAGAACAGCTGAAGATAGAGAAGAGGTTAAAATTGTAGTATCCAACCTCCATTGAGGAGAGGGCACTTTAAGAAGAAGAAGAAGAAGATTATTATACTGTATAATCAGTGGAACATATCATTTAATATTTTAAAGGTAAAAATGACAAAAATGTATTACTGAATAGTATTTAGTACAAATAAAATATTGTAGCGATAGCACGAGATTGTTTATAAAGAAATATCTTTCGTACAGATATTATAATAATAATCGATTAAAAAAAATTATTTGCTAATTGAGGCAACTTTTTCTTTGTTTGTATTTCTTTTTGTCTAGAAAGTGAACATTCGTTAGTATTTTTTTTTATCTTAATTATATGTTCCCAAGCAGTTTATTATTATTTATATTACTAACCTACCCTAACGTGCGCACAAAAAATTATGATGAAAATGCGTAGGCGTGTGTAGTAGGTATATTGGTTAATAAGATACAGTAAGCAACACTGTGAGTATGCGTGATTTTTCCAGCGTGACTCAGCTCTACTAGCAAAATGCAGAAAATAAATTTATTTTTCATTAATTTCAAATATATATTTATTTGGAGGACCAGGGTTACCGAACACGCAATTTGTAGGACAATATGGGTGTTAAATTATATAAATACTACCTAACCAGCAAAAAAAAACACGTGGATAGTAATTATTTTTCATGACCTCGTTAATTATACATCTTGGAAAGGGGGAATTTTTTGATAAAATCTTGCATTTTGTAGGACAAATATTTTTTCGGCTTACCAAAAAAACTGTTAAGGTAAACCCGGGGAAGTGTGATTGTGGGGCAAGTGTGAAGTGTGACACTATACAAAATTTTCTACAATTTAGTGATGCCAGCGTCATCTTGTGAGTAGAAACTTAAGTTCTTGAAACAGCGATCTATGCAAATACGCAGTTTGTAGAAAACAAGTAATTTGATATTTGACCGTTGGCGTATGTTTGTACGAATTAACTTGTTGATGTTAGTATACAGACTTTGTTTACAAATTTTGTGAGAAGCGAGTATTAGGTGGTAAGTAAATATTTATGGTATGCAGGATTGTTTAACAATTATATTACGTTGTATGTATTAAAAAAATTGCCAATTTTAATTTTTAGCTAAATTATGACTTAGGTCACACTTACCTCGTTTATAGTGCCTACTGGGGTAAATGTGACCACGTGTACTGGGGCAACTGTGAACTTGCAAAACTATCTTTTATATTTTAATTCTAGATTTAACATAGTGAGAAACTAAAACAGAAGTCGGATCGAGCAACCAAATATATCCAAGATGATTTAAATCACGCAGTGTCAGAGATAAAAAGAGGGATTTGTTCGATATAGCGGGCATATAAATTGTATATTATTCCTAAAACAACATTATTCTAGAATTGACTGGTGCTTGAGGAGTTAAAAGTAAATCGCAAGGGAGGGCTCCAGCGAATCCACTCCAAGATGAGACTAGATTGGCCCAAGGACTAAAAACTATCAAGCAGTGGGGATTTGGAATATCCAAATTGGAACTACTAGAGATTGTTCGCGAATTTGTCACCAAAGGTGACATAAAAACTCCATTTAGGTATAACAATCCCTGGGGATGAGTGGTTCGGGAGTTTTAAAAGACATCACCAATTCGGCATAAAAAACCCCAAGCTGTGGAGTACTCAAGAAAAAAATGACAGATTCCTTCATCATTAAAGAATATTTTGATATTCTCAAAACAACTTCAGTTCAGCTAAAATTAGAGGAAAATCCGCAACTCGTGTGGAATATGGACGAAACATCCATTTCTCACGACCCCAAAAAACCAAAGTCGTGATAGCTAAAGGTAAACCAAGTTCGAGAACTACTTCCGGTTCAGGAAGAGAAAACACCACGGTTCTTTCAGCAGTGTCTGTATCAGGGACGAAGGCACCACCACTAATCGTATTCGAGAGAAAAAATATTTGGGATTTCTGGCTACCAGATAACAAGAACTCATTTCCGGGAACTGTTTACGCAGCCAGTCCCAATGGATGGATGGGGAGTGACGTATTTTTTAATTATAAAAAAAAACGTTTATTCCCGCATTAGGAGAAAATAGGCCGGTACTGTTTATATGACGGTCATAGTACTCATATTAGTATTGAACTAGTTGAATTAGCACGACAGAATGATATCACAATCATCAAACTTTCTCCTTACACCAGCCATCTTCTGCAGCCTTTGAATTTAGCCGTATTTAAGTCTCTAAAAGATGCTTGGGACCAACAACTCGGAACCTGGCAGAGACATAATACTGGCCTTAAAATTCCAAAAAAAGAGTTTTCTCTGACGATAGGCACTTCCTGGAAAAACGTTAGCGTAGAAATTATTAAAAAGGATTTCCATTTAACCGTCATGTCATACCAGAGGAAAAATACCACACTGAAGGCCTAAAAAGATGAAAAGAACAAAAGAGTTTAGAAGACCGAGTTGTAGCTGAAACCGTAAATACTAATATGGATGCTATTACCGCCGGCCATATTGATCAGTCGGTAAATAAAGACCAGATTGTGAAAAACCATATAACCAATATTTCTAATGCAACTCCGAGTAGTAGTTCTTCAAAAATAAGTTTTAAGGAGCTGCTATTAAACACTGTTAAACAGGCAAATAAGCAAAGTCCTTCGGGATCAAAAAGAAAAAAAGTAGCAGCAGGGGCAGAAGTCGTTACTTCCGAAGAAGTTCTGAATAACCCTTAGAGAAGAAAATAAATTGAAGAACATAAAAGAAATAGAAAAACAAACAAAAGAAGAAGAACACAAAAAGAAAAAAGAAGCAAAAATTCGAAAACCGAAGAGAATTAAGAAACGAGAAGAAAATTTTAGTAGCACAGAATCGAAAGAAGATTTGGTAGAATATGTTAACTTTGAAGATGATTTAGATCCTGAAATATTAAAAAAAAAAGAGAAAATAATTAAGAAAGAAGTACCAATAGTTGGAGAGTTTGTACTTCTTTGGAAAGACCCAAATCGCGCTGGGATTTGGGTTGTTGTAGAGTACACATCTAAAAACATATTAAACATTTTATTGGAAGAATTGATAACAGAATTGAAAATGAATGGAAAATTTGCTTTTAAAGATATAAAAAGAATAGTAACACCTTTTTTGGCCTGATATAGAAGACACGGATATGATAGTTAAAGACGATATCGTAAAAACTTTACCAGAACCTGCTAAATAAAGAAGGGATCATTTTATTTTGCGTAATTTTGTTAACTTATCTTAAAATTTTTGTAACAAATTCGTTTTTTCCTGCACTTTAAATTATTTATACTTGCCCCAAAAGTAACACACGCTGTTGTAGGCCAAAGTCCATTGTGACACTTACCCCGAATTGACGGGCAAGTGTAAAACATGGCAACTTAAAAAAAAATTAACATAATTTCCACATCTGATGTTACGAACGTGCCCAAATTTAAGTATATGTAGTAAATACCGTAAGAATTCTAGGAAAAAAATATCATGACTTAAAACATCTCATAAATCATGCAAAATATGTCATAAAAATCATCTAACTGAAAACGAAGGTTGTAGTTCACACTTCGACGGGTTCACCTTAGTAATAAATTTTTAAGAGTCGTCAAATCTCTTCTATTCCTGTTAGTTATTACAAACGCAAATTGCTGTAAAGGTACAAGCCTTTACACCAAAAAATATTCAAAATAAAAGTACTCATGAAAATTAGCTTGTTAGTAATAAAGTTTGAAAGTGGGCCCGAGATACCCGAATGGTTAACCACCAGGTAAAAGAATCAGAGGCAGACTTAAACTGAGATAGAGACAAGTGGAAGAAGACTTAAAGAGTATGAAAATTAGAAATATAAATATAGAAGGGAATATCAAAGAGAGATAAGCATGGAGAAAAGTAGTGGAAACAGCGAAGCCATACCAGAAACCGTAAAACTAAACCTAGAATGGGAAGATCCCTCACATAAAAAGGATATATATATATATATATATATATATATATATATATATATATATATATATATATATATATATATTAAATCCTGGACAGTTGCACAATCCATCACTTATTATAGGTAAAAATTGTACCTTCTATTCACCTTACTCAATACTTAAACAAACTTTCCTAGAGTCCAAACCAAAGCGATTCAAAAACATTTTATATAAGGATGCCTTAAAACCATCATAGTAAGCTACGTACTGTCCTTTATATGCAGCATAAATACAGCAAAATGAAAGCGATCAAAACACATAACGGGTATAGAGAACAGAACTTAAAACCTATATAGATTCATTATCGTCTATAGATAGCATCCAGGATATATTCAGCGACCACCCAATAGTCCAATAAATTTAAGACCCGTCGGGAACCTGGGAATGAAAAGCAGATCAAGCAGCTAAAAGAGCACTTACAAGCAATGATTCCAACTAATCATCATTACTAAATCCTACTTTAGCCATTATTTTCTATGAAATACAAACTGGTAAAGAAAATTGTCAAAACAATACATATAAACAATTAAGGTTCTAACTATCAAATCTCTGAGAGCCATGACCTACCCTTTACTATTATTGAAATAAATACCTAAGTGTTGTTATGTTTTGATTCAGATAATGAAATATCTCAAAAATGGTTAGATTTAGATATAGATAATACTGATACCAAACGTCAATAGTTGAAAATAAAAAAAAATGTTAAGTTCAATTTAAAATAACAAAGTTGACTTCTACTTCCGATATAACCGGAAGTGCCACATCAGGACAACATTATATTTACACTCAGCATCATCCAAAACCCAGAGCTTCGCAATTTCGGATTTTTAAGATAACTGTATTTGCCATTACTTTTAATCAAAACTTGTCGCGCCACACCCTGTATATGTGACGCAGGGTGGGCTAGAGGGATATAATTATATACGTATTTTGTCCATATCCAAAGAACATTTTAGTTCAACCCTATTCACTTATTTCGATTTCGAGATGTCGAGAGACTTAAATATAAATAAATAAAATAAAAACACTAACATTATGTATTTATAAATGTCTGCTCGATGTTATTTATTCTAAAATTAGTTTTTACGAAAATACACATTTCTAATTGAAATTATACTCATCAAAAACATTGCAGCATAATATATAATAAAGGTTTTCACAAGACAAAGCAAATATCATATACCATTACAGGAAATATTCATGAACACAACAAAGACGTACAGATATCCTTTATGAACTGACGTTTAAGCAGTTGAAGTCTATTATTTAATGTTGAAATTTAGGAAAATCTAATATATAATTTTATACCACAGCATGATAACAACACAAAATATTATAATGTGTACAGATAAGGAAACAAAGAAGTACATAATCGTAAATAAGTAATATAGTCCAGGATATGACGGTTTTCTGCTCCAACTTCTTTTAAACGATATACCTCAAAAAACGATAAGTTTTTCATGGAAAACTCATTAAAACTTTTTTAAAGATCTTACAAAAACCCTTAAAATGAACACTGGAAAAAGCGATAATTAAGGTTAGTTATAACTAAAATAAAGTCCGCTTATATTTTTTGTGACGCAGAAAGTAACAAATACATCTCCCCCGCCAAAACCACCCAGGTTGAAAGTATTCATTGTTCATTTACAATTTACTCCATGTGTATACAAACATTACATTCTGGAAGTTTAAGTGGTTTAGAATGTTTAGTTTTAAAATAATCCGAGTTTAAGGTGAAGACACTATTTTCCCTGATTGCCTATTATTGTATTGCCTGTATTAACGTTCTCGTTGTAATCAAATTTCCTTCTTTGATTGGTCCGACATGACTTTTTGTTGACTTTTCCGCTTCATTTAAAGCCATTTTTTCCACGTAGTTTGATAATTGCATGGCTTGTTAAAACTTCGCAGCCAGTCTCGAGTTCTTTGCTGCTGCATATCATCATCGTTGGAATCCTCGTCATTCTCCGGAACATAATCATCATCGTTGGAATCTTCTTCATTCTCCGGAACATAATCATTATCAGAATCTTCGGTATTTTCCGCTATATAATCATCGTCGAAATCTTCGTCAGGCTCCGGACTATAATCATCATCGGAACCTTCGCCAGATCTATAATTGTCTATTATTAGGTCATCCTCAGAACTATCATTTTGATCGTCGGGCTCAAAATCTTAGAGATTCTCGATTATTACCTCTAGTTCTTTTTGGGATATTGGTCTGCGAGCCTTATTATCCATGTTTATACTGTAAGAAAAATCGCATTTAAAACCCTAACTTCATCAATAAAACAAATTACTTACCGAAATACTATTTTCTGATCGATGTAAAAATATAATGGTAATACTACCCGGGGTACAGCTGAACCCCAAAATCAACACAATGTGCCTATGACTCAGCGACTGCAAGATAACAATAACTGACCTGCTAAAATAAGAAATTACACGAGCGCCCGTTACCGTGTTGCCAAAAGTAAAAAAATGGGGTACACCTGTACCCTGGGTAGTAATGTAGGATTAAAACAAAGTAGTTTAAAAAAAATTTAATATAAATCAATTTGTAGTTTATTTTAAAGGCTACAAATTGGTGTATTAATTCGATATATATTAGTCTTATTTCAATTATAGTCCTTCGATTTAAAAAGGGGCGCGCTGAAAAGGCTTGAAAATGGTGCTAAACGGATGCGAATACAACCTTTAAACATACATATCTCATTTAATTTTTACTTTATAGAAATAAAAAAAATCTTCAGTAAAAAAGCGGTTTTTTTTATATTCTAGCATTTTCTGTACTTTTTTATAGGCGAACGTTTTACCCCTAAAAAGAGGCTTGGTAACGGAATATACGGACTATTTTTTTGCATTTCTACGGTAACAAACGTTTTTTTACTCGATTCTATATATATTTTTAAGTTCAAATGTATTTTTTTTTATTTTCCAAGTGATCCGGAAATTGTTATAAACAAGTAACTTATAACAAAAAAAACAAATTTCCCGAATCACTTCGAGTAAATTTTTTACGTATCTCATTAAAGTAAATACTTTTTCTCTCTTGGTGATTTTTCGAAAAATGCTTCCTTTTCGAGTTATTTGCAATTTGTTGTGGAAAACATGCCTTAAGTAGTGACTTTTGGGATTTTTTACTAAAAAATACTAAATGAATTTAGCTTTATAATCTTTAAACCTTATACGTATAAGTAAGAATATTTTGACAAGGGTAAATATTTTTTTATCTTGCCAAAAACATAGTTTTAAATTTAAACAAAGATTTCTAAGCGTCGCGTCGCAAAAATCACGAATTAAGACATTTTTTAACACATAACTCGAAAAAGAAACATTTTTCAAAAAATTACCAAGATAGAAAATGCATTTATTTCGATGATATGACTCTCTCATGGTCGATGCGGTTACTTATATAGCTGATCGAGGCGCTATTCTTTCGAACGGTCCTTGGCAAGGCTTCCTGTGATTGGTTCTGTCCGTGTGTAGGTAGGAGTCCTATCTGTGTGTAGGTATGAGTCCTTCCTTCCTTCCTACTTATGGCCTGATGTATTTTTGACTCTTTCTTTAATGCCAGTTTACATATTGTTGGAAGCCTTTGAGCATCATCTCTTTAGACTGTTGGGATTTATTTTTATTTCTATGGATTCTATGATTTCGCGTTTTCTTTTAATGTCAATGTTAGCATCGTAGTTTGATTAAGGTTTATTGTATGTCCTGATTCTTCTCCACATGTAATCTCGTATACTCCTTGTTTTTTAACGATATTTTTGTTTTGGCGGATGGTAAAATAAGTGAGATTTTTCTGTCGGTATTAAATATCGTTTCTATATTGGGTTTTCTTAGCACCCTTCCTATTTTCTCTGTTGTACCCTTTACAGTTTTGCGTATTCTGTTGGGTCCTTTATTCTTCTTTCTTGAGCATTATGAGCCTTTTCAATGGAATATGTTGAGAAGCCGTTTTTTTAGCGCTGTTTTTACATTAGGCATTTCTTTATTTTTATGTTCTTCGTCTGACAGTCTTTTGGATCGTGCCATCGAGGTTTTAATAACTGAATGTAATTGTACAGGATGGTGATCTGAATCGGCATGTAGATATCTGTCGATATATGTGATTTTTGGTATACTGTGTGTCCTATGTGCCCGTCTCCCTTCTTTATTATTAACACATCTAAAAACGGTAGTTGTTTGTTTATTTCAGTTCCATAGTAAACTGAAACACAAACGCAAACTTTGGCTTAGGTACGTGGATAATACTTTTACAATCTGGACACACGGAGAAGAAAAGCTAAAGGTCTTTTTAGAAATCACTAATATCCACCATCCGATGAAATGGGCTTGGGAGAAAAAGTTGTTCTCAAATTATCGAAGATGTTCCGCGGAAAAAATATTATCTATATTTTGATAATTTTTTAACATCATAAGGTTTGTTGAAAGGTTGCTCATTGATAACATCTTTTTCTGTGGAACAATCAGACAAAATAGAAAAGAATATCCTCAGTGCCTAAAGCCTAATAAAGAAAAGCATCAGGATAATTATGACTTTACACATGCAGGTGATGTTAGAATTATAAAGTGGAAAGACAGAGGTACTAAAAGTGTTAAAAATGTATGTAAAAATAAAAACAGTATGATTAAAATGTAATTATGTGTTCTTTATGAACGAAGAATACGAAGAACACCTAATTACATTTTAATCATACTGTTTTTGTTTTTTCTTTCCGTTCTCTATGGATCAGAGTTAAAACACACCATTAAATATGTCATAAACGAAGTTTTACTATCCTTAACTAAATTTTAAAATGTATTTTGTCCATTATTTTATATATTGTATTTTGTATGTGTGTTATTAGCGATTGGGGAAATGACAATTATTTTTCAATATTGTAATGCGTTAAAATACAGTGGTGAATCTATTGGATTAGGTTGTGCTGGTGGAAAGGTAAATTTGCCACAACTGGTACCAGCACCTGATCCATTACACTCATTAGTTTATGGGATGAGAAATGATCAAAACACCTGTTCGACAACATTCAAAAATATAATAATTGTTTTTAAATAACGTCATTGAGCCCTACGGATATTGCACAGGACAATTTCATCCCTATATTCTAGTTATAATGCCATACTAGTTTTTGGTAATAACATTAAATTTGTTTTGGAAATTATTTAACAAAATCTGAACAATTAAAGATACAAGGATAAATCTATCACTTCCTGGAATCGCTGTTGTCTCTATGAGGATGCAGATCATCAATTCTTAAAAAAAATTATGGCAATACAGATTCACACATTTTAGTCAGGTTAGTTGGCCAAATTGAATTGATTCTATAATTTCAGCTGAAATTTTCGATGAAACTATTGATCCAAAAATCCACCCTGTATGGTGGACGGCAAGTGTTCCAAGCGATACCCGACGGACTTGATGGCTGAAACCATTACAGCACATGTGTACTTCAATTAGGAGAACTCGGTAGACTAGCGGCGTGTCCACCTTTGAGTACATTAACAAGTTTCTTTTCAGTTTGTTCAACATATGTTTTTGCTAGCACTTGCAAATAGATGCTGATAGACAAGGCTATTTCACATGGAATGTATCATAGACATCGTCATAAACAAGGAACACTGATTCAAGGACATCCAAATGTATTTTTATTACAGGATGCATCTACACAGTATGTCCAGATAATAACGAACGTTATTATCTTCCATTAGTAAATGTCCGTGGTCCGATATCGTTTCAGCAATTAAAAACAGTTGATATACATCTGTGCGCGACTTAATCTAAGGCGTATCAAGTATTACAGTTGCTCGAGAACAATTTACATTGGGATGATTTGCTCAAAGGTTCCGTCATATTTTATCGCCATATCAAATTCGCACATTGCGATTATCATATTTACATATTTTCCCCTTAATACGAAAAAGTTACAAGTAAAATATAGAGCTGACATGTCTGAGGATGTGTTGTATTATGCGCGCTGTCCAACTTTGAATCCTACACTACAAATGACTGCACAAATTTAAAATCACACATTTATCATAATAGACGACATGTGTTTATTGTTTTTTAAATAAAGTATTGTCGTGTTTGGACACAACAGCACCCACTCGTTCTATACGTGGTATATTTAACCACGAGTTACAACAAGAACAACAGTTCGACACTGAAGGATTGGCCGAAGTAGTTTGTAAAAATGTTCCACAATTGAATGAACAACAAAGAATAACGTACGATACTTTGATATAAGTTGTAAACATTGAATCTGGTGAAGTTTACTTCCTTGATGCTCCGGAAGGGGCAGAAAAAAACGTTTTTAATTTCATTGTTATTGACGGGAACCAGATTGCAAAATCAAGTAGCCCTAGCATCGGCTTCATCTGGAATAGCTGTAACTTTATTAGAAAGTGGACAAACTGCACATTCTGCCTTGAATTTACCCTTAAACATGCAAATATATAAAACACCAGCTTGCAAGATCGTCAAAAACAGTGCAATAGCTATGATTTTACAGATATGCAATTTAAAGTTTGGAGCGAATGTACAATGGCCCACAAGACGTCATTGGAGGCACTGAACACAACTTTGAAAGATATTCGTGACAACCAAAACATTTTTGGTGGAGTTATGATTCTATTATCAGGTTATTTTCGTCAGACTCTTCCAATTATTCCCCTATTAACTGCTATGGACGAACTAAACACACGCCTAAAATCATCCAATCTATGACAACATGTAAAGATGCTCCAATTGACCACTAACATGCGAATGTTTTTGCAAACAAGATCAAAGTGCAATCGTGTTTTAGAAGCAGTTGTGAGACACTGAAAATAGTAAAGTCTAATGACGTCTCAATCGGATTCATCACATTACCCAGAGATCTGTTACCTACCTTATAGACTCGACAGAGGAGCTTATTTAGCGAGTTTTTTTCAGACATACAGAATAGTTTAAGGACCATAATTTGCTAAGTAAACGAGAAATATTGGTGGCAAAAAATACAGATGTTGATGATATTATTGCGACCATTCATAATTTTCTTCCTGGAAAATTCTTTTCGTTCTAATCAGTTGACACAGTTATAAACCAAGATAGTCAACTATCATCCCGAAGAGTTTTTGAATTCATTGTAATTGAATGGACTCCCACCTCACAATTTATAATTAAAAGTAAGATCAGTTCCCATTATGTAATCAACCTCGACTGTAAATTGAAACGAGACCGATTGTGAAAAAGCTTGTTATTAAGGCAACGATCATTAAGCAAAATATAAAGAGGGGGATGTCTTGATCCCGCGTATACCGATGATGTCAACGGACTTACCATTTAATTTTAAGCGTCCACAATTGCCCGTGCGTTTGGCTTTTGCAATGACGATAAACAAATCGCAAAGCCAATCGTTGGAAGTTTGCGGAATCAACTTGGAATTTCCATGTTTCGCCCATGGACAATTATACGTGGCGTGTTTACGCGTCAGCATACCGTCATGGTTGTATATTTAGGCACCACAAAAAATAAGTGTTTATCAGAAAGCAGTTTTTTTATAAATGCTATTTTTGAGTATTTTTTTTTTAATTTCTGTTAATTTTTAGTTAGTGAACTTTAACTCATTATTTAATTCTAAGACGGTACTAAGTTCGCCGGCTAAGGTTTCGCCGGCTAGTATAGGAACTGCTTCGGAAGTGATGCCGGCCTTACAGCGGCCATTCCGCTTCCGGATCGCTGGATGACAGAGGAGGGTCTGATTTAGCAGGTAGGCGTACGTCGTAGACTCGGCGACGAGGGGGCATTTTAAAGTACCTCCGGAACTATCGCCGGGAGTACGAAGAACGAATCCTGCACTGTCAATCAGGTGGCGTCCTGAACTGAGATGTCTTTTGAAGATTCCAGCCCCCCTCTATAAGGACGAAAAAAAAAAGTATAGGAACTGCTATGAAATTATACGTGATTGGCTTTTTACTCTGCGTAATTATTTTACAAACTTTACGGAGTGTAATTGTAAAATATTTCAATAATAAGACAGACTTCAGGATAGGAACAAATTCTTGTCGTGTTGAGATCATTTTACTATAAAAAATAGTGCTGTAAATGTGTAATAGTAATTAAGAAAGTTTTGTATAAGTTAACTTCGTGTGCATTACTACCAAAGCAACCAGAACAAGCAATAGGTAGATCTAAATTAGTTAAGCAAACTGTTATTATACGTTCATTATGAAGAATGGTTTTATGATCTGTTTTCTCATCAGGTTTAAAGACGATTTACTATAACAATAAATTATATTTAGTTTTTTTTATAATCAATACCACCACATCTTTCTTTGCGTTTTGGTTATAAAATATTTCGTAATTCTGCATATTTTTTTATTATTAATTGTCTAATATGCTCAGGTTTTTCCTTAACACCACTTATAAAGCTTTTGAAAATTGATTTTTAAAACAAACTAATGAACAATGAAAGGTGCAGTGAATGAAACTTTTTACAGCATCAAAGCTAAAGTGGCTATATGTGAATCTTTGATTTACCGTTTCTTTTTTAATTTGCGAGTTTTTTGTTTAATTAATTTTCGCAGCCCGTAGATATTGGTGGCATCCGGCATCATCTTTTTCATTTTGTTCCATATCAAAAGTTTATTTCTTTATACCAATTTACACAACAATTTGGCTGAAACCTAAAAAAAATAAAAAATTTAAAAAACATATATGCTAACTAAAATAAATATAAAAATGATATTAAAATTTGAAATGATAAAAACAAAGGATACAACATACTTCAATTTGCTACGAAACTAATAAATGGAAATTTTTCAATAAATATGGGAAAACTGCTTACGAAGAACAGTAAACATTTTGTCTATCTGTAAATTTTTAACTGAAACGATATACAAATAGGATTTCTTTAAGCCGCACATTTTTGTCTTAATATATTCATGATCGTCGCATAATAATGTTCTAAAAATAAAAGTCGTAAGTTTTAAGAATAAGAAACTACTATAAAAATACGCCATGCTCATGGCTGGTCCCAAGGTAATATTGAGATTGGACAATCAATATACGACTTTCCTAGCATCGCTGGTGTGAGACAAGTAAGTTGTCATTACTTTCTATTCAGATTAGGCGTATAAACGATACACATACAAATATATGTAAGTATCTGATCCAAAGTGCAAATATGTTTAGTTTACGTCAATAAAATGTAGCGACACGTCCTTGTAATGGTAATAAAGGTTTCTAAAAATTCTAAAAGCTGTCTTAATATGGAAAGAGCTAATCAATGAAATTGGTTATAACAAGAGTATCCGAGTTTCAATATATAAACAAGGATTTGCTACCTTATACATTCTCTTCTACGTAGTTCGTACTCATTTCATCTTTCTATATCTACTTGTATACCAAATAGGGTCTAAAAATAATGCTTCCAGGTTTCTGTGATCTTCTGTTGGACACTGATTATTTGCCCACTTTCATCTTTACATAGACTTGTTTGAGGTTTATATCCACTTTTTATTTTTTTTTAGGTATTCGTAAGCCCCTCTAATTTCGTTGTTTTTGAATTTTTTTCTATTTGTCCATTTTCATAGGCTCTTTTTTTATTTCTACATATCTTGTCTGCTTTCCGTCTTACGACTTCAAATGATGTTCGTCTTTCCCGTATTCGTCTTGTCACATACATTTTTGTGCTTCATTTCTTTCCTCTATTTCTTGTCTGCACTCGTCATCGAACCATGCTCCTCTTCTCGCCTTTTTCTTGTTTTCCAGGGTGGACGCTGCCGCTGTCAGTACTCCTGTTTTGATATTATTCCATTTGCCCTCTATGGAGTGCAGTTCTAGCGTCCTTAACTTATTTGCGACTTCTTCTTCGAAATTCTCTTTATATTACTGAATCTTCAGTTTTTCTAGGTCCAGTTTGTTTGTTCTTTGTTGTCTTTCGTTTCTTTCTTTGATAACTCTGCATCTAAATTTGGTTTGGAGTAAAAGATGGTCTGATGCACAGCATACTCCTCGTCGTGTTCTCACATCTGAGATACTACTGGCTGTTCTTTTGTCTTTCAGTACATGGTCGATTTGATTGGTTGTGGTTCCATCTGGTGACAAGCATGTGGAACTTATAAGCATGTTTTTACTGATGGCAAAATTTATCAAAAACTCCCCATTCTCGCTTGTTTCATTGTGCTGTGGGGGAATATTGCGTTTACGTCTCTGATATTACACCAATCCCTTACGTTTCTTAGTCATAAGTGTTGTTTTCGTCCTTCCCCTAAACATAGGTAGGAAATATTTCCTTAACTATGTTAATAATTTCTCGTTCTCAACCTGTGGTTCTTAAAATTGGTTCATTAGTGGCCTGTGTGGACAATAGCACTGCTCTGCTTCGGTAGGCATTATGTCTTAGTCTCCATTCCAGAATCCGCTTTGTTCATCTGTTATCTGTCATTAAAGCCATTTCATGTCCAGTTCCACTTCATTGTTACTAAGACGTCTCCCAATACGAATGTCCTAATGTTTGTTTTAAACGAAAACGCTAAAAATTGCTGTAAATAAAAAAAAATTTTTATTGCAAAATATAATAGATAACAATTATGTTCCGAATAACACATCATTCAAATGTCCACCGCGACTACGTTTGCAGGAGCGAATCCGATGAACCCAATTTTCGGTCACTTTATGCAAAATATCCGCATTAATCTCACGAATGGTGTGCTCTATGTTCCTCTTCAAGTCTTTAATAGATTGTGGTTTGTTCACATAGACCAATGACTTAACATAGCCACATAAAAAATAATCCAACGGTGTTAAATCGCAGCTTCTTGGAGGCCAAGCATCTGGTCGAAGTTGCTGAATTCTCCTGAGATCTCTGGCATCAAGAGAAATCAATGTTTCCGGTAACTTTTCCTTCAATAAATCAATGGTTGGGACAGTAGTGTGACATGTAGCACCGTCCTGTTGGAAAAACATGCCATCCAAATCTATTTCATCCAACTGAGGCCACAAAAAATCCGTTATCATCGTTCGATACCTTTCACCGTTGACTGTTACACCATGTTCGAAAAAATAAGGTCCGATGATGCCACCATGCCATAAACCACACCAGACAGTGACTTTTTCTGGATGCAAAGGCTTCTCAAGAATCTCATGTGGATTATTTTCACTCCAAAAACGACAATTTTGCTTATTCACAAAGCCGTTTAACCAAAAATGAGCTTCATCGGAAAAGATTATTTTTTTGAAAAAATCGCCATTATTTTCGAGTTTGTCTAGAGCCCAATCAGCGAACAAACGACGCTTATGATGGTCAAGTGGCTTCAGTTCTTGAGTCAGAACAATCTTGTAAGGGTGTAGGCCTAAATCTTTTCTCAGAATTCGCCAAGTTGTCATTCTGGTGAGTCCAAGTTCTTGAAAACGACGATTTATGGACACATTTGCATTCTCCGCTACACTGGCTCTTACAGCAGCAATATTGTCCTGAGTTCTTGCATTTCGGCGTCTAGTTGGTGGTTTCGTTTCCAGAAGACTATCCCGTCTATCTTTTTCTATGCGAATTTCGTGACCTAGATGTTCATAGGCCATGTTCATAGGACCTGGTCTATGGATCTCGTTCTTAGGCATATATCTTCGATGACTACAAGATTTGTCATTATCTGAGTTTTAGATACCTGTATTTATTTTGAATCCCCCTTCTACTGCGGAGAGGTAGAGCTGATTCAGCTATTACCACAATACCATCTGCAGACCTCAGGTGGCTAAGCTTTTCTCCGTTTATGTTTATGCCCTAGTCGGTCAGTTTTGCCCTTTTACATATGTATATTCCAAAAGTATAGTGAACAGTTTCAGTGATATGGTGTCCCGTACTCCACGTTGTATCGCGTATTTCTGAGTTTGGGATCACCCACTCGAACACTAGCTGTTTCGTTTTGGTATATGTGTTTAATTATATTTATATACCGAAAGTTAATTCGGCATTCTGTCAAGGCTTCTAACATTTTTTGTTAATTTATTGTGCCAAGAAATGAAAAACAGTACGTTCCCCGAACTCGACGAAATAGTGGGAGATGCCTTGAAAGTGGCTGGAAAAGATTATGGCAGATCCTTGCCAAACTATTCACTAGATGTCTGCTAGAAGCAGTCACACTAACTCAGTGCCATAACGCAGAAATTATCCTGCTTCAGTCCATAGAACAGGTGGGTTTTAGAAAAGACAACGAAACAAACGATCACTTGTTGGTAAAAGATCTTATAGAAAAATATCCTGAGTATAATAAACCACTAGCTTTAATATTTGTAGATTATGAAAAGTCCTTTGGCACCATAAATTATAACACATAGTCTAAGGGTAAGTGGAAGACTGTGAGCTAATACGAAATTTTATGTTTGACAAATGTTCTTCATTGCAATCCCGTTTTTCATTGACCGTGGTGATCAGATATTTAAATCGTGTTAGCCGTTCGTCGACTGTCAAGATAATATTGATTATTGGCTGTCAACCTATTGCTACAAATTTGGTCTTAGTAGCTTTAATCTAGGCCCAAAACGATTTCAAGTGGCGTCAATCTTATCTAACATATGGTGGAGACCCTTTAAGGTTCGTGCTAGAATTTTCGTATATTCAGCATGTCGTATATTTTCGATTAGAATTCGTTATTTTAACGTCTCTACTTTCTTCATTGAGAGCCATTTGGAGTATCTTTTCCACGTATATATATATATATATATATATATATATATATATATATATATATATATATATATATATATATAAAGTACTGATGAAAATATGCAGCCCTGATATACATTTAAGGTCTTCTTAAAGTTCCATCTCTATCGAGGTTGAATCATAGCAGACTTTGTTGGATATCTAAGCTATGGTCACTTTGTTTCTCTTGAAAAGTTGTAGTGAACTACAGTTAAACCATACTCTAAGGTTCCTCAGCCAGAAGATCCGAGGATAAATCTCTTTTGATTTTTATTTCTGCGGTTTGATTCCGATATAATTCTTGTATGACCCTGATATATGGTGTGTCTATTCCTATTTCAGATGATATCGTGCTAAAGGTTATCAAAAGCTTTCTAGTAATCTATGAAACATACAAAAACATATTTGCATTCATCATAGCCCCTCTGAATCTCTTGTCCTCTTTGAAGAAACTGAAGGGCTGAGTCTCAATAGATCGCAGCGTGGAAACTGCTCTACCAGGTACAACACCCTGTCAAGGACATAAGTCGTCTACAGATAATTCCAACTTCCAACATCGAAAAGATTTTATACCGATTTATCCCATGATTTTACCGATGTTTGTCCATTTAAAGATCTGATCTACTGGTAAGAATCGATCTACCATAAACTGATGATCCGATAATCGTTTTCGGAACCCCAAGAGATATCGTCGCCACTTTTGACTAGAAAGGATACGGCCTTAGAGACATTCAGACATAATCCACGGATGGTAGCATAACACCATTACCCGCTCGAGTATTGTGTCAACCAAATGTCCGAACTTACGGTTTCTCTGGTACTAAGCAGGATTAATATCGCAATGAAGAGTCTTCAGAAGAGTAAACCTGACCTGTGTCAGGTCCACCACGACGATCTAAACCTAGCTCACGTTGCTGGTCTATGGGTGAACAATCAAACGCTTAGCGAATTCTGCTTCGCAATGACAGGAAGATCCGACATAGAAGGATCAAAAAGAGACGTCGCTATGAACGCTTGGTCACCACAAGTCAGTTATCCCTGTAGTAACTTTTTTGACACCTCTTGATGAAAACTCTTCAAGCCAAAATAATCGATAGAGCATGCTTTCACAGTTCCTGTGAAACTACTGAACTGATGTTCAGTATGCACCTGCGTTATTATTTGGATAGATGTAACGCCCTATTTAAACTCGAGGCTAGAGGTAAGTTGATACCCGAAACGAAGCAGACGAATGCTAGCCGGGTATCCAAAAGGCAAGCCTTATCGGAACCATTAAACCGACGAACGCCACAACGCAAAGAAACATCACTCCCTCCCCTGAGTTTAAGAATACCATGAAGAGACCGTGAAAAGAAAAACTTTTAGAGCATGTCTTATAAGAGTTACTATACTCGATAATCACTATAGTCTTTCGGATGTACCTTTTTCAAAATTGTTGCAAAAGTAAATTTTAACCATTTCGCCTGAATCTTATATTCGGTTAAACAAATACATTAGATGTTTAGGGATAACTATTTTAAGAATTTCGGGATGCACATTATCATGACCCGGACTCTTTCGATTCTTCATTGCTCTCAGGGCTTGTTGAACCTCAGATTCAAGAATTTATTGGTCAGACCATTCTTCCCAGTTGACCGTTTGTCTAGCCTCTCTTTGGTTTCCAAATAACAATTGAGCATATATATTTCATGTCTTGCGTAGCTTTACCGGATCCAAGATCAACGTTTCATTATGTTGTGGGTGCTTTCTTTGTAATACCAGTAATTCCTTTAATAGTTCTATGGAAGTTTACATCGTGATACAGAGTAGGTTCTCCACATTAAGGCCATCAGTTCTTGACATCCGGAAATTAATCAGTTTTCTTTATCTTGTTTGCATTTTTGTTGAAAAGTTCGGTTTAGTTCGGAATACTTTTGATGTTGCTGTTGAATTTTGACCATCCTTATATCCTTCTATCGGTCATTCACGATTTATTTTTCTTTGTTATTGCTGGTTATAGAAGGGTATCGGAAGCTGTTTGAGTTTTATGCTTTATGTTGCTTCTTATGTTATCCGAACATTCGAATTGTCGTGGATTGTTACTTGCACATATCTCTAATCGTTAGATCCCACAATTTATTAATGTTATATCTCAGCGTTATTATTGATTTTTTCGATAGTATTTTCAGTTTAAATTGAAAACCAGTAATCAGAAGGTTGTGGTCGGAGTCTATGTCAGTACCCGGATAAGGAACAACCCGTTTAATAGTGTTTTAATATCTCTAATTGATCAATATGGATATAATATGGGATATAATAGGAACTGTCATAACGGACCAACTAGATCCAGATATAGAAATAAAACGAAGAATAGCAATTACTAAAACTACTTTTATAAAAATAAAGACAAAGAATGGTTAATGCTATATTTGGTCTGTACTTTTGTATGGAGCAGAATTGTGGACACTAAAACTATCAAGTATAAATAGAATTGATGCATTGGAGATGTGGATTCATAGACAGATGCTGAAGATACCTTTTACAGTAAAAAAACTAATCAGGAAGTACTAAGAAGGTTTAACAAAGATAGGGAATTGCTAAACACCGGAAAATGTCTTACCTGGGACATATAGAAAGGTGAAATCGATATACAATATTACAACTGATAGAAGGCGTAGAAAGAAAACAGGTTTCTTGGTTAAAAAACATTCGTGAATGGACTGAGATATCAAATGCAGGACAATTATTCTATGTGGTAGAAGATCGAGAAGCCTTCGCAAAAATGATCGCAAACGTGGGATAACTCTGGTATGGTACGTAAAGAAGATGGGATATAATCTTGGTGGAATCTTTACGTATATCTCCGTCAAGGATTAAGTTTATAAAACGTATTTTTGATGGCCATGTTCTCCTCTCTACATAATGGAAGCATAGTTCTCCCGTGTTCGTTTCTATCACCAAGTGTATAAGTACTGACTACATCATCAACTTTGCCTCTACCAACTTTGGCATTAAAGTCATTAATAATCATAATTATCTTGAAGTTTTAGAGATTTTTGCAACTCTTGTATTTGTCTGTAGAATTTTTCCTCCTCGTTATCTAGTTTCATCCATTCATATACCTAAATAATACTTATATTGACAGTTTGGAATTTATTTGCAGAATAAAACCCTTTCTTAATACCTGACAACATTGTATCATTGCATATGGATTTTTTTATACTTTTTAGTTACGAAAAAAATTATACCATTTCCATTGTTTGAATTAAAAAAAATTAACCTCATCTGCTGTTGCGATAATTTTATTTTACTATGCAGTGCAGATTGTACAGTACTTGATTGACTATTCAGGCGTTAAAATCCCCCAATATTATCATCTTCCCTTTGACTTGACCTACTACTTGTTGTAATTCGCCTTAAAAGGTTTCTCTTGTTGTTTGAGGCTTGTTATTTGCTGGGCCGTGTGCTCCGATGATGTTCAGGTCTTCCTTCTCCATTCTAATATTTGAAGAATAATAATCAACAAAGATCCAACCAGATGTAAAATAAAAATTGATGGCATCAGTATTAAACAACTAATAGAAATAAAATACCTTGAACTTACACTGTCCATTTGAAGCATTTATAAAGCCAGTGTAAGACCAACAATGACATATGCCTCAGAAACAAGACCTGACACAGCTAGGCTACTGAAAATGACAGAGATGAAAGTACTGAGAAGAATTACAGGAAATACGCTGAGAGATCGAAAGAGAAGTGAAGACATTAAAAGGAAATGTAATATACAGTGTATAAACGAATCGACACTAAATAGAAAAAAAGAATGGAATAACCACATAAGCAGAATTGGGGAGACCGGTGTCGTCAAAATAGCAAGAGATAAGTCACTAATCGGCAGAAGAAGTATCGAACGATCGCGAAAATGATGGAGTGACAAACTTCCATAGAGATCTTAATCCGCCAATGAACAAGAAGAATTGCTTATAAAAAGGAAAACGAAGATAAGACGAAGTCAACTAGAAGAATAACTTCTATTTGACTAGATAAAATCACAATAAAGTAAACTAAAACTATTCAACCGTTAGAAAAAGCGAATTGTTGAATGGAGACCAAGAGCAAATAAGAGAAGTAGAGGCAGACCTCAAACCATATGGAAACCAGGACTGATGACACCAAGCGAATGGCTGGTCAAGAATGGATGCAAAAATCAACGAAAAATAAATGTGTAGATACAGCTAAAGGAGACTTACATCCGACAATAAGGGAATAGCTATTGATGATAATGATGACGATTACCATATTGGCCATAATATGGTAATCGATACCATAATCATTGGCCAGGGTCTACACAAAGCTTCTCTAATAGCCCAAGATAGAAAAGGATTAAGAACTACGATCCGAACAATCGAGATATGATGTCCCTATACTTTTTCGAAATTCAACAGACAAAAGCATAAAATGATGTTGTGTGATTATTAGTATATGATTATATTATATGTTTTGCAATTGACACACCAATTGCAAAACGTTACTAAGCATGGAGAGCGGAGGCCAAGATTCGACAAGAGAGGGGAAACATACTTATACCACAAGGCCTCTTAGGTCGTAAAAATATGAAAACCTAGTAAAGAAATCCTAAAAGAAGAAAATCTGATTTGAGAATATGCACATGAAATATCAGAAGTCTATTTGCGGCTGGAAAACTTGAAAATGCAATTCAATAAACGAAAAGAATGAAAATAGATCTATTGGGAATCAGCTTAAGATGGCCAGAGTCAGGGATATGTAAAAAGGACGGTAGTGTATTATATTATTAAGGTAACAGCACAGAAGACCCGCATCTAAAAAATTGTGTACGTATATTAGTAACATAAGAACTGGGTAAATATGTAACCAACTTCGTACCAGTCTCGGATAGAATAATATTACTACAAATAAATACTCAACCATTCAAAACCAATATATGTACTTCAAATATATGCTCCGATTGCAGATAGAAAATATAATGATCAAGTCAAAAAGCTATATGATCAAATCCTAATCATCTTACAGGAGCTTAATAAACATGAAATTTTCAATATTACTTCTATGTAAAAATTGTGGAAGGTCGACTAGATCAAACTTGAGATCCTTATGGTCTTAGCAACCTAACGATCGAGGACAGAGATTATATCAATTTTTTAAAGATAACGACATGGTAATTGCAAACACCTGGTATAAAGTACCCAAGGTACGACTATATACATGGAAAGCTGGAATTGATGATGGCAGCATCATGGGTCTTCAAGAAACCAAATGGATAATATACTTGTAAGTGACCTCTTCCGAAATGCCGTCAAAAAGTCACTATATTTAAAGGAGCAAATATTAAATCTGATCACCAACCTCTTTTTGCAGATATTAAACTAAGGTTAAAACGAATCTAATGACAAAAACCAATATAATTAATTTTTCCGATATAAGCATAAAAGATAACATTAAAAAATAATTAAACAATAGAATAAAGAACAGATAGCCAATCGGGCTGGGCGGCCGGATTCTCATTCGCTTCACTGCGAGTGGTTCAGTGGATGTGAGTTCGATCCCCAGCTCGGTGTACAGAAAACAAAAAGCTAACGCAGCAGTTTAAAATTCTAAATGAATCTGCGGCTTAGACTAGAATATGCTGGTGTCTGATCGGCCTATGGTGGAGCAGTACAGCAAGAGATAAGGGCTTGCGGCTCGGTGATACTCCTCCATAGATCCCTACCGGGAGAGCGTGTGGCGCCGGGTATATATATATATATATATATATATATATATATATATATATATATATATATATACAGAACAACTAGAAGATCCATAGGACCTATGGAATGAATTTAAAAACCAAGTTAACAAAATCTCCACAAACAATGACTATATATGTAAGTTATTAAAGAAAATCAGTGGATCACAGAGAACATTTTGAAATTGATAGAACAACGTTGACTCATAAAATCGAATAAAACAGTATATAGACATCTACAGAGAAGAACTAAAAGGAAGATATAATTAGCCAAAGAAAAATGGATGAGAGAAAGCTGAAAGGAAATTGAGATGGGATATCTAGGCACGGCTTTTTTAATGTGCACAAAAAAGTAAAAAAATATATGCAACATATTTAATTCACGAGTTCCCTCTGTACTATGCAATATGTAACACTAGAGTGATTTTTTAGACTGGTTTGTCATCTTTGTTAAAATACCTGAAAAACACAATGCTAGAAAATGCTCAGAATATCGATTAATTAGCCTAATGAGCCACACTTTTAAAGATGTTCCTAAGAATACTTCACAACAGAATTAAATTCAAATGCGAATATCTCGAATATATCCAATTTGGTTTTAGATATGCTATAGTATCTAGGAAGGCACTTTTGTCGCTAAATATCCCTATTACAGAAATACCGTGACTAAAGATAAGTCCAGATAAGAATCCAAGTTGAAAAAGTTCACAAAATTACATATTTGGAAACTACCATCACGAGCTAACTATATCCATACATAGAAATTAAACGAAGAGTAGCAATTACTAAAACTATTTTTATGAAAATTAGGGCATTTCTTTAGAATAATCATCTCAGTTTAGAACTAAGATAAATAATGGTTAATTGTTATATTTGGTCTGACCTGTTATATGAAGCAGAACTGTGGACCCTAAAAGTATCAAGTATGAACAGAATTGAAGCATTGGAAATGAGGATTCATAGACGGATGCTGAAGATACCTTGGACATCAAGAAAAACTAATAAGGAAGTACTAAGAAGGTTTAGCAAAGATAGAGAATTGTTAAAGACTGTTAAACATCGGAAAATGTCTTATCTGGGACATAGAGACAGAACAAATATATATACAATATTACACTGATCCTTAAAGGCAAAATAAAAGGCTTTAGAAAAGTAGGAGGAAAACAGGTTTCTTGGTCATCAGGGAATTCATGGAAATCAGATACAAAACAGTAATATATTTTAGCAAAAATGTTGTATTTATTAGTATAGACACAACAACAAATAATAAGTGTACTATTGTCGATTAATATAATTCGATAATAGTCTATATCAATTTATTTAAATAACATTTATATGTCAGAATTTAAAACAACTATAAATCTATAATTTTTCACAAAAACCACTTTTGTTTATCAATTAAACTACAAAAATAAAATATTAAATTAAAAACAATACTGCATAACGAATAGTTCATTATTTTTGTGTTATTATTTTCGATAACGTTTTCAATCATTTCAAAATTTTTCTTCATTTAGAGTGGTGTATCAGTTAAACCATCTGCTTATTTAATAACAGTTTGCTCTTTTTGTTTTAAATGTTGATCAATTATTGTTATTGTTAACTTATTGATAAGCCTCATTTCAGTTACGTTGATATATTGTACATATTTTAGCAATTAATAAAATAAACAGTGTAAGTTTTTAATATTTAATACGACATATATACGAGATATATTTACAAAAAAAAACAGAAGAAACAATCATGATACAATTATTTAACAAAATGACTACTGCACTGCTCTTGTGCTATAGTGCGCCTCTGGAGTTCGCTCTGAACTGTTTTCTGAGCCATAAAAATTAACTGAATAAATTTTTGGGTAAGCGAACTAAGCTCCTGTACTTTGTTTTTATGATGTTGTTCTGAAGCTATTTTCTTGTGGAATCTTAATGAGTATTAATTATAAGCATCATAATAATATTTTGTATTTTGTGAACTATTTCCGAAGTGAAATTTAAACGTCAAAATAAACTTATTTTAAAGTAAAATTGTGGCTTATTTCCAATAAAAATATTAAATTGTTTTTATGATATTTTAGTGTCATAGGTTGTTCAAGATAGTGGCTGAATAATCATTAAAAAGGGGAAATGAAGGTTGCTAATAGTAACTATTATTAATTATGTATCATATATGTGTGTGTCAAGAAAAATAAAAAAGTCAGATCTTGAAGTTCATTTTAGTATAATTTTAATCTAAGAATTCTCACATTTACAAATAGATAAATCTAAGAAATCATATCTAAGAAAAAGAACAAATCAAAACATTGGTCCTTAGAGCTTCGGATATTTGTGCTATTCCACGCCATACAACCTATAAGATCCACGTTTGCCGACAACGTTGAACGAGACAGTCGCAGAAATACATCGAGTGCTCCTTTGCCCCAGGCTTCAAGTCAAGTATACAATCCGATTGAACACATACTGACGATTTCACTGGACGGGACATCGAATCATCAAAAATCAGGGAAGTGAGCTTTTGTTCCTTACTTATCTGCCTTTAATTTCAATTTCCTAACTTATACTTTTTCAATCTTGAAATTTATTGTTCATTGTTAGTTTACTTTGACACATAATAGTTAAAACATTTAAATTTGAATTAAAATGGGGGATTTGCCTACGTTAAAAAAGATAAGAGCATCTCTTAAAGCGCGATTAACCTCATTTATTAAATTCATTGATAGGGACTCAACCCAAGGTGAGATGAATGAGCCAACTCGCGCTGAAATTGAATTGCGCATCGAAAACGCAAATAGTATTTATACTCAATATCAAGAAACCCAATTAAAAATAGAAAGTTTACTGGACGCAATAACTGAGGAAGAAATAAATTACAGAGAAACGTTCGAAACATCATTTTATTCAGTTATAATTAAAGCAAAACAACTGTTGACAACAACCTCAGCTAGTGCCTCCAGTACATCTAGTCCTACTAGTGAACATTTTGCATCCAATCATACAAATACAACCTCCAATATAAAACTTCCTTCTATTGAATTGCCAAAATTCAGTGGCAACGTAGAAGAATGGTTAGATTTTCATGACTTATTTGATTCGTTAGTTATAAAAAATAATAGTATATCTGAAATACAAAAATTACATTATTTAAGAGCATGCATAACAGGTTCTGCTGAGAGAGTTATTGCTTCTATACCTCTCTCTGCTTCTAATTTTACTGTTACATGGAATCTTTTGGTTGAGAGATATTCTAACAAGGAATTGTTGTTGCATAACCATATTAAAGCCATCTTCAATTTAAAAGCAATCAATAAAGAAGGTTCATTTTCAATCAGAAATTTAATTGATAAATTTTGTAGCAATCTTAGAGCTTTGGAGGCATTAGAACAACCAGTCGAACATTGGGATGCCCTTCTCAAATATATTCTTTTGGAAAAATTAGATTCTGAATCTGTGAAAGAATGGGAGAAGGCCAACAATGGTAAAGTCAGTCAAGTTTCGGACATCATATATTTCCTAAAAACGAAGGCAGATACTCTAGAAAGATATAATCTAAATAAACCCAATATTCAAGGTACTTCTGTCAATAATCATGTCAAATTTAGACACAACAGTACCAAGGCTCTTGTAAGCACAAAATCTTCTTTTCTTTCTTGTCCTTTATGCAACCAGCAACACAAACTGGTTCACTGTAGTCAATTTCATTCATTAGACATTCCTGCCCGTATCAATAAAGTACGTAGATTTAAATTATGCTTGAACTGTCTGCATTCTGGACATCAACAAGCTACGTGCAAATATGGCGAATGTAAGAAATGTAACCAGAAACATCATACTCTTCTCCATGAATTTATTGAAAATCCACTAAATCCATTGTCTCAGGTCAATGATCAAGTAGTTGCTTCTCAGAGTAGCCCTCAGACACTTTCTAATACTTCTCAAAATCAACAAATCCTTCTATCAACAGTTGTTGTCCAAGTTCGTGACCATTTAGGGGTTGCTCATAATTGTAGAGCTCTTTTAGATAGTGGAGCTCAATCTAATTTTATCACATCAAGTTTAGTTGATTTGCTGGGTATTTCAAGGAAGCAGGTTAACATTTCTGTAGTGGGTATCGCTCATGTTTCTTCTAAAATAAATCACAAATGCAATATTGTTATTAACTCTTTACAATCTATATATTCTTTCCCCCTAGAGTGTTTAATCATTCCACAAATATGTGGACAACTTCCAGTTTGTAAAATTGATGCATCTTCGTTGCCCATACCTGCAAATATTCGTTTATCAGACCCAAATTTTCATACTCCTTCGGAAGTAAATATTCTGATCAGTGCTAGTATTTTTTGGGACCTGCTATGTGTGGGTCAGGTCAAGTTAGGTCCTGAAAAACCCATACTTCAGAAAACTAGATTAGGGTGGATCATTTCTGGTCCTTTAATAAATACCAGGGTGAATAGTCAGCAATCTACCATATGTGGATTATCACACAATATCGAAACTGACGGCCTTTCTAGGTTTTGGGAGATTGAGGAGTGCTCAGGTACTAAACTTCAGTCTCCAGAAGAGTTATTGTGCGAGGAGCACTTCAAATCAACCTTTAGGAGAAATTTGGATGGTCGGTTCATTGTGTCCATTCCTTTTAAGTCACAGGTTGACTCTTTGGGAGAATCCAGATCAATAGCTCAAAGAAGGTTCTATAGATTAGAAAAAAGGCTTCTTAATGATCCTATCATGAAGGAGCAGTATGTTGCATTTATGCAGGAATACTTGGCTTTAGGCCACATGTCAAGAGTTACTGATTGTACTTTGCCAATACATAGTTATTACTTTCCTCATCACGGGGTGATGAAGCAGGACAGTCTCACTACAAAACTCAGAGTAGTGTTCGATGGTTCCTGTCCGTCATCATCTGGTCATTCGCTCAACGATCTTCAGATGGTAGGTCCCGTCATGCAGAATGATTTGATATCTATCCTGTTGAGATTTAGAAGGTATCCATTTGTTGCATCTGCGGACATTGCCAAAATGTACCGCCAAATTCTTATTGATGATACTCAAAGGTGTCTCCAAAGAATCTTATGGAGAAATCATCCGAAAGATCCTCTTCATTCATATGAATTAAATACAGTTACTTATGGCTCTACGTCAAGTAGTTATCTAGCCACTAGATGTCTCTATCAGCTATCATTAGAGCATTCTGATACATTCCCTCAAGCTTCTAAAATCATAGCTGAAGACTTCTATGTTGACGACTTGTTAACTGGTTCTGATTCGTTAGAGGACTTAATCCTTAATTGTAAACAAGTCTCTGAAATTCTTTCAAAAGGTTGCTTCCCACTTAGAAAGTGGACGTCAAACAATTCTTTATTTCTTAAGTCCATCCAGGAATCTATTTCATTAGACACTCCCTTCCTTTTTGGTGCCAATGAAAACACAAAGACACTTGGGTTACAATGGTGCCCTAAATTAGATTCATTGTCCTATTCTATTGATTCAAATGTTACTCCCAAAATTATCACTAAAAGATCAATACTTTCTGGTATCGCTCAAATATTCGACCCTTTAGGTCTCTTAAGTCCATCAATCATTAAAGTCAAAATCCTTATGCAACTCCTTTGGTTAGAGAAGTTAGACTGGGATGAAGGAGTGCCATTGCATATTCAGTCTGAGTGGTTATCTTTCAGAGATCAGTTGCACGAGTTGAATAAATTGCAAATTCAAAGAAATGTAGTTCTCCCTAATTCTGTTCTTATTGAAATGCACGGATTCTGTGACGCAAGCGAAGTTGCTTATGGCGCGGCCATATATATTCGCAGTGTTGATAAAAAGGGTAACATTTTTATAAATTTACTTTGTGCTAAAAGCAAAGTAGCACCTGTAAAGAAACTGAGCGTACCTCGCCTGGAACTTAGCGGAGCTTTGATCTTATCACGTCTTTCTAAAATGGTTATTACTTCTTTGAATATTCAGTTCAATAAGATTTTTCTGTGGTCTGACTCAACCATAACCTTGGGCTGGATAAAAACTTCGTCACATGTACTAAAAACTTTCGTTGGTAATCGTGTTTCAGAAATTCAGTCCAACACAGATCCCGAAAATTGGAGACATGTACCTACGGATTGTAACCCTGCTGATTTACTCTCTCGAGGAATTGAACCTCAGGTTCTAAGCTCTTGTTCATTTTGGTGGCACGGCCCATCATTCTTGCTAGATTCTCCTGAAACTTGGCCAGTTCAAGTATCTTTTGATAAAGAAAAACTTCCAGAGTTTAAAACTATTAGCAACCAATTTATGATAGTTTCGTCTACTCCATTATTTGATTTTGAAAAATATTCGAGTTTTTCAACCTTGGTAAGGTCAGTGGCTTACTCTTTGCGTTTCTACTACAATTCTCAACGAAAGAACAAAGCCACTCGTGTTTTGGGGCATTTAACCACGCAGGAGATTAACAATTCTACCCTTACTCTAGTTAAGTTGGTACAAGCTGAAGGTTTCCCATCTGAGATTCAGTGCTTAAGAAGAGGTAATGCAGTTTCTTCTAAAAGCAGAATCTTATCACTTAATCCCTTTTTAGATTCAGAAGGATTACTCAGGGTCGGTGGTAGATTAAGTAATTCAAACTTTTCTTATCAAAAGAAACATCCTATTCTAATTCAATCTAATCATAAGTTTACTATTCTGTTTTTCCGTCAAGAGCATATCAAGCTGTGCCATGCAGGACCTCAACATCTCCTAGCTCACGTGCGTGAGAAATATTGGCCTTTACATGGAAAATCATTGGCTAAGAGAACGGTTCGCGAATGCTTGCGTTGCTTTCGCTTCAATCCCGATCAAGTTAATCCCATCATGGGAGATCTTCCCCAATCAAGAGTCACCCCCTCATTTCCATTTGCTGTTACAGGAGTTGATTATGCCGGTCCATTTGCCCTCAGAACTAGTCGTCATAGGGGCGCTTCTTCATATAAAGGTTATATTAGTTTATTTGTTTGCCTATCGACAAAGGCCATTCATTTAGAGGTGGTAACGGATCTTTCCACCGAAGCCTTTATGGCGGCAATAAAACGATTTATAGCTAGAAGGGGCAAACCATGTCAGATGATGAGTGATAATGGAACCACATTTGTGGGTGCCAACAATTCTTTGTTGGAATTGGGTAAATTTTTGAAAACCAATGGTAATAAATTCCCTGATATGTGTGCTAAATCTGATATAAATTGGAAGTTCATACCGGCTCATTCTCCTCATTTTGGCGGTCTCTGGGAGGCTGGAGTCAAATCGGTGAAGACTAACCTCAAACGAGTTATGACAGATACGAAATTAGATTATGAAAGATTTGTTACATTACTAACTCAGATTGAAGGAGTATTAAATTCTCGTCCTTTGAGTGCTTTGTCTTCTAACCCTTCTGATCTTTTGCCTTTGACACCAGCTCACTTCCTCATTGGAAGAGCCATGGATTCCGTTCCAGAAATAAATCTATCAAACTCATCCATTACCAGTTTGTCTAGATTCCAGCAGTTGCAGCAACTTCGCTATCATTTTTGGAAACGTTGGTCTCTGGAATACATCTCCGAATTGCAAGAACGGAAGAAATGGAAAGTCAACCAATCTAAAATTCAGACTGACACACTCGTCCTCATCAAAGAAAGAAATTTACCTCCTTTAAACTGGTGTCTTGGGCGCGTAGAAGCTTTGCATCCCGGCGCTGATGGAGTTACACGAGTGGTTACCATAAGAACTTCAAAAGGACTTATAAAGCGAGCTGTTACAAACATTTGTCCACTTCCGGTTCCTAGTGATCAAAGTGAAGGTGCAATCACGCCTTAAGTTCTAGAACTGTTAATGCGTCTTAGTTAAAGAACATTTGTTTGATTTTTAAACTTAAAGGTTTATAATAATTATTGAAAATGTATTTGTTCATTTTATTGCATGTAATGCATTTCTTCATTTACTTGCTTACCTGTTAAATTGAAAGCGATCCTTTCAAGGTGGGGGGCATGTTCAAGATAGTGGCTGAATAATCATTAAAAAGGGGAAATGAAGGTTGCTAATAGTAACTATTATTAATTATGTATCATATATGTGTGTGTCAAGAAAAATAAAAAAGTCAGATCTTGAAGTTCATTTTAGTATAATTTTAATCTAAGAATTCTCACATTTACAAATAGATAAATCTAAGAAATCATATCTAAGAAAAAGAACAAATCAAACATAGGTTATCATTAAAAATGACGGACGGACGCCAATTCGTAAAATAAGTTTAAATGGGATTAGAGAACCAGTAATGCCTCAGTCAGGGGCGGAGTAAGGCCTAAGCACCCTATTATAGGCATGTGCATAAGAGTGGATCGATAATAGCAAAATTAAAAAAAAATTGACAAATTGATTTGGAATGCCCACCAAAAGTTGCCTTTCGGTAACAACATTAAAAAAGTATCATTACGACTTTTTAATAAATCTACATCTTCTGTCCTCTACCGGCCTTAGAAAAAAGAAAAAAAAATTAAGCAAAAATCACAAAAATTAAAAAAAAATTAACGAATTGAATTGGAATACCCACCAAAAGTTATCTTTAGTAACGGTTATAAGAAAGTATTATTACGACTTTTGGATAAAATTACATCCTCTGAGCTCTACAGGCTTTTGAAAAACGAAAAAAAGATGTTGGCATTAGTAACAGAAGCCGGGCCCGGCGATTTGCCGGCATTGCCTTCCACTTCGCATACCAATATCAATACCGAAATGCAGTGTACACAAAATTATTTAAAACTTCCTACCTTGGCCAAAATCTGTGACCGCTATGGACAGTGCTATACGACCTGGAATTGTTACCAGCGCTAACACGAAAAACGTAATACCTAGACAGAAATAATAGAGACCAATTAAAAAAAGGTTTTATATAAAACTCCCCCGAAACTTTGAAGGCCATACATTTTGACAGAACTAAAGATAAAACCTAAAGATATAGTCATAAAATTAAACTCATTCGAAGTTGATTTTTTCCGAGTTGCAAATTTTTCTATGTTCTTTGGAAATGCATTTTCCTTATGCACAAAATACAATTTTTACTTTAACACCATAAATTTTATTCACAAACTTTCCTGAATGGAATGCAAAAAGTGTTGTACCAATTCATCTTGTTGCGGAAAATTGATAGGCTTAGTGCTTTGTTGCCTCTTCTACCTGGCAAGTAACTTTTTGTTGGGACTTATGGGAGCGTATAGATACTTTAGATAATCTAGATATGTAATAAGTTGTTTAGTTAATATATACCTATAGAAAGCAGACTAACATGCGTTTTGCAGAAATATCGGTGTTGCTTTTTAGTTACATTAAAAAACATTAGGCAAACATTTGCCTAATGCTATTTAAAAAAAACAAAAGAGATTTTTTTTGCAATAGCATTAGGCACAAAATAATGAATACATGGCAATTCTACGGGTACCATCTCAAAGAGAAAGCGTTATGCCATCAATAAATCTCTTGATATCGCACTTTTTCTGTATTTGTTCTAAATCAGCATCCTTTGGGTAAATTGTTAATGATCCTTTTTTCTTTAATCGCTTTACTATTAGAAATTATAAATTCACTCTGAAAACACTTTAAAAGGTGGGCTACATTTTTTATTAAAAAATTTGTAAAAAACTTGGATAAATTCAATTTTCTACGACAAAAAGTTTAAAATTTAATTTTCTACAAGATAAAAGTAATTGCAGATTTAAACAATAATTATTATTCTTGCAAAATTAGCAAAAATCATTAAAAAAATGTTCAAAAATCAATGTTTTTGTCAATAATTTTTTCAGGTATTTAAAAGCCAATAGAACCTTACCAGATTTTTTTTATTATAAAACAATACTATACAAAATTTTAGTACAACGGATTGAAAAGTTTTAGCAAAATATACATTTTTGAAAAAAAGTTATTAATTTTCTAAATTATGCAGAGCCAACAAAAAAGTTTTAAATACTTGAAAAATGTTTACATATAAAAGGGCATTGAAGCTTTCAAACAAAATTCAAATCATTTAAATCTGGTTTACTAGCACGTACAGCAGTGGATGAGCAATGAATTAAATCCATAGGGCTGGGGTTGGAAGTTTCACAAAAATGGATTAGAACCTTTTCAAACAACAGAACAATTAATTACAAACAATTTAGTAAATTACTGGAAAATTTACTTAAGGCCATTAGCAGCAACTGCAAAAAGAATTCTTCAAAATCTCGCAGCTACCTTAAAAATGGGATGAAATGACTCTGTAGTATGTTTTTCAATATGCCTCCAGTACGTTGTTCCATCGTTTTCGTAGTCTTCCTAGTGATCGTCTGCCTATTGCGGAACCGTCTTTCAATGTCTTCACTACTCTATTTGTTGTCATACGGCTTATAAAAGCGTTTCATTATACTTTTCTATTTCTTATTGTCTTTGATGTTCTTTAGCCTACGTCTACATCGTATATCTGTACTTCTAGCTCTGCACCATAGTGTTCACTGCTTGTCTGTGGCAATCATGTAAGAATGCTATGATTCCTAACAGTGTTAACATTGAAATAGATTTTGATGAAGATAATATAGCTCAATAAAAAATAATAGATTTTGAATTAGCTGATGAAGAATGGCAAGATGATAATGAACAAGAAAAATCGCATTAAGAAATACAACACAATATAAGACTTATATTGGAATAGATTTTACATTTATGTCTTATAAAATTATTTAATTTCTTATTTTTTGTATATTTTGTATTAAACACAAATAAAATTATAAGAAATATAATTTAATATTTTTTGAATTTAAATTGTTTAAAAAATGACTAACAAGAATAAAGTTTATTTATAAAATTATTATTTAAGTAAAATTAACAATAACAAGAGAATGTATTTATGGAACATGAAATATAAATAATTATACGCTTATAAAGGTGCCATTTGAAAGATTTACCTCACGGAATCCTATTAGAATCTGAGATAATTGAAATTTTTAAGCGCGTCGGCGTCGCTATTTCAAAGATGTAATTTCATTTTTAATACTGTTGAAACTGCTCTCCGTACCACTGCTGTCGAACTTGGACAAAAGTATCAAATATTTTAAAAAGAAAAGCATAGAGAAAAAAGGTAATGAATGAAGTCAAAAAACGAAAACAATGTTAATATTATCCGCACGAGAGAATGTAATACTATAATAAACATTTAATGAAATTGAAATGTTTGAGATATACACCAATAATGGACAAATAACTAATTTATGCTAGATTTATTTACGGATCACAACGAAATTTTGCAAAGTTAGGGGTAAAAATAAACAAACGTGATAATCTCAACACACGATCGACAAATGGAAAAAACAAATAGAATGCATGTGGAATAAATAGTCAAAGGACGTAAATAGAAGCAAAAACAATAATAAAACAAAAAAATATTTAATAGGATAGTAGGAATAAGTAGATAATGAGTAATACCGAAATATCTGCCAGAACTACTTCGTAGGTATAAAAATCTCCTCACCATTTCAAAGGTAACGCTACAAACAAACAAAAAATATATCAAAATATAATTTATGTATCCATAAAAATATTTGGTATATGTAGTACAAACATTGATAACTGATAACAAGAAAATTTTGACCATGAATCTGCAATCACTAATAATTAAAATTCAGTCGATTTTAACAATAAACACAAACAAGTCTGGCTAATTGGCTCTGCCAAAGCCATATTACAGAAAAAAAAAACCAAAATAATATGCTTTCCTATAAAGAAATGTTGCCGACTTAAAAAATACATCCTATTAAAAAACGCTCAATTGCCTTCATCTTATTTTTCGTATTTCCAGGGATTAGGCATTTGTTGAATGTTCCATCTTTTCAAGGGGTTTCCTTTTAGTTTGTAATTTCGGATTTGTTTAATTAATCGATTTTCGTCCATTATGTTTATTTGCTATTTCCATTTTGTGTATTATTTTATTTTTTAATTGCTTAAGTAGATATTCAGCTCTTGCATTACGTCTTCGTTTCTCTGCCTATTAAGACCTGTTATCTCTTTCCCTTTCTGGAAAATTCTAATGCTCTGTCTTGGATTCTGGAGTTATCACCTTGTGTCATTATACAACCTTTACAGTATGGAGTAGGTGTAGCCATCATCTTGTATAGTTTAGATAACATCTTAGATAATTAACACAGTTTATGTGTTCTAGTTGATGATTGTGATTAATCGTGATATCTTTAATTAATACAATCCTCCCGAAAATACCAAAAAGTTTATAATTCCTTCAGAGAAAAAATTCCTTCATTCTATTGTCAATAACCTCAACCAATATTACATTAGTAACATGAAGATGAAAACTTGCAAAATACAGTAACATAAAATCTTTCTCATCATCTCTAGCACTTGCCACATAGCCAGTCAATATCACAATATGCTTTTAATTAAAAATTGTCACACAGTCTTATGTGGTCTGTGGTTGGAGCTCTGGAGGTCTCGTTTTCTTTCAAGTTTTCCAATTATTTCATCCATTTATATACCAATATTTAGCTACAAGTGCAATTCTTCTAATAATTTAATTTTATCTGACTCATTTATATTGACAATTCAGACATACATTATGCATTTTAAAGTAGACGACTTTAAAATGATATTGCCAATATTGTTGAGTTGCGCTCCTGGGACGACTTTACTTATAAGATAGTTCATTCGATTACATGAAATCAACTTTAACTTGAGAATATCCGTCAGAAAAAAATCATAGCATGTAATTCGTCTTTAAAAAGACAAACACATGACATGATGACAGTAAAATTCTCCTGTTAGTGATTCCATAGTAAATTATGAGGGAAAAACCAGGAAAAAACCTCATAATACTATCCCGACATGGTAAGTATTTGTTCGTGCATTTAGTTTACCTTCAATAAACACCAAATTCTGATTTTATATGTTTGTTATTTAAAAAAACATAAATGATGTATCCTCTATATGTTACTGACTTACTAATATGGTATTTTCTTTTTAATAACTTCCTCTTTTAATATTGGTAACCAGATCCTACTACATTCTGCCGAGGAATTTGCGACACAATTGGCCTCATTTAGCATAATTAGAGCCGCTTCTTTGATTTTTCTTTTTTTACCATCCGTTTCTTTTAGGACTACATTTAAATTGAAATTGAAATTAAAACGTCAATAAACGTATTTTTAGCTTTAATTGTGGCTTATTCCCAGTTAAATATAAGGGGCCATAGTTTCATCCACACTTACACTTACCAGATTTCATAATTACAACCAACTACATAAAGTTACACACATAATTTCATACCCTGAACCTTAATCAACCTTTGTTTCCAATAAAATTAATTTCTTTACATCTAATAAAAGTTTAATTTTACATGATTTAACTAATACCCAAATATACACTCCAACAACATCTCAGCTTACCATATACTGGTCAATAAATACTCCTCATTAAATTATAATTGTCTCTTTATTGCGTTTCTACATTCATTAAATCTACACATACACAGTTTGACCCCCATTCATAAACAATTAACATCTTAACATCATGCACATATCTACCACATAATTCTCAGGTTTCAAATGTTGATTACACACATACACGGACTTATTCCTTATGAATTTCATTTATCCAGAATACCAGAGGTATTGCTATTACAACATACTTACAACCCAAATATTTTTTCCTTGGTCATTCCACTACAATAATCGTTACACGATATTTTCAATCGCAATATTCCAAACACATCACATTAGCCACTCATTACAATATAACTCTTTCTTACTTTCAATTAGCAGGTTTCTATATCCCACTTAGTATACACACAAGCCATTTTAACCATCTGTACTCGTTAATTTATTAATAACCCAACATCGTCTCAGGGTTAGCAGTAACCTCTAGTGGGAGTCTTACGATTCCGAACACGACCGCAAACTGCAAACCGCAGACCGCAGACCGCAGCGACAGACCTACTGGTTCATATGGTTTCTTATGAGCTGTATGTCGAGTAGAGCGGCACTGTCGCCACCGCAAGCAGAACGTCGCCACCGCAAACCGCAGGACTGCACCAGAACCAGTAGTGTCGCCGACCGCAGAGTGACAACACGTATTTTTGCTGTTTCTGAATATATCTTCGTTAGCCATTAGATGATTTTTAATGAGTATTGAATAACTTCCTTCAAATTGTCTATTTTTAAATAGAGACCTAGTCGGTTTCCTTTTTCTTTTATAATGCAAAAGTAAAAGATCGTCGTCATCTTCTTCTTCCATCAAAAGATATAACATTAATTCATCGTTGTTCATTGCGTCTGACATCCTACTTATACGACTTTTAATATTATACTATTATAAATTCCCATCGTGTAATGCTGTTGTCGCTGTTTTGTAGATGCAGTGCAGTTCTGCTCGGAATTGGTCTGACCGCAGACGACACTGTCGCTGCAGTCTGCGGTTTGCGGTCTGCAGTCTGTTACGTTGCCATGTAGGTTATCTGAGAAATACTTAAACATCACAACACAATTTTTAATAAAACAGTAAGACAGTAAATTTTGTACCCTTTAGTGGGTTTTTATTCAGGTATTTAGTGGCTTACCTCATGTGCACCGAGAAGGTATTTTACATTGCTTTTTCATCCTTAGT
>OU898283.1:75912614-76147614 GCA_918026665.1 Diabrotica balteata | reverse complement strand
ATTGTTTTCTAGGGCATGTGATCGCAGAGGCATTTCAAACAGAGCAGGTGCTCAACTAGCAAGTGCTCTTTGAATCTCATATCACCAGAAAACCAAGCCGCAGTTATTGACAAGTTCAAGATTTTTCGTGAAAGGTTAAAGTACCGCCGAAGTATTAATTCAACTCGCACAAACGAAATAATTGCTCTTTACTTTGATGGTAGGAAGGATGAAACCATAATCAAAGAAATTGTACGTGGGAAATCTGTCCGTAAAACCATACAAGAAGAACACATATCTTTGGTCAAGGAACCAGGTTCAGCATATTTCGGTCATGTAACTCCAAACAGTGGATCTGGGAAAGATATAGTATCATCAATATTAAGTTACATGAGTGATAACTCCATTGATAACTCAAATATCAAAGCGCTTGGATGTGATGGTACGGCAACGAATACTGGAACCAGTATTCCCTTGGTTCTAGATCGAAGAAGCATTACAATACCTGTGGCTTTGAAGGCTAACTGGATTTGTTTAGCCAACATCCTTCAAGATGAAATAAAGAACCATTTTAAAGATTTTTCTTTGTCAACTTTTTATCTGTAATCTTTAAGTAAACTTTTTTATTTCTTTAATAAATTTCGTACCTCAAAAACAGTCTTTTATTGTTTTAACATAAAATATCCTAAAGTTTAAATAAGTAAATATGTAATTTATTGTTCATTAATTGTGTTATAAAATACTAATAATCCTACTAACCTAAGTAGAAGCAACAAACAGGTTTAACACCTAATCATAATAAAGAGAAGATATTGATTTTTCGTTGTTACAATTGAGATTTTCATAAAGATTCCGGGTGACTTTATGCTTAGTTACAGATATTATCCTAATTTTTATTGTTCACTGTTATCACGTACTTAATATTTTTTAAGTTGAAAATAAAAATATAAAATTAAATTTTCAATAAAAAAAAGATGAAAAATCGTGTTTTTGAGAAAAAATTCTAAAGTTTAAGTCGATTCCGGGAGACCTAAATATGTTTTAATTAAAACAAAACTTTTTTTCCCTGAAAGAGTAATGTAAGAGGCAACTTTTTATCAACTTGAAAGTTTGAATTTCAAAAATTCATTATTTGAGTATTTATTATGATACACCCTAATAATCATACCCGCTCCCAAATTTTTTGAAGTACAATATTGGATTAAAAACTATATTAAATTAATACTACAATTTTCTAAATATAAAGTTTATTGTTAACTTTCAATTAGAAACACAAAAGATATAAATATTTTAAAACGGGTTCAAAGTTACATCCCTCTTCCTGTATACAGGCTCTATCTCGTTTTAACAATGAATACCGAATATTTAAAAAAATCAAATGTCTCTTATTGTTCTTCACTAGGTAGTTCCACTGAATAAACATAATCTTTCATATATCCCCCGAAGCAAAAATCTATTGGATTAATGGATCTTCAATTGGAGCATCGAGCCCCCTTCCTAACCAACGTGCTGGATATTGCTGAAATAAAAATGCCCTAACCCTGTCGCTGTAATGGGGTGGAGCACCATCCTGCAAAATCTACATATTTTGCCTGATCGCTAAAGATACATCTTCCAAGCAGAGAGACACATCGTTTTGTAAAAATGATAAATATTTTTCTCCGTTCAAATTTTTGGAAAGAAATATTGGCCCTACTAAATAATTACTAAGAATTCTAGCCCAAACGTTAACTTTAAAATTACACTGATGGTGAAGCACTTTTTACACTTTTTATTGTGATGATTAGTGTATACATTTCACACATTTTTTGTAAAAGTTGCTTCTTCAGTGAATAAAATATTCTGTATAAAGTTTACGTTTCTTCTATTTTCTTCTAAAAGCTAATCATCAAATCTTATACGTTTGGGATGGTCTTGTGCAAGTAATTCTTGCAATTGCTCTAACATGGAAGGAGCGACGTAACTGTTCCTTCCATTCTCCACACATTCATACGACATACCCCTAATCCAGCAGCTACCATTTTCAAGCTTGTTTCTGGGTGCTCATCAATACGTCTTATAATATCATTATCATTTTCACCGTTTTTGCGCGACCACTGTTACCAAGTAATTGTTTTTAAAAAGTCCCAGTTTCTCTTAAATGGCGATCAATTGCTAGGATAATGTGCCGGTCCGGTAAATCTCTATGTTGGTGGTGGTAAAGATTATAGACCACCTAAAGTTAAAAAAAAATCGAGTAAAAAATATTTTTGCTACTTCGGTTTTATTGGCAATGACATGCTAACAAATAATATAAATTTTTGTAAAAAAGTTTTAAACCGTTCTGGAGCAATATTAAACAACTCAGTTTTATGTTTTAACTTTAACACTCTGTAACTTTTCTGGGTGCACTTTTGCATATAGATAAGTTAAAGTAAGGCCAAATCGACTTATTTTTAATCTCTAAAAATCATGGTATAATTTGTAACCAATCTTTTTGTGACAACCTGTAAACTATTAAAATAAAATAGGCAAATAACAAAACAATAAAAACAATCTTAAAGGATGTAAAAAAATTTTAAAACTATATACCAATTTTTAAAAGCTGTATTAATATTATTCAAATCTACTGATAGCCAAAAAAACACAACACTTTATATACGAATTTGAATCAAAAGTATTTCTTTATCTTTATCTGCGCAAATCAAAAAAGATAAGAAATTTTATTTCTGTGCTTTTAACTAAGTTTATTTTTTAGTCATTTTGATTTTTTTTTTGGATTTAGTCAAAAAATTAAATGCGAAGAGTTCACAGTCATCCGCAGTTTCGTCATTTAAGCGACCGATTTGGGACTAAGCGAAATTTCACGAAGTGTTGAAGCTAATCGGTGTTCAGATTTTCGAGGAGCTGGTCTAACGATGAGACTTATCCGCGTCGTGGGGGGTCTGGACGTATTAGAATATTGCAATGCCGTAATTTGCGCCATGCTAGACTTCTTGCTCTCAGAAATAGACGGGACAGTGTAAAACAAGTAAGAAATGATATAAGCTTTGCAGCTACAGGAAGGGTAGTCCCTCCTGCAGCTACAGGAAGAAGAGTTAATCAAAGATTACTTATAATGGAATTGAGAGCTTACCGTCCGCTTTTGGTGTTATCTTTGACACCACAGCATAAGGCTCGACGTTTAGAATGGTGCAGAGCTCGGCAAAACTAGAATAACCAATGGAATTTTATCTGGTTCAGTAAAGAATCTAGGTTGTGTTTACAATTAAAAAATAAGGTTAACTTTTTGATAGTTTTTGAATATTAGCTTGAACAAACATCGTGACACGTGAGTGTCGACATGTGAGTGGCGACCTTTAAAAAATTATCTCGGATACTGTGACTCCTAAGGACCTGTACCAAATGATATTTTAAAGAGGAAGCATAATAGTTTTTTTTTTCTTATAAAGCAATGCCTATAACTAATTCCCCCGTGGAAAATAGTAATGGGACAAAAAAGCGAAATCGCGTGTGTTTCTATTTTTTTTTGTTGCTTCGTTTTTAAATATATTTTGTCAAAAAAAAATTATTTCTGACTAAAAGGTGACATTTTGATAAAAAATTTAGATTAAACGATATATATATATATATATATATATATATATATATATATATATGTGTATAAAAACTGCATGAAATTAATCCAAATCCTTTCTCAAAAACGCATCTCTTTAAATGGTAGTGCTCCACAGTTTTTTCATATTTTGGGGTCCATTGACCATATGAAACAATAAAACCTCTTTAACGTTCTGTTTCCTTCCTAAAGTACATAATCAATAGCATATAATGCAAGTTTGCAAACGAAACAATAAACCTCAGGAAAACTGTATTTCTAATACAACGATAATGTTGACAGAATAAAGAAAACTTATAGCGATGAGCAAAAGAGGACGTGTAGAAATTATAGAACTGAATAAAACTATCAGAAACGTAATAAAAGAGCAAAAAATAAAGAAGCAAATAGAACAAATCAAAACTATAGTAGAAAGAAATAGAAACCAAAAGTGCTTACCCCAGGCAAAACAGAAATACAAAGAACAATATTAAGGAATTGACAAGCAGCAGGAATTAGAGCCTTACGGTAGCACAAGAATAATATCAAGGATTTTAAAGTAGTAAAAAAACCTCAAGATCTAAATAGGTTATGGAACTCTAAAATTAAAAATGTAAACTCCGAGCTCCACTAAGCATTAGTAAAGTAGAAATAAGAATAGCACTTAAGAAAATAAAAAACAACAAATTGCCTAGAAAACACGGAGTCACTACAAAAATGTTAAAGAATGGAGAAAAGACCGTTTTCAGTACACTCCACCCACTGTTAAATAACATTACAGAGAGAGATTATAACATTATAAAGAATATATGAACCATCTACGATACGTCTATGATGTCTTCCTGGTAGAAAGTAATGAAGAGAAGCTAAAGAATATGCTTTTATAATTATATGGAGAGAAACACGAAACATCGGTCTTAGAATAAACTATAAGAAAACAAAAACAAAGAGTAATATCTCAGAAAATATCACAAAAGAAATTCAACATAATAACATACAACAGATCTCAAGCTATATAAAGTAGAAGATGAGACAAATTATAAACCTTAACACAGAAAATCAGACTGTGGAGATAAAACGTTGACAAGATTAACATGGACAGTATTTGGAAAGGTAGCTTTCATATTAACAAATCATAAATATCCACAATACCTTAAAGTAAAACTCTTCGACCAATGCGTCATACCAGTGATGTAAAATATGGACAATAACAAGATCAAACATGGATAAATTAAATAAAAGCCAGACAAGAATGGTGAATGTTGGAGTAAGCTTGAAAGACAGAAAACATTACGAGTGGATACGGAATGTTACGAAGATAGTGACATGTCAATTTTCTTAAATTAAAAATTTTGGTCAGTCTACCAAAATATTAAGTAGACAGTTTGTATGGCTTTGACTTAGTCTTCGAATATATGAATTTCAGCCTCTCCTATAATAAATTAGGTCTGGGTTAGCGTCTTTGTATTTTCCAAAAAACAGTTTAACGCTTTTTCTTAAACTACTCCACTTAAACGCGATATTACATAATCGCTCCCGATATTTAATGAGTTTTGGTTATGATTAAAGTAAAGTGGTAAGATATTCTCCTAGGAACAGAACCACCCCTTTTTTTCAATTAGCTTTGGCGAACTTATAAAAAAGCAAAAACAATTTCAGTTAGTTTTTAAGTCTCCTATTGAAGATGCATTCAGACGTTAATATAATAGTTTAGTTGTGATCGAGAACTCATATATTATGATGTGGTAAGTTCATCATTCTCTATTAATTTTTAATTAATAGCATTATTAAGAGATACTTTTTTCGTGCATATAGTTCTATTGACAATCACTTTTAATGCTCCTAGACTCTCCCAGATCATTTCTATCAAATTATCTGCTTTGTGGGCAATACTCTTGCTACTAACATCTGGTTATTTGCCAAAAAGGCATGAAGAAATTGTGAGGATATGAATCCTCATCCCTTTTTCGATGCATTCGAACACCTACCCCTTTATTTGATGTTAGCATCTGTGATCCTTAGCAAATAGCCATTGACATTAAATAGCAAACCATTTAATGTCAATGTTATCCAGATAGATGCCCCTACTGCAGAAAAGAAATACGACAATGATGTCGAATCATTCTATAGCCAATTAAAACAGACACTAAAAAATCTAAAAAGTAACGTAGTCACATATATCATTGGAGATTTAAATGATAATAGACGAACATGAAATTCGAACATCCTGGTGTAATTATATAAGTAAACTGTATAATGATGATAGACCCGAAGAACTGGAGACTTTAGTTGAAGGTGAAGGACCAGAAATACTAAAATCAGAAATACTGCATGCTATAAAGTTAGCAAAGAACAAGAAAGCCGTTGGCCCTGATAACATACCGACAGAGATGTTAAATGAGAAGAACATTGGAATACTGGTCAAGCTTTTCAATGATGTTTATTCGACTGGTGATATCCCTGAAGATTGGTTAAAGTCCGAATTCATAACACTACCAAAAAAACAACGTCCGAAAAACTGTAGCGATTATAGAATGATAAGCCTTATGAGCCACACTTTGAAAATATTTCTACGCATCATCCACAGTAGAATCAGAGATAAATGTGAAGAAGACCAGGATGAAACACAATTTGGCTTCAGAAATGGACTGGGAACTCGGGACGCCCTCTTTGCACTAAATGTATTACTGCAGAAATGTCGAGATCAAAGGAAAGACGTCTTTGCTGTATTTATTGACTATGAAAAGGCCTTTGATCGAGTACAGCATCACAAATTAATTACAATATTAAAAGATAAAGGAGTTGATAGTCAAGACATACGATTCATAGAAAAGTTATACTGGCGTCAAACAGCGACAGCTTGCATATACGGAAAATCAACAGAAATATGTAAAATACAAAGACGTGTCAGACAGGGTTGTATACTATCCCCACTGTTATTTAATTTATATTCAGATAGAATATTTAAAGAAGCGCTGCATAATTTGGAATGGGGCGTGAAAGTTAATGGAATTCTGATAAATACAATCAGATATGCAGACGATACAGTTATTTTAAGTGATGACATGAATGGACTACAATGCCTTTTAAATGCCATTGATACAGTGGGAAGAGATTTTGGCCTAAACATAAACTGTTCAAAAACAAAACACGTGGTGTTTAGCCGTTTAGCACATCAATATGCACGATTATATGTTGATGGTCATATAATTCAAAGAGTGTCCAGTTTTAATTATCTTGGTTGCCATATTACTGAACAACTAGATCCAGATCAAGAGATAAAATGTAGAATCGAGATAGCCCGCACGACATTTTTAAAAATGAGGTCATTCTTCTGTAATGATAACTTGCAACTTCAACTTCGAAAGCGCATGGTTAAATGCTACATTTGGTCAGTCCTCTTATACGGTGTCGAAGCATGGACATTAAAAATATCCACCATTAATCGTCTGGAGGCCTTTGAAATGTGGCTGCACAGACGTATACTAAAAATTCCATGGACGGCTATGCTGACAAATGTGGCAGTCCTTGAGAGAGCAAATGTTGCTCGCGAGCTGCTTGATAACATCAAATGTAGAAAGATGGCCTATTTTGGACACGTAGTAAGGGGAGACCGATATAATATTCTTCAACTTATTATGATGGGTAAAATCGAAGGACGCAGAGGAATTGGTAGAAAGCAGGCCTCTTGGTTGAAGAATATCAGGGAGTGGACAGGAATAAGGAAAGCTGAGCAACTCTTTAGAATAGCTCGAGACAGAGACAGTTTCGCCATGTTAATCGCCAACGTCAAGGGGACTTGACAGGGCACGTTAAGAAGAAGAAGATCGGTGATCCTAGGCGTTAAACTTTTAATGTGAGTTTTAATGAGTCTATTGACCATTTTTTGCTTTATAGTTTAGGTCGGAACTTTTTTAGAAAGAATTACATATATAGTTTCATTATTAACTATATAACTTTTGTTTCGAGTTATCTTTATTCACTTCTAAAAAAAAAGAATGACAAGCATTTCCATAACGTAATTAATATAATTAACATTAACATAATTAATTAATTTACCTAACGTAATTTTAGATTAAAAGGAAAGAAAGGCCTTCATTTTTGATTAGATTCAGGCTGCAGTCAAAAATTAATTTATTTGTCATTTTGTTATGCTAAAATGTCTAAAGTTTTAATTAAATTAATTGGCGTATTTGGTAAGCACTGCAACTTGTTTTAATTATAAGATTGTTGACGACAATATGATCAAATTATGTTTAATAAATATTTAAATATTAACATTTACTTTTTTTACGGCTTCTCGGCACATACGTCAATTTTATAACTTTTTTTGATAATTCTTTGATATGTTTTCTGACGAATGTTTTTTGTGTCTACAAGAGAAATGGTAATCTAATGTTTAGTTTATTTAATTTTGAGTTCCTTCATGGGTTTCAGGTTAAAACTCAAAGGCGCCCATTTTGTTTTGCAGTTATATCGCTATTCAGTTTTTTTGTTTTTTTTTTTTGTCAGACTGTTATCTAATTATTATCTACTTTATTTATCTATCTGTACTTGATCTGTTATTTTTCTATCATCTACATCCTTACCTACCCTCAATGAAGCTTCGTGAACGAAGCTGTAACGTGGTCTTCGTGAACGATCAGTTATTTATTCATCTATTTTTGTTAACTTTTTTATTACAAAGTGAAAATGTTAGGGAAAAATTAACAGATATGAAGTGGAAATTTGCAAGACCTAACAACAGACAGGAGGACGATACATGGCACAAATAAGGGCTGCACTGGAAACCCAGGAAATCAAAACGACCCAAAGAAAGCCCACATATAAGATAGGTAGATAATTTAAAACAGGGTTGTCCAACTGGCGGCCCGCGAGGCTATTTGTTGTGACCCACGTAAGATTTTCGAAAAGCATATATTTTCTTTAAATGCTGCCACTGTGAAAAAAAATTTTTAATTTATTTTATATTTTATGGTTTAGCAGTGTTTTTACATCACAAGTACTGTACCGCGTGCCGCTTCGCGGACGTGTAACGAACACAATCGTCCTCCACCACTATGAGAACTGCACTGATTACTGCGCATCACAGTTCACGCAGGCCACACCTCCCACTGCTTACCATCCGTCGCCAGCCGCCATCGTGCCAGTGTGCTACTGACACGTAGGCTAGTCGGCTAATCTATTACGTTGCTAGTGAACAGTGAACTTGATTAATTCTTTGTCTTGATTCCTCTTATACAATAATGAGTGTAAAACCAGTAAAACGGAAAATTGATAGTGAGAACAGAATTTACAAAGAAAGTTGGGAGAGTGATTACTTGATTGCTAACAATAATGGAAAGTTGCAGTGCTTAGTGTGCATGAATGTCGTTTCAGTGCCTAAAGAATATAATGTGAGAAGACATTACACAACAGTGCATGAAAATAAGTATGCTACGTACACAAATGAAAGTCGGCGTGCCCTAGTTGCAGATTTGAAGAAAAAGCTTAAACAGCAAACTGGTATGTTCAGTAAAATATTACACTCTCAAACGCATTCTTTGCATGCATCTTATGCCGTGTCGCTTGAGCTGGCAAAGGCAAAAAACCTTTCACTGATGGCAATTTGATAAAAAAATGTGCTGTTGAAATGACCAAAGCTTTCGGTGATTCTAAAATGGCGGAGAAATTTGAATCAGTGCCACTTTCACATCAAACCATACAAAGAAGGATTGTTGCTATGGGTGAGCAAGTAGAAAAATCTATGCTTAGCCTGGTTAAGAAAAGTTCATATTTCTCACTTTGTTTGGATGAAAGCACTGATCAAACCGATGTTAGTCAGCTGTTATATTTGTGCGCACTACTTTTGATGATTTTACCAGTAAAGGAGTTATTTGATATTTGTCCTCTTTATGGAACAACAAAAGGAAAAGACATCTATGAGGCTGTGAAGAAAACAGTTGACAGAATTGGAGGCTTTGATAAATGTTCAGCCATAGCAACAGACGGGGCCCCATCAATGACAGGTAAAAAAATTGGATTAGTGGGTCTGCTTCGAGAGAATGGTGTCACTTGCCCAACAATTCATTGTATTATACATCAGGGAGCTTTATGTGGAAAATCAGTCAAGGAAGATCAAGTTTTCCAAACCGTGATTAAGATTATAAATATGATTAGAGGTGGAAATCGATCTCTTTTACACAGGCAACTTAAGCAGTTTTTAGTGGAAACAGAGGCTGAGTATGGAGACTTGCTAATGTACAACCATGTAAGGTGGCTGAGTGCAGGAAAGTGCATGGAACGATTTTTTGCCATAAGAAAGGAAATCCCTGCATTCCTCAACAAATACGTTTCATCTGACACAACTGAACTGGAAGAGAAGTTTAAGGATCCAGAATTCTTAAGACAGTTAGCTTTTATAACAGATCTGACTAATCATCTTAACATGTTAAACTTGAGTCTTCAAGGAAGAAACCAGACGGTTTCAGATTTGATCGGAATGATAAACGGATTCCGGAATAAGCTGAACGTGTTTAAACGTGCTTTGGAAAAGAACAACCTGACACACTTCCTAGCTGTCTGCAAATAGCAGAAGAATTCAACGGTGAGGAAAATATTGAGTTTTCATCCTGCATTTCACAAATTGAACAAGTTATTGATGAATTCAATACAAGATTTGAAGAAATTGAAAGTCTCAAAAGCAGTGTACTACTTTATAATAACCCTCTTGGAGCAACCATTGATGATCAACCACCCAACTTACAGCTTGAGTTATGTGATCTTCAAGCAGACATGTTCCTAATCACCAGACAAGAAAAGGGACCTGAATTTTTCAAATTACTGTCAAAGGAGAAATTCCCAAACCTGCGAGATTTTGGACTGAAAATGACGTCAATGTTCGGAAGCACATATACATGTGAAAGTGCCTTTTCCTCCATGAAATACATAAAAAATAAAAACAGAAGCAACCTTACCGATTCTTCCTTACGTCATCTTATGAGAGTGTCTACAACTGAACTGGAGGTGGACATTTCTTCATTGGTGGATGAAGCCGATCGACCACAGTCCTCACACTAATTGGATACATCTTTTTCGTTGCTTTTGCAATGTTTGTCTTGATTATTGAAAAGTGTTATCAATAAATTTTCCGTTTATAAAAAAATGTAGTTGTTGAGCAATAAAAGAAATAATACTCTTTTTTGTTTTAATTATTTTTATACCTCACTTTATTTTGTTATTACTTGTAACAAAATTATTATATGGCCCGCGACAACATCAAAGGTTTTAGTTTTGGCCCTTGAGGTATTGCAAGTTGGACACCCCTGATTTGAAAAGACATGCCGGTCCAAGATTAATGAAAATTGCAATGGCCATAGAAAAATGAAAGTCAGGGAGGAATGCCTATATCCGAACTTGGATATAAAACGAGTTTTAGATAGATACATAGATTTAATGCTATTACTATTACTATTACTTAAACTATACAGGTAGTCGAATTAATAAAAATTTTCAGTTTTCAGATGATACGATTCTTTAAACGACCCGTTTAAAATACTAAAACACCTAGATTGCCTTAATGGAAAAAATTAGGATAGTTAAAATTTAAAAGGATTTCCCATTAAAAATTATTATTTATGTGCTTTAACTTTGTGAAACTTCCGGTAAGTTTTTAACTAAGTTTAAAAAGTGGATGTTCAAATTTTCCAATAAAAGTTTTTTCTCCCCTCCCCTATCACCCCTCATAATGGATATATGGAACTTCGCTCTATAAATTACTCACGTTATATAATTCTATTTGTCAGTAATCACATTATATAATTATATTGACGAGTATTATATTTGACATAATATACATCAATTTTGTATTGGAATTCCTATCAGCTAAGTCAGGTTACTTTATATCTCCAATTAAACTACTTACCTTAGGTTCACTGTTTAGGATACGCAGAACCACTTGTATATATATAGTTCACATTTACTTTTGTACACAGCATTGTAATTTTTTATATACGTGTAAAAAAACACGTAGATAAATAAACGAAAGGGTTGATTGATAATAATAGGTACAAATCAACAACGTCTTCCTTACGAACGATAGGAAAGCTGTATAATAAAATACGACATTAACGGCATTGGAAATTTTGATAAATTATTTCTGAATTACCGTCGAAAGGAAGGAAGGAACCCATACACAATATTACTAAAATCGGCTTTGAAAGTAAAAACTGAGAATCAAACTAATGTTACAAAAACCAAATCGATGGTAATATTTAAGGCAAGTAGAAATATAAAACTAATGATAGTCCAGGCTGTGAGGCCGCTCCCGTTGGGAAAATGTTTCTGATTCGGTTTCTTCGCGGATTCCGGTTCAAAAATGTCCCCTTTAAACAAATCTGAAGGGTGCCGGGCGAAATTTTTGGGCAGAAATTGTTTAAACAATTTTTTTAAACAAATTCCAAAAATATTTTTTTTAATCTGGAAAACTTTTTTTAGGTTTTTTGGGTCATTCTAAACAAAAAAGGTCTCTTGTCATTTTTCTCTAAAGTTGATAGTTTTCGAGTTATAAGCGATTTAAAGTCTGAAAAACGCGAAAATACGCATTTTTGAGGCTTGAAAACACATATGTAAATTATTATTTTTGAGGTTACCAAGTGTCTAAATTGAAGTTTAAACATTCAACTTCAAGATTGTGAAGAGTAATCGGGGCTTATTTTAATTTAGACCGTTGTTTTTTAATTGTTAAGTATGCGCGTACACTCGATTTTTCAGCCGCCGCGGCGCGGCGCGCTATCGTGCGCCTCTATCGTACGTAAGTTTATTAACATAGTTTTTTCCATAATTTATTTATGTAGGTATTAATTATTGTCATTGGGCTAATTAAATAAATCAATCATCGCAATGTAATAACCGTATATAGTTTTTTTTTCTTCCAAATTTGAACAATATAATTATTATTTATTGAGTATATATTTATTTATATCAATTGTAAATAATATTTTTAAATTATTATTTAAATAATACAATGCAGTAAATATTAATATTAATAGGCAATTAATAGGCAAAATGGGAGAATCCGTAAACGATGCAAGAAAAACAATTTTTAACAGATCATGTGGCTTAGGAATTAATCTAGCCAATATACCTTGTATCTCTGACGCACTTTACCAACACTTGTTAAGAGCTTTCGCTCAAACATATATTTGGCGAAATGCCATATATTCTCGCTATCAAACTCTCGATTTTACACAATATGGATATTATATGTCTGATAGTGGTGGGTTATTACCAAGATTCATAACTCAAAACCCATTACCAGAAACACTGGTGAAACCGTGCAAATGCAAAAAGACTTGCAAAACTAATGCTTGCAACTGCAAGAAAAATCATGTCAACTGTGTACCATTATGTGGATGTGATTTAGATTTTTGTGAAAACAAAGATACTTTTACTGAGTGATATTAGTGTGTTATTTAACAATCTTTTGTACAATTATTTTATGTAACTATTATTAGACTTTAAATAAAATGTAGTTTATATTTTACGAAATTTATATTATAACTCAATTGATATAAATAAATATATACTCAATAAATAATAATTATTTGTAAGTATGTGTAAGTATATGTAAACTATGCATAAGTACGATAGAGGCGCACGATAGCGCGCCGCGCCGCGCGCCGCCGGCTGAAAAATCGAGTGTACGCGCATACTTAACAATTAAAAAACAACGGTCTAAATTAAAATAAGCCCCGATTACTCTTCACAATCTTGAAGTTGAATGTTTAAACTTCAATTTAGACACTTGGTAACCTCAAAAATAATAATTTACATATGTGTTTTCAAGTCTCAAAAATGCGTATTTTCGCTTTTTTCAGACTTTAAATCGCTTATAACTCGAAAACTATCAACTTTAGAGAAAAATGACAAGAGACCTTTTTTGTTTAAAATGACCCAAAAAACCTAAAAAAACGTTTTCCAGATTAAAAAAAATTATTTTTGGAATTTGTTTAAAAAAAATTGTTTAAACAATTTCTGCCCAAAAATTTCGCCCGGCACCCTTCAGATTTGTTTAAAGGGGACATTTTTGAACCGGAATCCGCGAAGAAACCGAATCAGAAACATTTTCCCAACGGGAGCGGCCTCACAGCCTGGACTATTAGGCAACTATTTTAAACTGGAAAAGGATACAAGAGCATGGATAAAAATAAAAACCAGATCCGTTTTTATCAGTAAAACCATGTGTGTATACATCTTCAGGTCACATAGTATGAGGCTACCTATACTGTATATTGATATCTGATGTAAACGTTTTGGACACATATACCTATCTTTCTTTTGAACTACCATGAATATACAAGGCGAGCTTAAAGTATGGAACGTCTCAAGGACAGGGCTTGCACGATTTTTATAGATTTTAGTGTATCCTTATGAAGCGGCCGATATTAGAATGGTATTTACATTGCTGTCACATCTTCGGTTTTTCTGAAAATCTAATGAACTTTCTTATTTCAAAAGGATTACCTGTACTTTTGTTTCCTTTACAAGTCCTTAAGAAATACTTATGGTACAGTCGGCGGTACTGTAGACTAGCGCAAAGTTTCATACTATGTTGCACCTTGACCTTGAACCTTGGAGCTCAGGGAACTTGAGATATTCCAAACATCCGTAATGAATCAAGAGGATGATTTCGATAGAAGTGAAGAGTTTTCAGACAAAATTATGGAAATGATAATGCTTTGCGATAAAGAGACTTTTTCAATTGATGGAAACAAAAATCGGCATAATTGTAGATACCGGTTACGTAACAATCATCGTGAGATGCGTAAATACTGTACACAGTATCTAGAAAACCTTAATGCATGGGCTGAAATAATAGGCGACAAAATAATTGGTCACGTTCGTTGAGGGTAACTTAAATGGTCCAGCGTATATAGATTTATTGGAAAATAATTATTTCAAAATCCAAGTAAGTATTTTCAATTATAATTTAATGTAAAAATTTCATTATTCGAAACTTTCAAACAATAACAATATCCCAAAAGACAATATTTTACTGCAACAAAAAGGTGCTCTATATCACTATGCGCGTGCGGTCAGCTCTAAATATTGTGTTTCCAAGACGACGGATTGAAAGGCGTGGTTTTATCCAATAGCCCCCGCTATCACCCGACATGAATCCATTAGATTTTTCATGTGACGAAAACCATCGTTTATAAAACAAAACCAGCCAGTATTCAGGAATTAAAAGATTATCACAGAGATGAGAAGAACTAAGCAGTCAGAGATGTTGCAAAAATCGGACAACATTTTAGGAATGTGCTGTAATTTGTTTTGAGCTGCTGTAGGTTTTGTGCACTATGATTTAGATAAATGTTTTACTGCACCAGTTTCGTTAAACTTTTTACGATACAGATATTATGATTTAATTATTGAAGTTTATTTAAATTAAACGAGTTAATTCGTGTAAATACATTATTTTCACTTCGGCGAAGATAATGTAAATATAGCAGTAACTGCGAAATTATGGCATTTAGGTATAGGGAACATTACATAAAACCTAATGAGTATTTTTTAAGGACTTTATAAAAATAAAATATACAGGGTGTTGAATTTAAAATAAGAAAGTTCATTAGAATTCCAGAAAAACGGAAGATCTGACAACAATATAAATTGCACCATAATGTCGGCTGCACCACAAGATCCTTACACAACAAAATATATATATAAATCTTCGTAATCTGCTTCCGAGATAATTGACGCGTTGCGTATACAGATTGAACGAGTTATATTCGGAACATACGAAATATATGTGTTTCGGCTCAACTCTGCTCTAGGTGGCTGGCCAACAAAAGGTTTGTCAAATAATTATATTATAAAAATCCAATACTTCAGCGGGCTACTGGATTCTGAACTAATTCAAGAACTCATTCATAGGTGGTCAAACCACCTATCGCTTCCTAAAGCCGGCCACTCACGGTACAGCGGTGTCGTTCGACATAATCGGACAGAGGCGTTGTTCAATTTGTTGGTATATTTGGTGCGCCCACACACCATACTGCGCCGCAGTATTTGTTCGGTTCTCGACCATGTCAAATCAAACAATCATTTTAGCGTCTCTTACTTTGTGTATAACTAAGCGTAAAAAGAAACCTAAAATAAAACGTAGATTCTGGTGCAAAGAATCCAAGATTTTGGTGCAAAATAAATCTCGTCTGCCCCTGCACCCGATTTACTGGACTGCAATGCTAATTTTAATTCTCTTTTATAGGATGTTCTAAAATTGTTAATTTTTTTCTTACATACTCTTTATTCGCATCTTTGTTTACTTCTTGGAACTTTAAAACTAGAATGTCCATTGCCTGTTTTCGGGCGTTTCTATCGTGATACGTTTTACCTTTTATTCGCTATAATCATTCTTGTATTTTATATAATTCAAAAAACTCTCTTAAAAAATTCTCGCTAAATCAAGCCATTTCGATTTTCTATGCAAGTGTGTAGTTAAAAACGAAGTTGAACAACGCCGCTGTATCGTGAGTGGCCGGCTTTAGGTAAGCCCCTCTTTCGTTTATCGGAGATGGAGATTTTGAGCGGTGTTGCCAATATCATTCCTCTAGATGTTTCTAAAATAACTACAAACTTCTGAAATAACTACAAACCATTAAGTTTATTTTTGTTATTAGTCTGTTGTAGTAGATTGGTAAATACAATGAAAAATATAGGCAAATATCCGATCTATTTAAAGATACGAAGAAGATATAACTCTCAAAAAGATCCGCAAATCGGATTATTACACGGCGATTGGCAACATTGACTTTGGGCTGCGCTCTAGACTATGGTGCGTTCTAAAAGGAGACGGATAGTTGAACGATATTTTATACAATGTCTATCACCGGGTATGGATTTATTTTTGTCCAAGTTTTATATTGGTCCACTATTTCAAATGCAGTTCAAACAGACATATATTAAATTGTATGATCCGTTTTAAATTCGTTCAATCTGCATAAAGCTCACTTTGTATACATTTAATAATGAACGACTAACTAAAAACAATAACACCAACAAGAAAATAAAATTTATAAAACGCAAACGGCGTATATTGCTAATGAAACGGCCAAAAACACAATATTGTAGTATTTTACACCGCTATTAAAAAATACAGCTCGTTACGTGCCGGATGTCCTTATTTAGGAATATTTTCGACCGATTTATAAAAATCGTAAAAACTATCGAAAAAACGGCACTTTTTGCCTAGTTATTGTTAATTTGCATTGATGGAGTAGCACTTAAAAGGAATAATATGGAGCTTGCATAGATTATCACAGATTAGATTCCATTGGCCACTTGAACCTTAGTTACAATTTGAAGTGCAACTAATGAATGTACTAATGAGTGTATTATGTCTACATTTCTTTTTATAATAATAGTTAGGAAAAACTTAGACTTGACAGTTGATTTTTTTAACTGGTAATTGTCAACTAAGCAAACACCTCCACACACTGGGGCTAGTAGACTCACCTTTATGCAGGAAGTGTTAATAAGAAGACGAAACTGTAGAGCATACCCTATGTATATGCCCGGCGTTATCGTTAATACAAGAGTAAAAGTTCGGCGAGCCCTGGCCCACAACTGCCCACATAAGGGAGATGTCTTCTGAAAAATGTCCTCCGATGACTTGTCCACTTTCCTAGAAATAGCAGGTTGAATTAATTCACTCTCCCTATTCCACAGATACAGATAATAATAGTTAGACCGTTGCACCGCCTCCCATCTTCTTCATTATGTGCCATCGTCTACCGAAGGTTGGCGGCCATCAAACTTCTTCTTCCTTCAATCTTGCCTTCCACTAAGTAGTAGCAGACTGTACTTATCATTACGGAATACATGGGCGAGATACTTTTTTCTTTTAACGGTTGTTAATAATTCCATTTCTTGACCCATTCATCACAATACCTCTCTGTTCTGGGCTCCACTTAACATTTACTGTATATCCCAGATATTTGAATCGGTGTACTCTTTCAATATGTTCAGTGTCAATATTCAGGTCGATATTTTGAGTGTACTTTTTACTAATTACCATATATTTAGTTTCATTTCTATTGATCTTTAGTCCAAACTGGTTGCCTGCAGTATTACTCTATTAAACATCATCTGTAAATCTCTGATGTTATCGGTAAGTATAACAGCAACATCTGCATATCGAAAATTACTTATTGACACCCATTAATTTTGATGCTTTCATTGTAGTCTTCTAGTTCCTTTAGAAATATTTGTTCAATCTATAGGTTGAAAAGCAGTGGCGAAACAATGCAACCCTATCTAACCCCTTTCGAAATGGTTATGTTTTGACTCACCTTATGTCCATACTTAATGTGGGCTGTTTAATTCTAGTACAATAATCTGGATGCCCTTAGCATCAAGTCCTAAAAGATGTAATAGTTCTATGAGTTTATAATGTTTGATAGTGTCGAACGCTTTCTGATAATCGATAAATCAGGCGTAAACAACTTTTTGTTGATCCAGGCATTTTTGAACATAGATTTGCATTGCAAAGAGGGGCTTTTGTGTTCCAAAACCGGATCTATAGTCAAACTGTGTTTTACTTATGCTTTGTTCTAATTTTGTTCGTATTTTGCAATGGATAATACCCACGAAGACTTTAAGAGTATGGCTCATTAAATATATAAGGCGATATTTACTACACGTCTTAGAATTGGATTTCTTGCTAACGGTCAAAAATGTAGACTTTAACCAGTCCGATAGAATTTGACCGGTATCGCATCTCTTATTAAATACTTCCAACATTACATTCAGGTTGTTCTAGTTAAACACTTTTAAAAATTCGACTGGTATTTTATCGCATCATATTGCTTTCTTATCTTTAGTTTGATCTATAGTTTTTATTAGCTCACTTTTTAATATCCATTGGTCCACTTTGGTCAAGAGTTTTCATTACATGACGATAATCCATAAATAAATTTTTTATGTATTTTACTCAAGTCTGTAACTGTTCTTCTTTGCCTACAATAAGTTTGTTATTCTAATTATTAATCTACAAAACTCAAAACTGTCATTTCTGATAAGTATAAGTAAACTCTTTGATTTTTATGCATGTTAAAGCGTACATGTCTTCGTTTTAGCTCTTCTATCTCTTGACATTTTTCTCTTAACCATTTCTCTTTACCCTCTTTTATCTTTCTGCTTACAGTTCTATCTAGTTCTGTATATCGTTTGGGATTATTATTATGAAATTTTTCACTCCACGCAATTGCAGTTCACCAAAAGTTTTGACCAGTGTTTCTATCTTTGGCTCTACTTTCAGACTCCAGGTCATTATTTTGTTTTTGTCTTCATTTTATTTCTAAGGGAGTTAAGAAGGTAAAAGCTCCTCTTAAGTTCCCGATTGGTGCTAAGGATTTGGTCTAGGCCAAGAGTGTATACAATAATTTACATTAATTGATTAAAGATAATTGCAATATCGTGTAACTGAACATAAACTGTAACCTTTAGTGCTATATTGAGTAGCTACATGCCATAAATACGACACTCATGCAAGATCGCTTTGTATTTGTAGTCTCTAGACCACTTTGTCATTGCTGCTTTTCCATCCATCCATCCAATGGCACTACAGCCCAAGCCGGGCCTTGGCCTCCTTCATTAAACCTCTCCAAACATCTCTATTTACTGCTGTTCTTTTCCATGAACGCGTTTTTAGGAGATTTTTAGCATCCTCATCTACCTCGTCTTCCCATCTCTTTTTTGGTCTTCCAACAGGTCTTATTCCTTGCATTCTTGCGTTTAGTAATTTTCTGGGGATTCTGTTCTCATGCATGCGTGCCACATGCCCTGCCCATCGTTGCTTTTACAAGTCACAATATTTTCTTGGGGACTTTAACTTCTTTCATTGCCATTTATTCATCTTTATAAAACCGATAAAAAAAAGTTTATTTTAAATACAAATAGAATAAATTAATTATAATAAAAACGACATATCTGTATTAAATCTATTTTACTTTTTATATATTTACCACGGTACAAATACAATCTTGGAATTTTACAATATGTATAATCCAAATTAAATACCTCATTTTTATTTCTTTATTGGGAGTTATAGCTGTTGGGTTATAATACTGATATTATCGTCTACCTCAAAGACCAAAATATCATTAACAATCTGTACAAATATAGTTTTCCTCTTCCCCTTCATATTTCTTAAAAATATTTCCATATCTGCCCTTAAAAAACTTCTTATATTGTACAACATAATATTGACCAATCAGAAATTTCCAATTCTATGGAGAGAATCTATCGTTATACTAATCAAGAAACAGGATAAGTCACCGAATAATCCAAATTCTTACGTTGCTAGAAAAACTCATAAACAAAAGACTAATATGGTTTCTAGAAAAACACATTTTAGACTCAGCTCAATGCGGATTCCGTCCATACCGAAGCACGGCTGACAACTTATTAATGTTACAAACAGAAATCACAACCGCTTTCCAAAACAAGCAAGATTTAATAGCAACATCATTTGACATCGAAAGCGCCTTCGATACTCTATTACGTTTTACTGTATTGACCAAATTAATAGAATACAATATTACGGGAAATACATTATCTTTTATCGAACAGTTTCTCTCCGGACGCCGCTTCAAAGTATTAGTTAACGGAAAAGCTTCTTCAATTTACGTTCAGGAAAACGGAGTATCCCAAGGATCAGATCTAAGTTCCACTTTATTTATAATAACTATCAATGATATTTGCAAGAATATTTACAATTCAGTAAAATACAACTTATATGCTGACGACCTGATTCTATATTGCCGCGGTAAAGATACGTTAACAACTACAAACTTAATCCAAAAAGCAGTAAATGAAATAACTTCTTGGTCTATAAATTTTGGTATTAATTTCTCTGCTGAAAAATCAAAAGTACTCAAATTCAGTCGAAAAACACGTAGCGTATTCTTACCTCAAATTACATTAAATGGTATTCCGCTCACGATAGCTAATGAACACAAAATACTGGGGTTAATTTTTGATAGTCGACTAACATGGAAACCACAGATTACAAACGTCAAATCTAATTGCTTAGCTAGAATAAATTAAAATCTCTAGCAACCATCACTGGGGAGCTGATGAAGACATCCTAATTAAGGTATACAGATCTCTCATTCGTTCTCGACTAGATTATGGGTGCTTTGTATATATGTCAGCGTCAAAGACTTATTTAAGGACTCTTGATACTATCCAGAATACCGCATTACGAATATGCCTCGGAGCTTTCAGATCCAGCCCTGCCGAAAGTCTTCGCTGTGAAACAGGTGAACTTCCCCTTCCGCTCCGCAGACAACAACTTCTTCTGACATACTTTGCTAGAGTATCTTCGAATCAAAACAACCCTATATATAATTTAATCTACAAACCCTACAACTGTGAACCCAACAATAAATATCAGACACTGCCTCAAATTTTACTTCCCCTTTCACGACCTGTTGATTTTTCAATAACAGATACCCATATTCTATCATCAACTCCTCCTTGGAATAATAGCATTCCAAAAATTAACCTTTTGCTTAACAATTTTCACAAAAATAAAACCAACAGCCAAATTCTGAGGCAAACTTTCCTAGAGCTGGTCAACACAAACTCATATGACGAGATTCTATACACAGATGCATCCAAAACTGAGACAGGAGTCGGATATTCTATAACAACTGCAAATAGTATCATTCAGAAGTTCTGCCTTCCACCATCCACCTCAATCCATACGGGAGAGCTGTACGCCATCCTGCAAGCATTAAAATGTCTATGCAATCAAACTAAAGCCAAGAACACTGCAATATGTACAGATTCGATGTCCTCCATCGACTCGATTAAAAATATATATTCCGAACATCCATTAGTTCATGCCATACATGAAACAACAAACTGTCTCACTTCTTCTGGAACAGACGTAACATTAATCTGGATTCCTTCACACGTCGGGATTTTAGGTAATGAAACTGCTGATACTGCTGCGAAGAAAGCAATTACAACCAAATCAGACATCAAATCCGTTCAACTAGCATCAGATCTAAAACTACTTTTCAGATCACAAATCAAAAAGTCCTGGCAAAATCAATGGAAAAGTTCAACCTCGAAACTACACAAAATACAACCTACCATCGAAACCTTTCAGCTGTCTAACTTAAGTAGAAGAGACAAAGTAATCGTTCGCAGGCTAAGAATTGGTCACACACGGCTGACACATGGACACCTGATGGCTTCGGAGAAATTATCTGTCTGTGAAAAGTGTAGTGAATCATTAACCGTTCAACATATCCTTACACAGTGTGTCGAGTACGAGCAAGCACAAAAAAATACTCTATACATGGTCTTACAAATGTGATCCTCAGCCAATTGGATCTTATTCCGAATGTACTAGATTTCCTTCGAGAAACGAATTTGTATTACAAAATTTAATGTTTTTTTTTCTGTTTTTACTTTGTCTTTTACTCTCTTTATTTTAATGTAATGTAAAATTAATCTATTGTAAACTATAATTATATTGTAATGTAAAATTTATAGTACCAAAATTGACCCAGTGTCAATAACCTTGTAGTTGAGACACAATAAACTCAATAAAAAAAAACATAGTTTTCAGTTTGTGTTTTTAATATATATTTAAATACAGTAAACAGTACAAAGTAATGCAGTAAAAGTAAAAAAGGAAATAAGATTTTATAACAAATATTCGAAGAATGTTTTTTATTATAAAAATTGAAAGAGAACAAAAAACTTTTAAAGCAACAATGAGACCATTAAGTTTCAGAGTAATGTTTTTATTTCATTGTGTAGAATTGCGTATATTTGTGGGAATATTTTGCAATTATATTTAGTTAACAAGTGGTTTTGAGACAAGTACCAACTGTAACTGGTATATTTTCAAGTCCTTCTAGATATGGTATTTATTACCAATAGTCTTAATAAAATATAAAAACTGTGTATTTCAAAGTTGAAAAATCGTACTTTATTATAATGTTCATATTTTTTGTAAAAATGCTTGTATAATAATTGTACAAAAAGGGTGTACATATGTGGGAAATTATTAGTATAATTTCTGTGTATGTGGACTGTATTATATAGGGCTGGTTCAATAAAATTAGGATATGTAATAAAAGGTATACAGACAATAGCAAATTAAGTTTATAGAAAGTCTTACCAATATTTTTTCTGCTCCACACTCTCACGGTTGTTTCCGGTCTTCACTCGTGGTTATTCTTCCCGCGAAATCTGTCCGATGCACCGGTTTCTGAACACGTGTTTCGCAAATATATCACGATATAGAGCACACTTTGTCTGCACACGATTTAATACAGTATTTTCGATATTTCTCGCGTAACTAAAGCGGGAAAGAGGTAATTACGATAGAAAAACAGCCAAGATAGATGCTGTTCTTCTTGATAAGCGAAGAGAGAGAGAGATCAAGAGAGAGAACGTCTGGCTCTAGTGATGGCCAAACTAAGAGAGTTGAGAAATGGTCTGTCCTTAGCGACGGGCGACCATCAAGAGAGTGAGTTTCTTCTTTGCTATCTTAGAACTGTCTGTATTTCGTAAGGAGGGGGTTGAACTGTAAGTAGGAAGGGTTATTAAGGGTTGGACTAGGATAATGATTATAAAATTGTGATATAAGGATAGTTAATAATACAGCGAAAAAATGACATGATTTTTCGCATGTGAGAAAATTGAACAATAATTTTTAATATTTATATTAGATTGAAGGAATATATGTAGAAATAGAAGATCACGAAGAAGCAAAATAGATGAAGTTATTTTAAGACGTAGTACTAGAGGCAGGGAGTTAAATGAATTGTTATGGCATAATTAACGCTCAAAGTTGAAAAACCGTACTTTATTATAATGTTTATATTTTTTCTAAAAATGCTTGTATAATAATTTTTAATATATTAGATTGAAGGAATAGATGTAGAACTAGGAGATCGTGGGGAAGCAAAATAGATGAAGTTATTTTAAAACGTAGTACGAGAGACAGAGAGTTGAATGAATTGTTATTGCATAATTAGCTTTCAATATGGAAAAATCATACTTTATTATAATGTTCATATTTTTTGTAAAAATGCTTGTATAATGGGATTCGGCAACGTGGCGCGGAGTTGAAGATTTTTGTTTTATTTTCTGTCTGCGATAAACCCGAAATTCGAGAGTTGCAACGGGAAATAATTCAATACGTTGTAGTGAGAATTGAGATAACTGAATAAGGTAACAACTGTGCAAAAATAAACACCGAAAACTGCAAAAAAACAATAACAAAGTGAATAATCGGATAAGGGAAAAAAGCGAGGTTAACTGATAAGAACTAACACTGGGAAGAAAAGCATACAAGGATGGAAAAATATCTACAAGGTAAAACGTATATGGACAGTGACGATACAACAACAGATGAAGGAGCAAAACGAAAGAATAGAGGAGAGGATGATGAGCAAGAGGAAGAGAGATCCAGAAAAAATAAAAAACTAACAAGAACCCCTCAGAAGACAGGAGGAAAAGAGGATGGAGCAAAACTTGATAAATTGCTAGAAATGATGAGCAACCTAACCAGCGACATTAGACAAATAAAAGAAGACCAAAAGGAATACAAGGAGGTAGTTGAACATCTAATAAGGGAAAACAAGGAACTAAAGAATGATAATAAAATTCTAAAAGAGGAAAACATACAGATTAAGAAAGAATTAAGGGAAATACGAGACAACATAGAAATTATAGAAAAACAGAGAAGGCGAAATAATGTGGTAATGAACGGGCTAGCAATTGATACGCAGGATCAGCTGGTATTGAAGGAAGCAATTGGCAATTTTATAAAAGATCACCTTGCAGTAGAGGCCAAAATAAAGACGGCCCACAAACTAGGTCCAAAAACGTGCCTAATTGAAATGGAGAACCAACAAGAAAAGATAAAAGTTATGAAGAATAAAGCAAAGTTAAAGGACGTCAAAAAGGAAAAGGTATACATCAACGATGACACAACGGTGAGAGATAGAGAAATTCAAAAAATAATAAGAAAAATTGCACAAGAGGAAAGAAACAAAGGAAACGAAGTCAAAATAGGAGCAAGGAAAATGATGATAAATGGTGTTGAATGGAAGTGGAATAGCAAGGAAGATAAAATGGAAATAACAAACTCAAAAAACTAGAAAACGGCTATGATAGTAAAAATACGAAGACGAACAACGCAAGGAACAAGGACATGAATACCGGTAACATTGTCATAGGAAAGGGTGATTTAAAGATAAAAAATACAAAAAGGCAATAGAAACACATATCCAAAAGATCACTTAATGGTAGGAACGTTGAACGTTAGGGGTACTTTTGAGGAAGGAAAACTGAAACACTGAAACTAAAGAAATTGAAAAGTTTAAATTTGACGTAGTGGCACTACAAGAAACAAAGCAACTGGGTCAGGAAATGCTGGAAATTGAAAATAGCTTATTTTTTAATAGTGGAGGCAGAAACAGAATATTAGGCACAGGATTTTTGGTAAATAAAGCGTTAAAAGCATCAATTGTAGAGTTTAAACCAATATCTGATCGTCTATGTTGTCTAAGAATAAGAGGAAAATATCAAAAAATCACATTCATTAACATTCACTCACCGTCAGAAGAAAAAGATATTGAAGTAAAAGAGGATTTCTACTGTGAAGTTAATAGGGTATTTGAAAGTATTCCAAGATATGACATTAAAGTAGTACTGGGGGACGCAAATGCAGAAGATAGGAAAAGAAGAAATATATAGAACAACTATAGGAAAATTTAGCAAACACGAGGAAACTAATGAGAACGGGCAGTTTTTGATAGATTTTGCCAAAGAAAAAAATATGCTAATAATGAGTACATATTTCGAGAGAAAAAGCATCTACAAAGCAACATGGCGATCCCCAGATGGAAAAACATTAAATCAAATTGACCATGTACTAATAGAGAGAGAAGACCGAAAATGTATAAAGAACGTGCGAACATACAGAGGACCAGACGCTGACTCGGATCACTTCATGTTAGGAATTAAAATGGCTCAACTGATACCGGAAGAAAAAAATCGCAAAAGAAAAAATAAGAACACAAATAAACCAGTGCGGCTTGTAACGCAAGAAGAACAAGAAATGTATAGAAAAGGTATCGATAGAAAATTAAATGAAATACACCTAGAAGGGCACATAGACAAGGACTGGGACAAAATTCAGCAGATTATCAGTAACACAGCTAAAGAATGCAATAAAAATATAACTAAAAAGAAAAAGGATTGGTTTGACGAAGAATGCCAGAAGGAAATTGAAGAAAGAAGTAAACTAAGGATGGATATGATCAAAAGTGATACGGAAGAAACAAGAAACAGATATGAAAAACAAAGAAAAATCGTAAAAAAAGTTTTGAGAATGAAAAAGAGAAAGTACATGGAAAATCAGCTGAAAGAAATAGAAGAAAATTACAAAAATCGAGAAATTAGAAATTTATACCAGGGAGTAAAAAATGAAAAAAGAGGATACCAACAAAAAACAATATTTTACAAAGATAAAGAGGGAAACGCCATTAGTGGAGAAAATGAAATAGCCGCTAGATGGAAAGAATACTTCGATGAATTGCTAAATGACGAAAACAGGATAGAACAGCAACAGCCTATAAGAACGGAGAAACATAGGAACCAATAAATGAGACAGAAGAAACACCCCTACCAGAAACGAGATAAAGGAAATAATAAAGAAATTAAAAAATAACAAGAGTCCAGGAAGTGATAATATAACTGCAGAGATGTTCAAATATGGAGGGAAAACGCTAGAGGAGCAAATGTTCAAATTAATAAAGGAGATTTGGATTAAAGAACAACTACCACAAGAATGGACAGATGCAATTATATGCCCACTTTATAAGAAAGGCGATAGGACAGATTGTCAAAATTACAGAGGGATATCACTATTGAATACTGCATACAAAATTCTTGCAGCGTGTATAAAGGACAAATTGGCAGGAGTGATAGAAAACATTGTCGGCGAGTACCAATGTGGCTTCAGACCTGGTAGAAGTACAACAGATCAGATATTTACGCTCAGAGAATTGCAAGCGGAAAGTTATCAACACAATCTGCCGACAAGGGTCCTCTTCATTGATTTCAAACAAGCGTACGATAGAATAAAACGGAACCAAATGAGCAAAGCACTAGAAGAATTGGGTATCAGTAGAAAACTTATAAGAATGATACAAATAACGTTGTCCAAGACTGAGAGCAGAGTTAAAATAAATAATATAATGTCGGAAAAATTTGAAGTCAGTGAAGGAGTAAGGCAAGGAGATCCCCTATCATCGATACTATTCAGCTTGTGTTTGGAGAAGGTCATACGAGATGCAAATGTCAACAGAGAGGGATTGTTATACCAAAGAAAGCACCAATGTCTAGCCTTTGCAGACGATGTAGTAATACTGGCTCGAAGCAAATGGGAGCTACAAGAAGTAGTAAAGAGGCTAGATAGAGAGGCAAAGAAAATAGGCTTAGCCATCAACGAAAGTAAGACAAAATACATGGAATGGATAGATGACAGTGAACAAAAAGGAGGAAATCTAAAAATAGAAGTAGAGGGTGAAAAAGCATATATATTTGAAGCAGTGGAAAGATTTACATACCTGGGGTCGATGTTCACATGCAAACCAAATATTAGAGAGGAGCTCCAATCAAGAATAATGGCAGGAAACCGATGCGTGTACTCCTTAAACAGGCTATTAAAAAGTAAACAGATATCTAGGAATGCCAAAATAAGGATTTACAAAACAGTTATACAACCAGTGGTAACCTACGCCAGTGAAGTGTGGACACTGAACAAAGGCGAAACAGGTATGCTCGAAATATGGGAAAGAAAGGTTTTGAGAAAGATATTTGGAGGCAAGATAGTAGACAATACATGGAAAAGAAGAACAAATAAAGAATTAGAAGATATGTACAAGAATCCTAGTATAGTGGGAGTAGTAAAGGCTCAGAGACTCAGGTGGCTAGGGCACATAGAAAGAATGACAAATTCTCGAGTACCAAAAATGATTCTGATGCATACAATGGGTACAAAAAAAAGAAGAGGAAGGCCGAGAAGTAGATGGAAGCAAGAAGTAGAGAAAGACCTAGAAACACTGGGAATAGAAAGATGGAAGGACAAGGCTAATAATAGGAAGAAATGGAAAACAATAACAGCTCAAGCCATGGGCCTACTAGGCTCGTAGTGCTATTATATATATATATATATATAATATATATATATATATATATATATATATATATATATATATAATATATATATATATATATGCTTGTATAATCATTTTCAATATATTAAATTAAAGGAATATATGTAGAAATAGGAGATCGAGGTAAAGCAGTGAAAACTGTAATATCATTAAATATAATTCAAATTAAACAACAAAATATTTAAACCAATCGCACTATTAGGACTCTAATGAGGAGAGTCAACTTGATGAGTGAATACGAAAAATACTTATCTGAAAGAGATCTCATGGTATGTTTCAAATAAACTCAATATTCAAGCATTTAGTATTATCAAAATCTAAGAAATTACTAAAAAACGTTCATACCCAACCAACTTATCACAATGTTAAGAAACAAAAACATTGTTGATAAATCTGATATAAATATTCTAAAATAGAGCAATGATTTCTGGACTAAACGATTTAAGTTTTCTCTACTGGTATTCAATTACTTGCAAAATAAAGACTGTTCTTGTTCAATTCTGGCAACTAGATTGCAACAAATCATTTAATCTGACTTTTATAATCCGATAATTTGCCAAATAAGCTGAAAAAAAACTATTGGGATATGACATCGGTTTGGTGATATATAATTAATAGCTACTGCTAAGTGTGTGCAATTAATAATATGCAATTGTAACGTCTTTATTGTAGTTAATATCCTAATTGCCAATTAAATATCTTATTAAATAAAGTGCTATTTTACGGATGAACTATTTAGCAAGCAGTTCTGAAATAATATATTTTCAAATTTTAAAATAACACTACTATTTTTTTAATTACATTTAGCTCTTTCACCAAACAAATATACAGCATAAAATTCACTTACCCTTGTTTCTTGCAGAAAACAATGCATTGCTTGAGTTACGTCGGTGGCATGAATTGAATTGTGATATGGATTGGTGCTATGATATCCCTCCTCTATCAGTGCTGGAAATATAATAATTGTATAATATATTGAACATTTAGAGAGAACAATGATAAAATTATTTTAAGCTACATAATGTCTGAAACTGATAGCTGATCTACACGTTTAAAATATTTACATCCGGAAAAACCAGAAGTCGCCATAGAATTGAGTATTTTTAATGGAATACCCAGGGATGGCCACCTTAATCGGACTAGAGATCTACTGTCTGCCTTTCTAATTCCTTTGCGATCTACCGACTAGGAATTTTTAACTATACTGGGCCTATATCGCCTTTGAACGCTAAACTTCTGGATGGATTAGTTTTATTGCTCGCCAATATGTATTAGTTTATTACAAAGGAGAAGAGGAATACACAGTCGGAGGCGTCGGCTTCTTTATTCACAAAAGAATTGCTAAAAGAATTGCTAACAGAATTGTGTCAATAAACCAAATCTCAACAAGAGTGGTCTACTTAAACATCAAAATAAACGCCAGATATATCCTAAAGTTCATTCAAGTGTACGCCCCTACTACAGGACATCCAGACGAAGAAGTCCAAATATTCTACGACCAAATATCCTGTGCAATCAAGGAAAATCCTGGCCACTTCTTAATAATAGGTGGTGACTTCAACGCCAAAATAGGCACTAAGGAAGACCCCTCTGAAATAATATTGGGAAATTTTGGAAGCGAAGGCAGAAATGATAGAGGCAAACAACTACTGACTTTCCTTTTGGAAAACAATCTCTATCAAATGAACAGCTTCTTTAAAAAGAAAAAACACAGAAGATGGACATGGGAAAGTCCTGATGGAAAAACAAGGAACGAAATCGACTATTTCTTAACAAACAAAAAAGAATTATTTAAAGACGTAAATGTGCTAAACCAGTTCAGTACAAGCAGTGATCATAGGTTAGTAAGAGCTAAAATAACGATATCAACCGAAAAAGAAAGACTCAAAATGATAAATAAGAAACAACCAAAGAAATGGACAAAACCAACTAACATTCAGGAGTTCGAAAAATATATTGGGAATTCATTGAAAGATACAACAACAGCTGACATCAATATATTGAACAAACAAATAGTCAACACAATGCAACAGGCTCAAACTAAATATTGTCCGACAAGCAAAAAAGATGAAAAACTGAGTCAACCCACGAAAACCCTTATAGAACTAAGGCGACAAATGAAAGGAGATAACACTGCAAGCAAAGAAGCGATAAATCAAATAAATAAGACGATCACAAAGGCAATAAGAAAAGACATAAGAAACTACAATGTAGAAAAAACAAAACAGGCAATAGAGAAAAATAAGAACATGAAAGTTTTGAAGAGGAGCGTACAAAAGGGGAAAATAGAAATTAACAAACTGAGAAACAGAACTGGAGAAGAAACAACGAACAGAGATGAAATATTAAGAATAGTCGAAGAGTTCTACACAGAGTTATATAGATCAAGAAAAAAGATAACAATACGGAACCTCCAATTACCACAATTACCACAATTAGAAAAACTACTACAATTTTTCCACTTGTGTGATTTCCACGTCCTCGTCTATCAACACTTCAAACCTTGCATCTGAATTGATAACTAGATATTCCGTTTTCTTCATGCTGACTTTTAACCCCCATTTTACATATTCTCTGTATAGACGCTTTATCATAAATTCTAGATCATTAGAATCTTGAGCTAGAACGACTTGGTCATCCGCAAAGTTCAGGGAGAACAGTACGTCATTTCCTATTGGGATTCCCATTCCCTGGCAGTGGTTTTTCCAATTTTGAAGGGCTGCCTCAATATATAAATTAAACAGTAAAGGTGACATACTGCATCCTTGTCTCAGTCCTTTAGTTACTTTTATCAGACCAATAAACCTCTATTTCTAATATTTATCGATTTTCACAAAGCCTTTGACACAATTTAGCTAAGCAAAATATTACAGGAGCTTAAAGAATGCAGGCTAGATTATAGATATACTAAATTATTATACAAAATATACCTGCAGGCAACAACCACTGTCAAATTACATACTAACAGTAATCGCATAAAAATAGAACGGGGGGTTAGACAAGGAGACCCAATGTCACCTAAACTTTTTAATACGGTGCTAGAACATGCTTTTAAGAATTTGGATTGGATGACAAAGCGAATAAAAATAGATGGAGAATATCTAAACAACTTACGTTTCGCCGATGATATACTTATAATAGCTGAAGATCTAGGTATGGCAAGAGAGATGGTACAGGAACTCGTTGTGGCTACAGAAAATGTAGGTTTAAATATAAATATCTCGAAAACAAAAATCATGACCAATTTGGTGCCCAACCAGAACATCAGTATTGGTGAGAAAGAAATAGAACTCGTAGATAGATATAAATACCTGGGACATGAAATTATGATTGGCAGAGATAACCAGACTCATGAACTGAAGAGAAGAGTCGGCCTTGGGTGGGCAGCATTTGGAAAACTGAGAGAAACTTTTAAAAGTGAGCTGCCCACATGCCTAAAGAGAAAGGTATTTGATCAGTGCGTCCTCCCAGTCTTGACGTACGGAGCAGAAACACTTACCTTAACAAAAGCAGCAGCTACCAAACTGAGAGTCACGCAGAGAAGAATGGAGCGGTCCATGTTAGGAATAACTCTCCGAGACAGAATAACAAACGAAGACATCAGGAGAAGAACCGGAGTGACTGACATCATCGAGAAGATAGCCAGACTAAAATGGAGATGGGCAGGACACATAGCCAGAATGACAGATGGGCGATGGACAAAGAGGTTATTGGAATGGAGGCCAAGGGAAGACAAGAGAAGCGTCGGTCGACCACCTACAAGATGGACTGACGATTTAAGAAGACTCAATAAAAACTGGATAAGAGCGGCGCAAGATAGACGGGGTTGAAAACATGAGGAAGATGAATGTGTATTAGTAATACCTAAATAAAACAAAAGTAGTAAATCTTATTTATTTATTTTTCCAACTATCTTAAATTAGAAAATAAATTAATGTGAAACTTGCGTTTGAACAACTTTTGCAAGGTTCTTAAAGTCTGGCCTGTAGTTGGAAATGGCCAACCTTAAAGAATCCAATATATGAGCATCAGTCAAGCTGGAACGCTGTTTAATCTTTTTTGTTTTTTTTTAATATGAAAACGCTGATTTACATAAATAGGTTGAACCAAAACATAAATGCAGTTGTTTAGCACATTTTTTTAAATTTCAATATTTGTCAATATTCACCAATGGCCAAAAGTCTAGATGTGAACCTGATCTTAATTTCAAAAATACATCGCAGCGCATAGCAATTATTTCATTTTCAATAAAAAGTTGATCTATTTGGAATATCTCTGCAAATTATTTGGATATTTCAAAGGTGTCTTGAATAGTATCATAATATGAATAATTGATAAATTTGACCAAATTGTGAATTTTATTGAAATCTCTAAAATGGATTTCAAAGTCTGATATCACTGACTGCATTTCTGCTTTATACTTCTGTGACTTAAAACATAGGCAGGGTGTTTTTTCATGTGATCTTATATGTTAGATAAATCTTAGAAACCTTTTCTTTTCAATATCAACTATCAAAGATACTGCTTGAAGTTTAAATGATGCAATAGAACTCATTAGTTCTAAAATGTACTGTTCTTGCCTTGCAGTTCCAGATTCAATGTGCTCAGTTTACCAGTGAAATCTGCTAGAAATGCTAACTCACATTGCCAGTCTAAGTCACGTAATTGCTGATGATCATCACTCCGTTCTTCAAGAAACTTAATAATATCATTTAACAAATCTCGAAACCTTTGAAAAACTTGCTGCGACTCAGCCACCTTACGTGGTGTGTAAGATTAAATCTGGTTCTATGTCATCCAATTGATGCTTAAACAGCCGTATTTGCAGAGATTTGCCTCTTATTGAATTGACAATTTCAATAGCCATCACGTCTTTTGTGTTAAGCCTTTTACTGATCAGGACCTGTTGATGAATAAGGCAGTGGTAATTAATGAAGTCAGTGACATAGTGATATAAATCCATTATTAACACCAATCATTACCGGAGCCCAATCTGTCGTTATTGAAACGAGATTAAGCAAGGCAGATCAATCTTACCGACAAAATGTTTGAATTCCGTGAATAAATCAATGCCACGTGTTCTGCCTTTTAAGGACATCATTGTTAGCGACTCTTCTTCTTCTTACGGTGCCTTATCCTTAAGAACGTTGGCCATTACATTTGCCCATTTAATCTTATTTGTAGCAGCCCTGAATAGTTCTATGGAGGTCATGTTCGTCCATTGCCGTAGGTTTTTAAGCCAAGAGTTGCGTCTTCTTCCTGGTCCTCTTTTGCTATTGACTTTGCCTTCGATTATAAGTTGGAGTAGTTCATACTTTTGATTTCTTATGATGTGACCAAAATATTGTGTTTTCCGTTCTTTTATTATAAGCATAAGCTCTATTTCCTTATTCATCCTCCGCAAGACTTCCGTATTTGTCGTATGGCTCATGTAGGATATTCTGAGCTAACACTTCTATTGTTGAAAAATCATTAAAGACCATCCGAATGAAAATAAGTAACTGTATCCATGATATCAGTCGACTCATCAAGCTGTAGCGAAAAAAAAAACGTACCGGAGTAGATCTCTTTGCAGTTGTTCATTGCTCCGAATTATTCTTTAATATATTCTTATCATCATCAGAAAATGGTTTATGCTTTTGCGTAATTTTATAACAAAAAGAATGAAGCTTCAGTTACAACCTTAGACTGTCCATCCGTCTTACAGAACGTATTTTCCTGGGCAGTCACAAGTGATTTTAAAGCTTGAAGTTTATTCTTTCTCACTTCACTGTTAGGTGGAAACTCTGATTGGTATTTACCCTGCATTTTGTTACTTTAAATTGTCTTTTTTCGGTATTGCTTTTAAAGCATTGCAGATTAAGCAGCAATAATTTTCTTTTACCATAGTGAAAAAATATTCCAGCTCTCATTATTGGTGGAAATATTTTTTTTTTTTTTTGGAGCTGGTCTTTCAGACACTTTAAACAATGGTGTTAGTAACCATTACTATAGTTGTACCATCGCAAAAGACTTATCACGTGAACGCCATGCGCTGGTTACGAGTTACGGTAAAAGTAAGTACGTATACGTTATAGTAGTATTAATTTAGGACGGGAATAGGTAGGTATAGGTATATTTATATATTATACCGATAATTTCTTGCTTGCCCGCGATCGACTGACCTAGGGACCGCCTAGATCGACGGGTTGGCCTCCTCTGCCCTATACTATATATTACTGCATGTTTTTAAGTTCTGAGTAACATTTTGGATTCATTTCTTTTTAAAAATTTTAATGGATTGGAAGGAATTTTGAATAAAAAGATTAAAATCTCATCTATTTACAAACACAATATCTTGAAAATTTGTACACGTACACTAACATTTCTAGAACTTGTGTCTATTTTAAAATTGTCGTTAAAGCTTTAATTTAAACGGTTCGTAGTGCTGAGAAAGTTAATAGCAAATTCTCCCAATAGTTGAAGCACTGTTGAAGACAAGCAAAAATACGGTTTTAACTGATAATGTATTTTACATTCACTTTTTTTCCGTTCAAATAAAGGTTTTATCATGTGTAAATGTAAGGAAAGTGTAGCTATTATATCCATTATTGTGACATTTGTTGGCATTACCGTTGGTAATGTCAGTACCAGTCTGTCGTTAAATCATGCTGGTAATAGGATAGACATAAAAACAATATACTGAGGTTCTTTGCTTTGGATTAACATTAACAAACGGACAACAAGAGGACAAAGAAACGTATATTAAGAATAGGAACGTGGAATATCAGAACACTAGAGACAGAGAGAACTTAAGAAATAGCTAAAAAAGCGCATATATAAATTATATGCATAGAAATGAAGGACAAACAAAATATGGGGAAATTTACGTAAATAAAAAGAACAATAACGGCTCGTTCACACATGTCTCCGTTTTATCGTGTACGTGTTTTTTCGTCGATGGCGTATGTAGTTGTATGAGCGACTTCACACATGGCACAGTATTCCGTATACAGTAAAAAATATCGTTCCGTTTAAAAATGACATTCCGTTTTGTCATCGAATACTGGACGACGGAACAGTTAAAAATATACGGATACGTAGAATTTTAACGGATAGATACTGTGTCCGTGGCGGGCGGTGTGAGCGGGGTGTAGGAAAGGGAGTGATGCGACAGGTTTTGACTCGTATTTTCTATTGTAAATTCATAGAGAACGCGCGCGTGCATTGCGTATAATTATTATAATCACAGATCAACCAAGTCAACCAAGGAGTGGGAAAAGTTAATAGACAAGGAAATGTTAATTAGTTTGTTGGAAGATAGGCCAGTCCTTTGGGACAAGACGCTGGATAAATACAAAGACAATACTGCAAGTATTGCAGGTTGGCGCGAAATATGCGTTATTTTAATGGAGGATTTTAAGGATATGGAACAAAGACAAAGTTTCAGTTCAGTTCAGTAAGTGTCTGTTTTATTATTTAATTAATTGGTAGTAATTTAATAAATTGGTGTATTTCTTATACCACCTCGTGTTCTTACTTCATGGATTAGGTTTTCGTAACTAAATTCTTCAAATATCTTTTGAGTAACTAAATTATCACTGTTTGAGCCCTCATTGTCTCTTATAAAGTTGTGTAGAATAGTACATGCCTTAACAGTCCATACAGCTGTTCTTTTATCGATGTTTAGAGGCCGATGGAATATTTTCCACTTATTAGCTAAGATACCGAAGGCACATTCAACGTATCTCCTAGCTCTAGTCAAACGATAGTTGAATATTCGCTTATTTTTATCCAGATGCATCCCGCCAAACGGCCTTAGTAAATTTTCGTGTAATCCGAAACCTTCGTCTCCAATGACCACATAAGGAACTCTTGTTTCTGAGTCTCTTGTTAATGGGCATGGTGCTGGTATTTGTAGACTGCCGCCTAACATCATTTTCCAAAATGTTGTCTCCTTGAATATTGATGAATCGCATTCTTTTACATAAGATCCGACACTGACGTATACAAAGCGATAGTCGGAGTCTACGATCGCTAATATGATGGAAAAAATCCTTGTAATTGATACACAGTGAACCGCTGTTTAGTGGGTTTTTAAGTCGGACATGTTTTCGTAAAAAATTAGCTTTTTTTGTTAAATCCACTTGCTATCTGTTCTCATTGGTCGACTGATGTGGAAAGTCACATACATTTTTCATTTAAATTGTTCCATATGCATCTTGAAACTTCTTCAATAATATTGCTAACAGTCGATACACCAACGCGATAGGTGTACTGAAGATCTTTAAATGAACACCCGGATATTGCATACATGAAAATAAAATTATTTTATACTTGTTTTAGGAAAACTTGTTATGAAAAAGTGGAGACAGATGAGAGATGCCTGGGTGAGAACACTAAAAGATAAAAAGAATTGCAAGACGTCTGGTTCCGCTGTCTCAAATACGAAACCCTACAAATACCATAATCAGATGCTGTTTTTGAAAAAAGTAGTTGCTGCTGGTGAAACGCACGAAAGCGTCTCTGATAAACAAACTGAAGAACACACCGAAGATGACACCACGACATCGAATTAACCTACAAACGAATATGACAGTGAGACTACAATGACACAACTTGACAATGACAGTCAAAAGGACAAACAAAATCTAGCTCCCCTGCCAAAACGCAGAGCACCAGCCAAAAGAAATTTTAACGAAATTGATGCCAAAATAATGTCCTACATTAACTATTAGATAAAACCGAAGAAAATTGAGCAGGATGATCGCAATTTATCGTTCTTCAAAGGTATTTTGCCGTTCTTGGCTTTGCTTGATGATGACCAAACTTTGGAATTCCAATAGGGTCAACTTAGTCAACTTATGAGTGGTCAGCCTATACACAAACATCTGGAGCTAGTCACTATCAACCCCAGGGCTATTTTAGCAGATCACAGCCTACTGATAGTGCACTATCGCCACTCTGTATACAGTGATGCTAGCAGACCATAGCCTACTAATTGTGCACTATCGCCAGTACAATCTGTATACAGTGATACTGCGTTAGTAGATCTGTCTGCGTTTTAAAAATAAAAGTACGTACCTAAAAAATATCGCTAGTTTTTCTTCTGGGCAGATAATTTTCCTCCATCGAGTATCTTGCCTTTTTAAATCTTTTTGCAATAGTTTAAGAAGTTCATCAAAAATAGACAATGACATAAGAAAGTAATTGTAAAATTTCGATTCATCACCTCGTAACTGACTCATAAGAAAACTGTAGACTGTAGATCTCTAGATCTTTGGGCCATAAGTAAATGCTGCCAATAACGTCGAATCTTCCTTCTCCGACGATAGTACCAATACAACACGACAGCGTCCTTCCTTGTAGAATAGCGGCGTATACACTGCGAGTGTTCTGTTCACATCGCATCCAGTAATGACGGATCCGTTGAACGTTATATGGTGCCTATGTGTATAGAGCATACATTTATGACGTATGCGTTAAAAAGGAACTAGTAAAACGGACTCTTATGTGTGCCGTAAAACTTACATGCCGTAAAACTTCTCACAATCAATTTATATGAATCAATAATTAGGGTGATGTCTGCTACAAAATATACAGCAATCATGCCAATATGATATTTGTGCAAATTTTTAGTGTTAAAACTGTTAAATAACTTTAATTAAATAAATAAATCATCGAAACAATTAAATAAATCTTACTTACATGCCGATAAACGGATTATTATTGAATGTTTGAGAAAACAGTGAAAAACTCCATTATAATTAACTGGAGACAGGTGATTATTGGCTCTACTGCACTAATTGACGACTATAAGGAAAGTTCTTAAGGGCGAGAGTAATATTAACGACCAAGATAGGAAAATACTTATTGATGTAAATTGTTTGTGGAAAATTAAGTGTGATGTTATATTCTTCAAAAGTTATTTATATTTGTATAAATACATATCTATTTTGAAAATGTGTGTTATTTCTTTAAATTATTAATCTTGAACAGACAGCGCTTTAACAAAGTAAAACCTGTTCCCCATTACTTGTAAAAAATTTAAAGCAACGAATCCTAGAATACAGGAAATAATTTAGTAAAACATCAAAAAATTTTTTAAAGTAACCTGGTTATCAAAGTGGGAACTGGACTGAAAAACATGGAAACTGAAGCAGCGAAAAGAATATCTATCCCCAATAAAATGTGAATTACGTAAAATTTGAACTATAGAGACTATATAGAGAACATGAACGTATAGAGACTATTGGGGGTATATATGTCCTGAATATTTGTATGCCAGCACATATAAAAATTCTGCAAATGATGGGTGTCCATCAATACTTATCTGGCACATGTAAACTAACGGCATCTTAGTGTCATGCAAAAACACAAAGCAAACAGTTACGACGCAACATTACTTTTTTCGAAAACTTGCAGGGAGTAAGTAGGATGGAAACTCTAAAGATCTTAAGTCAGCAACCAAAGCCTTGTGTTTTACTGTAGGAGAATATATCTATCATGTACAGGGTAGGTATGATAACGTCTGCACTGAATTTAAGGAAACACTGACTATATGAACCTGACCCATTTAACCTTATTGTACCAAGCAGCTAGTTTTTCATTCCCAAAAGACCTTTTTTGGGAGTTAAAAAATTTTGTCTAATGTGAAGAAATCAGATAAACTTTCACTGAAAGAAACGGTACCACTTTAAAGAACTACCGGGGTACATTCGAATTACTAACTACTTAACTATTACGAAAGTTAACTTTTACTACAGCTACAACACTTTCGCAATTTCCGCAGCCAGGATATTTTGTATGCATGATGTACAATACTGGTTTTTATTTACTATTTTAAAATCCATGCCTCAATACCATATAAAACAATCGAAATCGAATATCGGCGCAATACACGGATCCGCAGATTGAGATGTAAGTTAGCATCCAATCTCCGGAATTGTTCCCTCTGCATTCAGAGTCACCATACAGATTGGACCTGCATTGGAGAACCTAACTGACATTCAACTACATATACATCGACGTTAAATCTATAAAACATAATCTGATTAACATTATACTGCGCAATTTTTTATTTCGTTTCCAACAAATCTGGACAATGTAATAGTGTCTAAAGAATAAAGAGGACATAAAGAATTTTTTTTGCAAAAATAGTTTTTTATCTACAAAATTGTTGTTATAGATCTGTTACATTGCGCATCAAAGGGAAAAACTTAGTTCTCGTGAAATTAACAAAACAAGTTTTTATTTTTATTTAAACAAAGATGTACTCCACATTTCGACCATTTTATGAAGGGGAATGACTACACGTTGGTTATTTTCACCTTTGTCTGACTTAATCTATGTTGGCCAGTGACCAATGAAGTCAGTCCTGATGTCTTTTAGGTATAAAATGTATAAAACTTACAGTTGTCGGTTGCTTTCTCCCAGAAAGTCTTTCTCGTTTCAATGAAAAATTAATTCTGTTAGCTTTGCATAAACATTGGGATATCTCAGTTCAAAATTCAGGCTGAGTTAAACATTTCTTATTTTGAAGTACACAACATCTTCTATATGGTAGCCAACTGTTGACAATAGTCATATCCAAGAGGTGATGAAATAACCGGAGATACCACTTTTTTTGCGCATCTTTATATTATAACGAACAATATAACTGTCGATAGCGCCAATTCCACCCTTATGAGCGTTATATTCAGGAACCAAACTTGGACATTCAATGATGACATACTTACGTTGCTTCCTGTCCCAACGTTTGGCTTCAGTTAGTGGTGCTTTACCTTTATCTTTTGATAGGAATGTAATAGGTTTATTATCCAGCCAAATTACTGAAGATACTTCAACACCGTCAATATCATATACAAATTCAAGATCTTCTAGGTTATTTTTTGTTGCTGGTCAGAAGGTAGCTTACAATTAGGTTATATACTCTGTAATTTTAATTACAAGATATTATTCGGCAAATTCTGAAAACAACGTTGGCACTTGATCCCAAGTCGGGTTCATTTATGTCTAGAAATTTTTGATCGTTTTCTGAACCTGTATTATTACTAAATTTCAAAACTAGATGGAAACCATCCATTTCACTGGTAACATACAATTTGTAACCCCATTTATGGGGTGTCGCTAGAAGATATTGCTTCATATGATGGCGAGTTTTGGTGGTATAGAGCTGTTCATCGATAGAAAAATATTTTTAAAGAGGAACTGACTGAAACTTTCTGTTGAGTGCATCAAGTTTATGTAAACGACCATGATAGGATGATTTCTTGGTACCATCAATTATTATCAGCAAAATGTAAACATCGGCGAATTTTTTAGAAGTTTTTTGAGGCACAACTTCTTTTATACGGGGAAGTCCTAAAGCATTGGACCAGTAACAGATAAAAACATATTGTTTTATATCATTAGTAGTAAGTATTGCAGGTTTCTTAGGATTAATTTGAGTCAAATACAAATTAGATCCCTTTCTAGATAAATATATTTTTAGGGATCTTGGGTTTTCCCCTTAAAAATTAAAAAGTCTTTATTCGGAATTAAATTTTTCTTATGCCATATTATTCTTGAACATTTTTTTTTTCAATTCCTGTGCTTCATTTTTTGGTATCTGGCAGTGACACAGAGACAGATGAAGTATCGTCAGTATTATTCACAGAATTAATTTCACCATCTGAATACTCACTGCTGGTTGATTCTTCTGATTGTATTACAACTCCATCTTTTAGTTCTAGTGGCATATGTGATACATCTAGGTTATCATCATCATCATTCTCTAGTTCATCGAGTTCCTCATCAAATTCGTCCTCACTATCCGTCAAATTGAGGATGGCTTCCTCAAGTTCTCTTTGAGTAAGAGGTCTGAAGCGGTGAGACATTGCTAGAAACCTGCAAAAAAGGAATTTTTGTTCAAGTACAAGTAATTCAGAAATATTCCAAAATTACATATTTCAAATAGTTACTTCAAGCCCAATGTGTCAGAAATGTATAAATCTATTTCAATTCCGTTCACAGTTGTATAAATCTATTTAAAATTAAAAGAAAACATACTTACCTTATACGCAATAGATAAAATTGCAACACAATAACTGGTAAATAAAACCCACAAAACTAAATTATTTGCAAAAACAATATGGTCCGTTATTTCATTGAAAATAGCTTTAGATTAAATTCGACCTAATTATCATTAAAGATAAGGTTGTAACAAAAAAAAAATACACTGATCAGGGTAGCTTTAAACTTATTTAAATTAAAAATAACTGCTTTGAAATCGAGACGTGTCATCTGTGTTACAATGCGCAATGTAGGGTTAAATAAAGATGCAGACCGAAAATTTAGTACTCCGCAAATGCTGAGAGATACAGGTTATGAAACTGAAATACAGAATATGGCCCGCAAATTTAATAGCAGTAGATGTAGTCCGTAACTTCGGGAGAAAACATACATAATCATAATGCACAGCCAAATCGGGACTCGAAAATGTACAATAAGACTACGAATGATAATAAATGAAATAATAAGAGATAAAATCAGAATTGAAGAAAGCAGAAAAGACTAGATCGATTAAGAACAGAAAAATAAAGTGAACTAATGGCTAAAAAATTAGTGAAAAATAAATATGTATCTTAAACTACTGATAAAAATAAGCTGATAAGACATTTGACCGTAAAAAAATAGAAGAGAAAAAGTAATATATACCAATAAATATTTCCAAATTGTATGAGTTATGACCTTCAAAATACATTAATAACTTATTTTTATAATACATGCCTGATTTACTTTAGGTGACTGCCAACTATATAAAATTTACATAATTTTATGATGTTTTCGTCGAAATAGTTCGTTCAGACAATCATATAGTATTCTGTCGTTATTAATATACATATTTTTCTAATATCTAATATTAACTTAAGTTAAACTGTCCAGATTTGACATTGCAAGGCAAAAAGATTATACAATTATGCATAATGTATAAGATTATTATACATTAATGACGCGTCTAGAGGTTGAATGAATGAGCTGTCTAAAGTTTATCACGATTCTAGGATATTTCAAGATATTGTCAATAACGATATTTAAAAAAAGTTGTAACAAAAAGTTTGGGTAAATTTCTACGTACAATACCAGAGGATCATTAAGATACTGTTACGATTTTAAATGTTATGGCATATAGAACTGTAAATATTTTATGACTAATCCTTTTTTATTGATTCTCGTAATTTGTAGGTCAAAATCTACCTGAGCTTCGATACCAGTTGTTTACAGAAATATCTAGACCCTAATTTTAGTGAGTCATCCACGACTCGAAGTTGAAAAAGAACTAGTCTCAGCGGTTAATTGCCTTCACCGAAAAAACCAGTATATTCCATGGAGTTCTTTGCAAAAGTAGGTCACCGAACTTTCCAGATAGCGGAAGTTTCTTTATATATAAAGACGAAATTTTATTGAAGAACTTAGTCATAAGAAGATCGGGGAACGCGGTTTACTTGTAACGAAACGTAAATAAATTATTATTTGTAATATAAATTAGGATTAATAAAGACTTTAATAAATTCGTAATTAGTTATCGTGAGTTTTAATAAATTAGAATATAGACAATAAATTAGAATAAAGACAAATAAATTAGAACTATATAAATATATAACATTTGGTGTCAGAAGTGGGATTTCAACATAAATCCAGCAGTGACTTTTGAAAAAGACTTTAAAACTTTTGAAAAGTATTGTTCGTCGGGAACATCCGCGTAGTTCGGTAGTGACCTTTGTACAAAAGAACATTTATAAAAGTACGTGTGTGCCTGTACAAAGATGCTGCTAGTACAACTCTCGGTAAAACAGTTGCGTGAGCAATTAGAAGAACGCGATGAAGACTGCAGCGGGTCCAAGAAGATCCTCCAGGAGCGACTGAAGAATATTCTTAACAAGAATGGAGATGACCCAGAGACATTCCAGTTTCAATCATCAGAAGAAACAGTTTTAACAAAAATAAATGAGAAATTTGAGAACGTCTCGCAAATGATTGAGGAGACTTCTAAAAAAAATGATGATAAATTCGAGAACGTTTCCAAAAGATTGGATGAAACGTCTCAAATTATTAAAGAAGTAGGTAGACAAAACGACGAGAAACTCGAAAATGTGTCTAGAAGATTCGACGAGAAATTTGAAAATGTTTCTCAAATGATGGAAGAAACTTCTAAAAAGAATAATGAGAAATTTGAAGAAGTCGATTCCAATTGGATTTTAAGAATAAGGTAATCAAAGTTGGTAACGAGGAGGTATTTCTCCATCCACATGATGACAACACTATGCAAGCAGCCGTTAAAGAAGATACAGTCGTGCCTGCGAGAAGTGAAACGATAATAGTAGCGCGGCTACAGGGAATTGTGGACGAAGGAACACCTGTTATGATGGAGCCTTGGAATCATGACGACGAAGTTGGTCGTGGAATCATAATTGGAAAAGAATTAGTGACTTCGGCTAAAGAAATTCCTGTGAGACTTATTAATGTCAATGACTACCCAGTGACCATCAAGAAAGAGACAAAAGTAGGAACTTGTGTACCTGTCACATCCATAATCCGTCAGACGACAACGTCTGATAATTCCAACGACAAATTTGATCAAATGGTTGCAGTTGCTGGACAGTCTCTGAATCAGATTGAGAAAAGGAAATTAAGGGAATTTCTTCGGCAGTATCGTGATATTTTCGTACCGAAAGGAGGAAAGACGGGAAGAACTACCGTTGTTAAGCATAAAATCGATACTGGTAATGCTAAGCCAATTCGTCAAACAGCTCGACGATTACCACAGGCGAAAAGAGAGGAAGCTGAAACGATTGTTCAGGAAATGAAGAAAGACGGGGTGATAGAACCTTCTACGAGCCCATGGGTCTCTCCGGTGGTCCTGGTTAAGAAGAAAGACGGAACAACGAGGTTCTGTGTGGATTACCGTTTGCTGAACAACGTTACCAAGAAAGATAGTTATCCTCTGCCTCGGATCGATGACACATTAGACACATTGGCTGGAAGTAAATTATTTTCTACTTTGGACTTGAAGTCTGGATACTGGCAGGTAGAAATGGACCCGGTAGATAAAGAAAAGACAGCCTTCACCACAGGATCTGGATTATGGCAATTCAACGTTATGCCATTTGGACTTTGTAACGCTCCTGCGACATTTGAGAGGCTTATGGAAAATGTGTTGAGAGGGTTATCTTGGAAAACATGCCTAGTTTATCTAGACGACATAATCGTCTTGGGGGAGACATTTGAAGACCATCTGAAGAATTTAGAAAACGTTTTTAATCGACTTAAAGCTGCCCAATTGATGTTAAACCCCAAGAAGTGCCAGCTATTTCAAGGTAAAGTCAATTATCTGGGTCATATAGTCAGTAAAGAAGGAGTGGCCGTGGATAAGGGAAAAATCGATTCTATTAAGGAATGGCCAAAACCAACTGACAAACATCAAGTGAGAAGTTTTCTGGGACTGTGTACTTACTACCGGAGGTTTATTAAGAAGTTTGCAGATATCGCTAAACCATTAACGCGACTTACAGAGGAAGCAAGAGAATACCGCTGGGATGTAGACTGCCAGAATGCCTTTGAAACCTTAAAAAAGCATTTAATCACAGCACCAATTTTAGGGTATCCACTGCCAGAAGGAGAGTTCATCTTAGATACAGATGCAAGTAATGTGGGAATTGGAGGAGTGCTGTCTCAGATTCAAGGAGGACAGGAAAGAGTCCTTGGATATTTTAGTAAAGTTCTCTCAAAACCTGAGCGAAATTATTGCGTCACGAGAAGAGAACTTCTGGCAGTAGTGAAATCAGTAGAGCACTTCTATCAATACCTCTATGGAAGGAAGTTTTTAATCCGAACCGACCATGCCGCCCTTAAGTGGTTGATGCAGTTTAAGAATCCAGAGGGTCAGATAGCCAGGTGGATCGAACGACTCCAAGAATATGATTTTAAGATTGAGCACCGGGCCGGAGTTAGCCACCGAAACGCTGATTCTCTTTCCAGAAGGCCATGCCCAGCAGAGTGTTCTCACTGCAACAAAACGGAATCCAAGGAAGCAGCAGTGCTAAGAACGACGGTGGTCCACGACGACTGGACGCCTACCAAGATCAGGGAAGAACAAGAGAGAGATCCAGTTATACAGAAAATCCGAAAATGGAAAGAGGAAAACCGTCGACCACCTTGGCAAGAAATATCGAACCTAGGCTCAGTAGTTAAGACGTATTGGGCCCAGTGGGACTCATTTATCATGGAAGATGGCTTGCTCAAACGAGTCCTGGAAAATGATGACGGTTCAGAGAAGAGAAGACAGTTGGTGATTCCAAAGAGCAGAATAGCCGAAGTACTTCGTCAGTTACACGACAGTCCATCAGGAGGGCATTTTGGTGTGAAGAAGACCCTTCAGCGAATTCGGGAACGGTTTTATTGGATGAACAGTTCCGACGATGTAAAAGACTGGTGTAAGAAATGTACTATTTGTGCTACGAGTAACGGGCCTTATCGAAAAAGGAGAGCTCCTATGAGACAATATAATGTTGGAAGCCCGTTTGAAAGAATAGCTTTGGACATTGCTGGGCCGTTTCCAGAAAGTGATAATGGAGGCAAGTACATGTTGGTAGTAATGGATTACTTCACTAAGTGGGTCGAGATTTACGCACTTCCAGACCAGAAGGCGGCCACCGTTGCAGATAAGTTGATCCAAGAATATATCAGCCGATTTGGAGTGCCTTTGGAGATCCATAGTGACCAAGGCAGGAACTTCGAAAGCGATTTATTCCAAGGAATATGTGATAGACTAGGTATGAAGAAAACAAGAACTACGGCTTATCATCCGCAATCGGATGGTATGGTAGAACGAATGAATAGAACAGTTGGCAAGTATTTGACAAAGATGGTGTCCGATCATCAGCGAGACTGGGACCAATATCTCCCGTTCTTCACAATGGCCTACAGATCTGCTGTTAATGAATCAACAGGCCAGACACCAGCCAGAGTCCTATTCGGACGCGAGATGCGACTACCTTGTGATCTAGAGTTTGGGTGTCGACCTGGAGAAGATGTAGCAGGTGAAGATTATGTGATCGAATTACGAAGAAGAATGGACGATGTACACGAGTTGGTCCGTTCCCATCTCCAGATCGCTAGTGACCGAATGAAGAAACGGTACGATACGCAAGCCGAAAAGGGGTGTTTTAAGAAGAACGACAAAGTCTGGCTTTATAATCCCAAAAAGCGAAAAGGTTGTTCCCCCAAGTTGCAGCAGTTTTGGGAAGGTCCATACCTCATTATGGAAAAGATCAATGATGTCATTTATCGAATAAGCAAGATTCCGAGGGGAAAGCCGATGATAGTACACCATAACCGGCTGGCGTCTTTCGAAGGCGACCACGACGTAGATGAAGAAGTGGAAGTAAACCAAGTCCAAGATGTGTCTGACCTCACGTTTGAGGAATTCATGGGTGCCTATGGAGGTACCGGTAAAGCAAGACATGGTGTTACCACTGAAGAAAGGCAAGATCTACTCGCGCTTCCCGATGACTACTCACTGGCCCTTACCATCCCGGCCAGTATCAAAGACGCACCAGGGTTGGCATCCGTCTTTCGAAGGAAGTTTGGTCGAGTTGCAGAACTTCAATGCCAAGTGCCAGCTCCTGGTAAAACCTTGAAACTTCAAGATGCATCACGTTACCTTTTCTACCTGGTAACAAAAGACACTGCCCGTGACCAACCTACCTACCGAGATGTATGGGAAGCCTTACTTCAGTTGAGAGAGCACGTACTAGAGTCCGACGTGCAAAAGTTAGCCATGCCAAAGTTGGAGTGCCGCCAATTAGATTGGAGGGTTATACGAAATATGGTGGAGGAAATCTTTAAAGACACCGAAGTCCAGGTGTTAGTCTGTTGCAATCCGCATAGTTACTGGTGCGGAGAGAAAACCGTCCCTTGTCATTTTTATACAACTGGAAGTTGTAAAAGAGGGTCCAGTTGCCGATATCAGCATGTCGTTCCAGTTCCAGTCCCGACAAGGTTCCAGGAGGAACCATCTTTTAAGAGGGGGGCAATGTTACGATTTTAAATGTTATGGCATATAGAACTGTAAATATTTTATGACTAATTCTTTTGTATTGATTCTCGTAATTTGTAGGTCAAAATCTACCTGAGCTTCGATACCAGTTGTTTACAGAAATATCTAGACCCTAATTTTAGTGAGTCATCCACGACTCGAAGTTGAAAAAGAACTAGTCTCAGCGGTTAATTGCCTTCACCGAAAAGACCAGTATATTCCATGGAGTTCTTTGCAAAAGTAGGTCACCGAACTTTCCAGATAGCGGAAGTTTCTTTATATATAAAGACGAAATTTTATTGAAGAACTTAGTCATAAGAAGATCGGGGAACGCGGTTTACTTGTAACGAAACGTAAATAAATTATTATTTGTAATATAAATTAGGATTAAATATAAATTATTATTTGTAATATAAATTAGGATTAATAAAGAATTTAATAAATTCGTAATTAGTTATCGTGAGTTTTAATAAATTAGAATAAAGACAAATAAATTAGAACTATATAAATATATAACAATACTTCAAAATTTTAAGTACAAAACAAATATATTTGACCTCTGATCTTACTCATATGAATATAATCAGAAATAGAACTTACGCATAGAACAGAAGCTTTCTAATGAACTTAAAGTAACTAGTGAAGTCAAGTAACAGCATTGTAAACTATTACCTATACTGTTTAAAATATTCGGAGAATAATTCAGAGAAGCCTTACACGAATCAACAGACGATACATCACACATGACCAAATAATTAACAATCTCAGGCATGTAGACGACCCAATGATACTAGATGATTATATCGACAACATCTTCGGTTGTCCTTTTGGAGATTCATCCTACACTTTTTTCTTTCGGTTTTTAATTAATTGAAGACCTTAAAGCAACTAAGACTAAGTCTTAAGAAGACTTGGATAGAAGAACATATTTTGTGAATAAATGATGGCATTGTTAGATAACAATGTTATTAACAAAACAAGTTGTACTTTCTGATAAGGGTACCTTTACAGTTTACGGGCATGCTAATCCTCAGAATTGCCGCTACTGATCTAAAGAAAATCCTCATTTAATGAGGGAACATACACAATACCTTGAAACAGTTAATGTATGCGCAGGAATTGTAGGAAATCATATCACACGATCCTTTTTCATTGATGGCAATTTTAATACCGATAACTATTTAGCACTTCTCAAATATAATGTCGTACCAACTTTGGCAAACTTATATCCTGATCCAGCAAACCCACAAGTCGCAGCGAATATAATATTGTTACGAAAATGCATTCAGCGCGACCCGTTAACGGTTGCATCTCGAAGCATCTTGGCATCGAGAATCATCGATGAATAGATCCCTCGAAGGCAAGAGAACGATCGGTCACGTATACGCCTAGAGGTGGGAACTTTCTAGAAAATAGTAACTTTGGTATATATATGTAACGATCTTAGGAGTTAGTTTAGTTGATAAGATAGTACCGAACTGTAAAGTTATAAATAAATATATTTATATAAATTCGAACCGCTCGTTTTATTTAAAAACGCTACAGTTGGTGTCACCGTGTGAGGACAATTGATTTGAATATAAATTCAACAGTGATTTTTGAAAAAGACTTTTGAACTTTTGAAAAGTATTGTTTGTCGGGAACATCCGCGTAGTTCAGTAGTGATCGTTGTACGAAAGAACATTTAAAAAGTACGTGTGTGCCTGACCAAAGATGCTGCTAGTAGAACTTTCAGTGAAACAGTTGCGTGAGCAACTAGAAGAACGCGATGAAGACTGCAGCGGGTCCAAGAAGATCCTCCAAGAACGACTGAAGACTGTTCTCAACAAGAATGGAGACGACCCAGAGACATTCCAGTTCCAGTCAGCAGAAGAAGCTGTTTTAACTAAAATAATTGATGGAAAATTCGAGACTGTTTCCAAAAGATTCGATGAAACGTCACAAATGATTGAAAAATCTTAAAAAAAAATGATAGTAAATTTGAGAACGTCTCGCAAATGATTGAGGAGACTTCTAAAAAAAATGATGATAAATTCGAGAACGTTTCCAAAAGATTCGATGAAACTTCTCAAATTATTAAAGAAACAGCTAGGCAAAACGACGAGAAATTTGAAAATATGTCTAGAAGATTCGACGAAGTATGTATTCAGAATAGTGAGAAGTTTGAAGAAGTCTCTAAAACATTCGATAAAGTAGAACAGAAAATCAAACAGTTAGAGAGCATGATAACTAACACGAAAGTGCTACCACCAATTAATACGGTAGCTTTAGATCCGGTAGTGAAAGAAGAATCACCTAGAGACGAAATGACACATCATATGAGATTCAAATTGCCACCATTTGATGGAAAGTCCTCTTGGTCCATATACCTTAGACAATTTGAAGCTATTGCGACAGCCAATCATTGGACAGAACAAGAAAAAGCTGTTTCCTTGACTGCTGCTTTACGAGGTGATGCTGCAGATATCCTAAGATCGATTCCTAAGGGTCAAGAAAAATGTTACCAGACCTTGTTCACTCGACTAGACAAACGTTACGGAGATGCCCATCTACAACAAGTCTACAAAGTACAAATAAGAAGTAGAATTCAACGAGCAAGTGAGAGTTTGCAAGAATTTGAAGCAGATATTGCTCGTATAGCGCTGTTGGCCTATCCAGAGGCACCAGACAACATTTTGGAAGAAATTGCTGTAGATGCCTTCGTCAATGGGTTGAGAGACAGTGAACTACAGAAAGCTTTACGACTAGCAAGACCGAAAGTTTTAGATGAAGCGCTCGCCATTGCCTTGGAACATGAGATAGCTAGTCGAGTTTCACGGAGCTATCAAGTACGAACCTCTGAAGAGAGTGACGAACGAAACGATAAACGTCTGGAGGAAATCGTACGGAAAGTAGTTCGTAACATGATGCCGAAGAGACGTGAACCCAGATGTTGGAATGGTAACAACGAAGGTCACATTCGCCACAAAGTGCAAGAAAATAATACAACAGTCAGAAAGCTAGAACAGATCGAGCACGCTAGAAAAAGTCATTCAAATGCTGATGTTCAATCAAGACGGCCATACAGTGAAAATCGTAATCATTGTCTTAAATTAGAAGAACGACTTTGCCCCGTGAGGCGAACCACCGTTATTAATGATCAATGGCAGCCTCAACAGCTACAAGACGCTCAAGCAGATGATCCATGTATAAAAAGAGTATTGGATTGGGTGCGTCGAAGTGAAAGACCTTCTTGGCAAGACATTAGTGCATGTAGTCCCGAAGTCAAGTGTTACTGGAGCCAATGGAATTGCCTAGTGCTGAAAGATGATCTTCTGTATAGAACCTTTGAGAACGATGATGGTACAGAAACTAAGCTTCAGTTGATTGTACCTAAAAGTAAAGTGTCAGAAGTATTGCGTCAGTTGCATGACGGTGCATCAGGTGGACACTTTGGTATTACGAAGACTCTGCAAAAGGTTCGAGAACGGTTCTATTGGGTGAACTGTAAAGATGATGTAAGAAGATGGTGCCGGAAATGTGAACTGTGTGCAACTAGTAATGGTCCAGTTGGTAAAAAGAGGGCACCCATGAAACAGTACAATGTTGGTAGTCCTATGGAGAGAGTAGCAATCGACATTGCAGGTCCACTTCCAGAGACGAATGATGGAAATAAATATATCCTGGTAGCCATGGATTATTTTACGAAATGGACTGAGGCCTATGCGATACCAAATCAAGAAGCTGCTACCGTTGCAGAGGTACTTGTTAAAGAATTCTTTAGCCGATTTGGTGTTCCCTTGGAGATCCACTCCGACCAAGGGCGAAACTTCGAGTCAAACCTTTTCCAAAACGTTTGTAAATTGATTGGTGTCAATAAGACCAGAACGACACCCCTGCATCCTCAATCAGATGGAATGGTCGAGAGGATGAACCGAACGATGGGTAAACACCTGTCCAAAGTTGTATCAAAACATCAAAGAGATTGGGATCAGCACATTCATTTATTCTTAATGGCATACCGCTCGGCCGTGAATGAAACTACAGGCCAGACTCCAACCTGCCTGATGTTAGGTCGTGAAGTTCGTTTGCCCTGCGACCTAGAGTTTGGCTGCAGACCTTCCGAAGAACATGTTGCAAGCGAAGATTATGTCGACCGCCTGAAGTTAAGAATGAACAACATTCATGAACTTGCCCGACAACACATCCAGTTAGCCAGTGACAGAATGAAAGATCAATACGATTCTCGATGCAAGAATGAAAGCTATGAAGTAGGTGATCTTGTTTGGCTTTATAATCCACAACGTCGTCGTGGCTTGTCTCCTAAACTGCAAAGACAATGGGAGGGTCCGTATGAAATTAAAAAGAGAATAAATGACGTAATATACCGAATTAAGAAGTTGCCGAAAGGTAAACCAAAAGTAGTTCACATAAATCGTCTTGCACCTTATGCTGGCTCAAATGAAACCGAAGAAGTCCGAACCCTTCAACATGAGATCAAAGATGACGGCGACCAAGCTTTAATGAATTTATGTCAAATTACGCAGAGAGAAAGAGTGCTAGATTCGGCGTGACGACAGAAGTTCAGCAGGATCTTTTTAGTGTTCCGCATAACGTCTCTCTAGCCCACTGTGTTGCCCAAGATCTTGAGATGACTAAAGGAATCTCATCCGTATTTTATAAGAAATTTGGTCGCTTGGACGAGTTAAAAAACCAGCAGCCTAAAGTTGGAAGAGTGCTGAGATTAGAAGATGGTTCTCGATCTTTGCTGTATATGGTGACCAGGAAGTCGTATACAGACAGGGCAACCTACGAGGATATATGGTGTGCTCTGACTAATTTGAAGAAAATCGTCTGCAATTACGACATTAAGAATTTGGCCTTACCCAAGATAGGCCATGCACTAGATAATCTGGATTGGAAGATTGTCAGAAGCATGCTTGAAGTGATCTTCCGAGAAACCGGCGTAAGAATTACTGTGTGTTGTACTAATCCGAAGAGATCGTGTCCTTCAAAGACAGTAGACTGTTATTTCTTTCTCAGGGGTGCATGCACCCCTCAGAATACCTCAGTATTTTTGGCCACTCATTGTACTTGTTATTTCTTTAAAAGCCGTAAAATTTGGGAAAGTTGAGAACAAATAATCCAAACTTGTCAAAATCCAACATTTGTCTTGAGTCTCGTTAGGCATGTTAAATTATAAATCAAAACTTGTAAATATATCAAAAAAGTTCAAATGTGTACTTATATACACAACAAACAGCAATTAAATTTTGTATCTGTCAATGTCAGACAAATTGACAGTTGTATCACAAAACAATATTTTTATTTTATTAATATTATTATCATGGTAAATTAAACATATGCGTAAGAAGTTATGTATATTGTCATTTTTAAATACTTATGAATATTGCATTTTAATTTGTATTGTATTATTATATTGAATTATGTTGCAGTGTATTGTATTGTATTTTTATATTAATAACAAAATAAGCAATGAATTTTACTGCAGAGTATGTGTAAAAATTTTTTTTGCATTCAACTCCTTTCATACATATATGAAAATAAAAATATACATTTTCATCAAAATATTGATTCAATCCTTCATTTACTATACTCCTATTACAGGTCAAATGTTGTTTATATACAGCAAACGATGCACCATATACCTATATACCTAATTCTGTTTCTCTTTCTGCTCTCTCTTACCTATAGCATTACATATGTAATGATTGTGCAGATTGACTCCCATATAAATTTGTAACAGCGAACGCGTGTATAGAAGTATAACTTCTACCGGCAGTCCCACTGGACTACCACACCCGTTTTTTTTTTATTTTCAACGTCAACCGATAACACGACTGTCCACTGTCCCGAAAGAGTCGCATGTTATTTTTAGTTTTGTAGTAGTCTCTCAGATTAACTAATCGTCCTCGTCGACGTAAAGTGTTCGTTGCTCCTCTGTTTACGTTTACACAAAACTTGTTTTTTTTTAATCAACCATCAACTAGTTGGCTTACCAGTGAGAAACGAATTCGTAAATGACGAATTATAATTTAAAATCAGGGATTTTCTAATAAAAATGAGGGTAAAAAAACAAAAGAAAGAGTTAAGAAGCTGGTTACTTCTACAAAAAAAGAAAAAGAAGATTGTACTATTGAAAATCAACCAGTACAAAAAAAGAAACTGATAAAGATGACTTAAGTCCATGGTGTATTTTTGATGAATTAATTGGACATGCCTCCTCTAAACACCTGTATCGAGAGGTATAAAAGAAGTCGACATGTATTTGTCTGATGATATATAACCCACAAAAAATTTCGAACGGAGATTATAACTGTCCATTACAGTGGTGGAAAAACCATCGCCATGTACATTCTAACTTAACCACTATATTCATAAAATATTGTAGTATTGTAACAAAATGTGTTCCTTGTGAACACATGTTCAAAATCTGGTTTAATTTTAAATAAAAGAAGAACACGGTTAACAAGAAAAGTGGAAAAACTTATGTTTTTAAATGTCAATTTAGACGATTCGTGATTTAATAATGTGTAATGTAAATGTAAGTACTATTTATTATTTGTATTGCTTAATTTATTTTTCAAGTTATAATAAATATATCCTTCGTTAGTTTCTTTCACTTCAATACTTATACACATAAACGATAATAGCCAATATGTTTGTTTGTGTACTCGCTTATTTGAAACAATCAACTAGTTACTAGTTGACGAAAAACGGTTCCCATAAAAATCTCAACGACCCACCTCTAGTTACTTAGCTATAAGGTGGATCGGAACCAGAGATATGTAAAATATCTCTGATCGGAAATTATCGTCTCACTAATGGGCAATAGGCGTCTCTTAGAAATATGGAGGGGAGACCAAGGGGAAATATGATTGTTATCTTTGTCTATTCGCTGAAAATATGATTTTATATATGTGTTAGATATCCTGTTAAATTTTACCATACCGACCATAAACTTTTACCTACACTGTATAGTTATTAGGCTGTGGCATGCTAAATTTTTCTATTACTGACCTGTATTTTCAATGCTTTATATCTTAGAGAGAATATTAATTTTTATCGCTTCAAATACGTATGAGTGTTTAAAAGACAATTGTTCTTAAAAGAGTTTTTTTGTAAAAAAATATGTTTAGGGCCCTATTGTTCCATAACCGAATACGTTTTCTTTTAAACCACTTTATTCAAGTATTAATTATATCTATATATATTCAAGTATTATTATACATATATATATATATATATATATATATATATATATATATATATATATATATATATTTATATATATATATATATATATATATATATATATATATTTATATATATATATATATATATATATATATATATATATATATTAATTATATTATATCAATTTAAAGAGGGATTTTATACATTGGTATATAAGAGGGATTGGTTTTTAGCTAAAAGTGTTCTAAAGCGTATTATTTTCTCATGGAAACAAATATTTCGAATTAAAGTATACATCCCCGTCCCAAAAATAATTAGCTTAGGCATAATTTATAAACACCCAAAATCCCATTTTATTTGTCAGTTGCCAGTTATTATTTGAATGTCCATATGCATTCAGACGTACATATTAGGATATACTATAAATTTTAATGAATGCAGTTCGTTTTATTTGTAAATGTTGTAATTATATTGCTCGTAACTAAAATTATACTGTTCGCCTAAAATTAATACTTACTAAAGAGTTTCCAAACTCGTACGACTTCTAGATGAAAGTAGTCTAATAATCCATACCAATGAAATAAATGAACACATAAAACTGGCAGCGATTTTCCACCGGCAACTGTTTCCAATGTAAAGGCATTAAATGCCCACTTAGTACAACGGTCGAGAATTTTCTGCAATAAAATACATTATTAATACACTTTTATCACTTTTGGATATAATAGTGTTCATACAATTGTTATTTATGTATAAAGGTCATAAAGTTGGCGTTTATGGGCTGCGGCAAGAAATTAGAGCATGAGATGCGGAGTGATGCACGCTCATAAAAGGTCAGGAGGGTCAGAAACGCATAGTAAGCCCAACATATTTACAACATTTTACGCATTTTACGTTACAAGAAATAAGTTTTAGTTTTTGTTATAATAATAGTATACTGTTTTTTTTAAGAGTAAAAATGATACTTTTTGTGACGAAGTTGCACGTTTGACATTAAGCTGAGGCACAAAAAGTCATTTTTACTCAGAAGATAAGTACAATTTTTAGTTCAAACGCCGCGTCGCAAAATTTTTATGTTAGTATGTTTAGTATTGGTCTATTAATTGTCACTTTGACAAATACGAAAAATCACCGATTTTTGCGGAACTAGTTAAGTTTTGTGAACGCTTGTGCGTATTATCGCCCAAAAGTATGAGTAATAGTCTGATTATTCTGAAAATTCCACGGCATCGCGTAGTCGTCCAGATATTTTGTGTACTGCAAAGACTGTAACTGAAGGATTGTTTCCTACAAGTCCACTGCGGTTTACGAAGCTTTGTATCGTCATTTTATGCAATGGTGTGATGCAAAGAATATAAAATGTTATCCCGAAGAAGTGTTATTAGTGTATTTTTCGGAGATTGGAACAAATATGAAAAGTTCTACCATGTAGTCGCATTATACAATGATACGAGCCTTAATGAATATCAGGCAGAATGTTGATATTAGCAGGTATCTTAAACTACGTGCTTTTTTGAAGTGAAGCATTTTACGTGAGATAAAGTTACATAATTCTTAGGTAAAAATTTATTAATATAGTATCACGAATGCTTAGAAGTTAAAGACAAAAAAGTTTATAACCGGTGACCTACCAAAACGGACGCCTATGACCCGTACTAGAAATTTGCATTTAATGAAATCGATTCAACTATGGATGATAAATAATCATACCAGTTTTCGTTTTTCTTAATGGAAGCGCTCTGAAGGTATTTAAAAAGAACTAATTATAAGACGCCATCTTCTAAGAGCTCTATCTCCCTAGGAAGCATTTTCAAACATGGTGAATTGGGTTAAAATTGTCTTACAATTATCTAAGAAATCTTCGGTCTTCATTTATCAGGGGAGTTTCTGGATACCCTGTATAGAAAATATGCCGTTGGTTACAATGAAAACCGATTTTTTTTAAAGTACCAGAATGGGATATGCTATCAAATGGTATTTGGTTTGCACAAGATCGGCAGCTCTTCCAAGGGAGTTACATTGGTTGGATAATTAACTTATTTAAAGAATAGAAGGATGAAGGACCACCAGCCTGGGGCTGGAATGAAAAACAGAATTAAACACTAACTTATATTTAATACTAAGATTAAATAGCAATTTCTGAAATCTGTCCGAAAACACTGTGATATGGGGTATTTCAACTACACTTTTCACTGGCGCTATTTTCACTATTATATATAACTAATTACAAGTAGAATTGCTTAGCGGAATGTCTTTTCTATGTTTAAAGCGAACTACTGGCAACACTGCTGGTTTGAATAGATGAACTTTTATATGAAAACTATACTGCGGTTTTAGGAAACACTGATTACTATAAATGATTGACTTATAATCTTTATGAATAATATTGCGATGCGAACTATTTAGTTACAAATACATATAATATATTAATAAGCGAATTTGCGAGCTAGCGATGTCAGCTTACGAGATTTTGCGACCGACTGTGGTAATAGCTTTTTCTGAACTGACTGATAATATCTAAATTATGTAGGCAGGTAGCGCAGGGCTCCTACCCCTAAAAGTACCGTTAGATACCTTCCTTTATTTCTTCGAAGAAGGCTTAGTAATATCGACATGGGAAAAATTAATCTCAAGTGAAATGGAATTTCATCATACATCTTTTAGCCACATTAGCCACATTCTTCTTTTTCTTTAAGTGCCGTCTCCCAATCGGAGGTTGGATATCATCATCACTATCTTTACTTTATCTACTGCTGCTCTGAAGAGTTCTATAGAACTGCATTTAAACCAGTCCCTTAAATTCTTCAACCATGACACTCTCCTTCTTCCTATACTCCTTCCTCCTCTTATCTTTCCCTGTATTATCAGCCTTAGCAGTTCATATCGCTGTTCCCTCATTACGTGTCCCAGATATTGTAACTTTTTATTTTTATTGTGTTTATTATTTCGCATTCTTTGCCCATTTCTCGCAATACTTCCGTGTTAGTTTTCTTCTGTGTCCATGCTATTCTAAGCATCCTCCTGTAACACCACATTTCAAAGGACTGTAACTTATTTATGTGTTCTTGCTTCAATGTCCAGCTTTCAAGTCCATATTGCAGTATCGAAAACACGTAGCATCTCAGTGCTCTTACTCTCAGTTCTAATCTAAGATCTTTGTTGCAGAGAATTGTTTTCATTTTTACAAACGCATTTCTTGCTATTTCTATCCTAGCTCTTATTTCGGTTGTTTGATCATTATTGTCTGAAATCCAGGTTCCTAGGTATTTGTATTTATCAACCCTTTCTATCGGTACATTTCCCAAATGTATGTTTGTTGGTATATTTGTTTTCTTTGTTATTATCATGTATTTGGTCTTTTGTATATTCATTTTTAGTCCATATTTTTCACAGAAACTGTTTGTTTTGTTTAGCAGTAATTGGAGTTGTTCAGCAGAGCTTGCCATAATCACGGTGTCATCTACTTATCTTGTCGCATATCTGCATATCGTGTTAATCCGTCAATAATTAGCCACATTACTGGTAGGCAAAGGAGCTGATCACCTGTCTTGAAACACATGGCCGTTGGAAATCGAGCAGTGTAGCTGAAGGATATATTGAAGCTCCTGAACCAAAGTTTTATTTTTTTAAATAGAACATCCTCTATATTAAAGCATTTTTGAATGTATTTTTTTAAAATATGAAGAGTTTGTATGAGATTTTATAAGTCTGAAGATATTAATTTTTGAAATACATATTTACACTTTTCTTGAGAAAAATGGTAATATCTAAAGGGCTGTGGACATCGAGCAAAAAGACAAAAGAGGGAATGTAAAGGTAGTGGGGCAAAAATATTGTCAGACAGGAAGTGCTATCTTGAGAGGCCACATTAAACAAGAGAAGAGACTCTCTTTCCTTGTTTAAGAAATCAAATTTAGTTGGGTTATGTTATTGTTGATGTTATTGTTTGTCCCAACTGTCACATGAAAGATTATTTGTATTTTCTATTGAAGTTTTTTAACAATTGTTTCACATTTTAGACTATTATCGTTATTATTTAATTAAAACTTTATTGTGTTCTAGTGTTAAAAAAAGTATTTTAAGTGTATTATGTATTAATATTATGTTATATTATAATATAAAATAAATAAATAGATAAATTAGAACCCCTACACCACTGTATGATTATTGTTAAGTTTTATGAAATTTAAATTTGGCGCATTCGCATTTCCGGATATGTCCGCCATCAGAGGCCACTTTTTTGGTCTTTTCATAACGATTAGATTCCCTCTTTTGTCTCTTTGCTCGATGGCTGTGGATTAGGTTTCAAGGGTAATACAAATATAAATAATATATCAAAAATTTCCTAGTATAGTGTTATTTTTAAATATTTTATTATCTTTGAAATCGAGTGATACAATATACAGTGTGATCATTATTTTCAAATTCAACAATTGTATCTTTTTTTAATAGAACACACTGTGTATTAATATTGTATTTTGTAGAAAACATCACAACCTTTCTTTTGGTAGGAGGTTTTAAATCGCTAACATGTTTAGTTTTTTAGATATTTAGAGAACAACGATAGACTTTTATAGATAGGTTTTCTATTAATAAATGTGTACCATATGACACAAAACAAACCTATTGAAATAACAAACAAAAATTATAAAAATACAATCTACTTCTATAAATACAAAACGAAATAGTCTCATAAGATTAAAAAAAACGTATGCTAGTAAAAATTAGTGGAATTCATCTCTCACAAAGCTTATCTCGTTACAAAATAATATTAATATACTAATGTAATCAATAGCCATAAATTAATTATTAAATCAATGAACAACTAATTTTAAAAGCTCACTCAGTAATTTTGAGCAAATAAATAAATTTATGATCATTTTGCTTGACTAAATTACTTATCCTAAGTTATGTAAATATGTATCTGTCAAAATATTAAATTAAAATAAATAGTGTCATAAAAGCTGGTAAAAATTGTAGTTAAAGCATATTTCTGTACCGGTTTAAAATAAAACGAGTACTATATTCCCGAACATTCGGAGGTAACCCACCTCTATTTCGCCTACGTGACGGGTGTACTCTCTCGCACTCGATATCGCCGGAAACTTCTAGTCTGTTTAAAGATGCAACCGTTACACGGGCCACGCTGAATGCATGTTCGTAATATTTCTAACAAATTTTATATTTTAAATATGAATTTTTCAACTGTTTACTAGCTTTCTAGAGACACATCCTACAAAAAAAGCCTTGTTACAAATTTTAAATGGCTTCGTTCCTTCAGGAAATGTGCACTATTTAAAACCATTAATACCAAAAACGTTTTTAGGGATAGGAATTAACAGATGAGTTACTTAGTTACTTAGTCCTAAGCCTTTCTACCGTTAGGTGTAAGGCTGGTGGAGTTAAATTTTGCACTGTTGTCTCCATGCTTTCGGATCTTGTGTTAGTTGTCGTGCATTTTCCCATGTCAATCCTTTCTTCCCAACTTCTTTTTTGATTTCGTCTATCCACCTAACTTTTGGTCTTCCTCGTTTATTTTTTCTTGCACTCTAGTTTCAAACACTCGTTTTGTTAATCTTTCATTCGACATTCTACACACGTGCCCGAACCATCTTAGTTGCCCCTCTACTATTTTGTCGTTTATTGGTTCTAGTTTTAGGTTTTCTCTGACTGTTTCATTTCTTATTTTGTCTGTCTTCTTTCTGTTTGCTATTTTTCTCAGGAACCTCATTTCCATCACAGACGAGTTGTATATATATATATATATATATATATATATATATATATATATATATATATATATTTATTTATTTAGGCGGCACACGCCCTTCCGGTAGGGATCTATGAAGGAGTATCACCGAGACGCAATCATATTCTAGTCTAAGCCGCAGATTCATTTAGAATTTTAAACTGCTGCGTTAGCCTTTTTTTTTTCTGTACACCGAGCCGGGGATTGAACTCACATCATTCGCAGTGAAGCGAATGAGAAGCCGGCCGCCCAGCCCGCTTGGCTATCTGACCGACAGATATAATTATCATTATTACTTTGAGGAAAATCTTATTTCGAGTTACGTCCCAGAACAGGTGATCATTAAATATTTGTAGAGGCATTGTTATTTTTCCAAAAGATTACTGGCAATGAGTATCATAGGTGTTTAACAGACCAGTTGCCTGGCTTGTTAGAGCAGGTTTACTTCGGAATTATACGAAACATTTAATTTCAACATGACTGATCATGATCGCATTATACAATAAATGTTAGGCGTATGCTAAATAATAACTATAGCGATAGTTAAATCAGATAAAGTTGTACAGAGTATTTGTTTTTTTTTTGTACATCAAGAATATAATATGTGACGACGATCCCGTAACACAGGATAAAATAGAGCAAACTCTACAGCACCAAAACTGAAAGACATAGGCAAACGCATAGCCAACCTTTCAAAACCTGTCAAAAGCTGTCACTACTACTGCGAAGTAGTAGACAAGTGTAGTAGTGTCTGGAGGCTCGGGAGACTGAGACCTCGGAAGCCCTGAGGAAGACATCAGAGAGGATGTCGAAAGCTCGGCCCAATGGATATCGCCGCGGTTCAACCCGGAAGACTGGTGAATTTGATATTAATTTTTCTGTCTTTTCTGTCTTTGACAGTGTTGGACCTGAAATGCTGTAGGGCGTTTGGTACTCCTTTATCAATCGTATACGACTGTGTATTTAACATATTCGGCAACGTTTTTCATTTGTTGACAGAGCTAATAATGCATTTCTACCTATCGATTAGGTACATGATGTTACATGATGAGTTATTAAAATGAAATAATTTTTAATTGCATAATTTTTTTTAATTTTTGATATTTTGATTTATATTTATAAAATTAGATTATAATTTTCGTAATTTTTGTTTGTAATATTTCAGTAGTAACACATTTATTAATAGAAAACCTGCAAAACCGTAAAGTCTATAGTTGTTCTCTAAATATCTACAAAACAAACAGTAATGTTTTCTACAAAATACAATACTAATATACAGGGTGTCCAGTTAAAAAAATGAGACAATTTTATATTTGAAACAGTGATCACCGTATATATTGTTTGGCTCGATTTACAAGATATTACATTATTTAAAAATAACACTACACTAGAAAATCATTGACGTATTATTTACATTGTCATTACCTTAGAAGTCTAATCCACAGCTCTGTAAATATTACCATCGTACTCACTAAAAGTGTAAATATTTTAAAAATTAATAACTTAACACCTATAAAACCTTACACAAACTCTTTGTTTAAAATATATTATATCAAAAATGCCTTAATATACAGGGCATTCCACTTAAAAAATACAACTTTGGTTCATTCCGTTGTTTTGATTGACCCTGTATAATCTAAAATAATTTAAAATTATAGATGTCTTTGTTATACATCGGTTGTTTGAAACATTTTTTTATATACTACATAGTTTAGCCATAATCAAAGAAAGCCAGAGGTTGGACACGCTCTGTATATTAATAATTATTGATATTGTTAAAAGTAATCTGATCTAGCATTCAGCCACGTATATTTATATGTTCAACAGCATTCCCCGCTTCTTTCTCTAGAGACCAAAGAAATATTAACTCACATAACAAACATAAAATATTGTTTGATAGGAAATCTGTAGAGAATTTAGTGCATTAGAAAATAATTTTTTTAATTTAAAGGAACGGGAACAAAATATTTACAAGAAATCGGTTTTAGTTATGTCTGACCTTGAATACATCAAATTGTCTTATAAAATATTTGGTGATTTTTGGACTTACTATTATCCTAAGTTAAAGATTTACATAATAATTGTGTATTCTATTTGTAGAATGCGGAAATATACAAAGACAAGATACTATTAATAACAATCATTATAAAATCTACCATCGTACACAAATTATTTTATTTGATCATGATAACATTTTAAAATCGAGATTGTCTAGTTTATTTTTAATGGTTCAAATTCCAAAGATACAATAATGTGAAGAGCATATTGAAGGTGAAGGCCTTTATCACGTGAAAATCTACTGCACATTTTTACAGTATTCGAATTAAGCGTCTAAAAAGCAGTTTGTTTCTACTATATTCATTCTCCATTCGGATAAAACAACAAGGAGCCGGAGTATTTCCTACAAAGATTATTGTAATTGTAAATATATTTGATGCATCTACGTATAATGAACACTGTTCAAATTCTATTTAAACACAATTTAAATACGTTATTAAACATATCCTCCAAAAACCTCCAAATCCTAGCCCTCGCCGGCACCCTATCCAAAAAAACCAATCATTCGTAGGATATTCCACAATCGATTGTTCCCACTGTGAAATATCTCATGGTAACCTCATCACAATCAAATATGATCCATTTACACTCACAAAATCCCTCCCCATATCACCTTTACCAATAGAGACTTCCTGGAAATTGATATTCACCTAGACTGCGGTATGAAACTGACTATAATATCTCATGGTACCTCATCACAATTAAACATGATCAATTTATACTCACAAAATTCTTTCCCACATCAAGTTTAGCGATGAAGACTTCCTGGAATTTGACATTCACCTAGACTGCAGCCTGAAACTGACTATAATATCTGAGCATAAACATCTCCTATAACCCTTATCACAAACCCTGCTTGACTGTAGCCTCCAGCAGTAATAAAATCAACTTGCTCGAAAACTTTATCGCTAGGCGCACCTAATTTGGAACAAAATAGAAAGGCACCGGCCTCAGGACCTATTCCTTGGCCTACCACTCCACAAATTCAAAACTTCCTGAATCAACTTCGCATATCCATTACTGACCAAAGCATTTACAGAGTCAGTATGGTAGCTAGACTCGGTCATTGGCCATTTAATTACATTGGACCGCACACTCATCCTTGCCAAACAAACCATCCTTTTCCAAGACCAAACACTAACATCTAAAAGAAATTATAAAACACAGATACTGAAATCTTTACAAATACTTTCTCAATCAAAAAACCAAAAGCAATCAAAGCACCTCAGCTGAAACATTATTACCCAAATTGATATCGACAGAGGTATCAGAGGTATCATAGAAATGCAAGAACATGTATGATATCATAACATATATATCCGAACATATATATATATATATATATATATATATATATATATATATATATATATATATATATATACATATATATATTCGGATAGATTTCCGCGGTCAGATGAATGAAAATCACTAGGTTCTCGGGAAGAACCGCGTTGAGAATTTAATGCTCGACGTTTCGGCTCCCATTTTGGAGCCATTATCAAGAGGGATACGGTTCGGTTCGAGTTCGGGGTCTCAATCTGCCTACTCCCCTCACTCGAGACGTACCAGTATCGTGTTCTGTATAATATATACAAGAACTGTCTTTCGGCACTGAGGTCACAATCTGCCTACTCCTCAGCACTCGACACTGGGCATTAAAATAAACTCAAACAAAATCAAATTTTTAGTGTTTAGTCGTGACCCACATCCCGATGCAAAGCTTCAATTAAGCGGAGTACAAGTTGAGAAAGTTCACAAAATGACATATTTGGGAACTGTGATAACGGACCAACTAGATCCAGACATAGAAATAAAACGTACAATTGCAATGACTACAACTACTTTTATGAAAATGAAGTCATTTCTTTGCAATAATCATCTTTGGTTCGTACTTTTGTATAGTGCAGAAGTGTGGACGCTAAAAGTATCGATCATGAACAAAGTCATCTTTTCATTGATTTTCTTTACCATTTTCGACTATATTGCAGTTACATTGAAATATCTTCCTTGATTGAATGTTGATTCTGATATAAAACAGACAGTTAAAGATATGTTCTAATGATTTAATTGTGAATATGAAATTCTAAGCAAATAAATGAGCAGAGCTAAATAAAATAACCTACATATATTATATTAGAATATAAAGAAATATTACCTGGACCTGTCCGTGATGAATATCATCAAGTATTGCATGATCTTGTGATAAAGATCTGGTAGTAAGCTTTTTACGTCGTCGTTTGTGCATCGTTAGAAATTTACCGTGACAAACAGGGACCGGCACTGTTGTCATGGCATCCAGAAGAGCCCAGTCTTCTTTGGAAAAAACGTGCTGCATTGTGGGAGTTTCCGATAAAGCTGCAAAAAAAAAACAATATTACAAAATATTCGGTTTTGAAGTAATTGTATTTAACAAGAAATAATTTAAGATTAAGATATTGACGAAACAAAATGACGGCAAAAGATCAGAAATGGTTTAAAATTCGATAAAAGAATAATAGTATGGCCCAGAAATTACTAGTTTTACAAATTAAAAAAAACTTAAAGATAAGATCATATGAACACGTATTGCTACACATTTATTTTATTAAATATATACAGGGTGGTCCTTAAGTAATTTTACAAAAAGAAACAGTTAATTTTACGCTTTAAAATATTAAGATTTAAGCCAACTTGCTTTAATAAAATGTTTATATTAGGAAAGATACAGGGTGTTAAAGTAGAAATTTAAAATTTTATTTTTTGCTATAACTTTTACGTTTTTTAACATTTATGTATAAAAATTTACAACTGGGTGCTCTTGAGTATGAAAAATTATAATTCGTTGCACACTTTGATGTAATTGATAAAGAGCTCCACAAATGCCACATATGTGGCATACATTTGCGCTTAACTTTTCTGTCTTTCCAGTTTTTTTTTTCGCAATTTTTGTCAAAAAAATTTAAGACAAATTATTTTAATAAAAAAAATTATACTTGTTAATAACCTTATATCTCAACAGTTTTCGGGATAATCGCATTTTATAAATCAGCTGCATAATGATTCTTAGTTGTGATATTTGTGCGGTTAAGGACTAATTACCTGTGGATAAGCATAATTATTAGTTTAATTTTATAAATACAACTCAAAGATAGTAACGTAACATCACAAAATGCTTTATTATGCATTTTTCTTTAGGTACCGTATCCGTATTCAGACGTTGGCCGTCATCATGTTGACATTAAAATCCTGAAACTTTTCTCTATCGCTTCTATAAGTTTCTATACTTGCTTTGTATTACTTTTTCCCTACAGTAAAATGATGAGGCGAGCGTCACTAAAGAAGCGTCACGAGACGGCGTCACGCGTAGCGTCACGAAAAAACAGTTTTCACATCGATTTACTACTCTCCATCAATTCGCTTATAGTCATCATATACTTTTTAACGTTAGTTATTAATGAATTCCTTTCAAACTATATTCAAATTTTATTTTTTCCCTCAACGCATTACGGAAAATTTTAACATATTAGGCTAATGTCACGAATGCTTTTGATAACTAAAACTAAGTATTGTTTCGATAAATCAGTGATTTTTGTAATATTTACATAGTTTATTTTGGTTTATTAAAGAAAAAGCAGAAAATGCCGAGGTATAATAATGTTTCATGCAGCGAAAAGGGAGTATTTAAAAATATACCCAAACAGTCTGCAACCTAATCACCAACGTTTAAATATCCATTTTGAAATTTAGGCGAAAGTGGTTCAGTTTGTCCTAAACGTGACAAATTAGGCCGACGTGAAAATCATTACGCCTGTTCAAGAAGATGGTTCGCGTTGACCACGATTCTCAAGTAAATACACGACGTTTATCTTGAGCGTTAGGAATTAGCAAAACTTCACATTTAAAAATCATACACCGCGAGTATTTTCACCATTTACCAGCAGATTTACCTTTATTCTACAAATTTGTAAATGATCTCCGAAACAGTCAAAATCTTAACCACTCTTTTGTCGATAGAAAGCATGTTAAAAATGGTAGAATAATTGGTAACCATCTTTTAGGACCATGCGAGTTACTTCGTTATTTGACTGGTGAGAACTATTTACATTTTTTACAGAATGATTTTATTGATTTGACGTTAAATTTAATGCAAATTATGTGGTTTATGCAAGATGGTACATCACCACATTATACAAGTGCAGTGCATTGGTAGCGGTAGTCATTTTCCTTGGCCAGTAGGTAGCTCAGAATTTAATCCGCACAATTTTTGTGTATGAGGCGCATTTAAACGTGTCTACAAGAGAAATAAATACTGCAGAAGTTTCTTTTGAACAAATGGTTCTATTTAAAATAAGACGATCTTTTATGGAAGGTATTGATAAATGCATTGAAGATAATGGTGGATATATCAAACAATAACTTTGACAAAAAGTTTAAGGTAATATAAAATATCCTAAGTATCACACATTCTTCTGTGTGTCATGCTTTATTCTCTTCCAAATCTGATGTTCTTGTAGTATTTATTTAGAGTTAATCGGCTAAAACATAAAACTCCTGTTAATTTTAGTTCTAATTATGTAAGAAATAAGGGAAGAGACACAAACAACATGAACTTGTACACAGTGATAAAAGTTCGCACAAAAAATTGGTTTGGTGATGAAAAAAACTTAATGATACGAAATTTTGCTACGACCTTGGGTCACATAGAATAATTATATGATTGCCAGAATCGAAAATTAAACTAAAATTGCCAGAAAATAGATTATTCTAAATATTTTTGTAGAATATAGACTATTTCGATACATTTTTGGCAAAGTAACGTAAGTCACCAAACACGATTTGTAGAAAAAACAATTTTGTAATTAAACCTGGTTAAAATTATTTAAATTATGATTGAAAAAAATTGTCCTACTTGTTCTAAAAAAGGTTTAAAGTAATTCTATGCTTACTACACGTTGGAAGTACCTTTTTAACAATAATAGTGTTAGTTTAATTGAAAAACATGATTTTCGCCAAAAATGTCACTTACGTTACTTTGCCAAAAATGTGTCGATTTATTAATGAAAAAGGAAAGAAATGTCACAATAAATTATTATAAAGATGTCAATGGATATTCTAAAATGGATGTATATACATATTTTAGAAGTTACACACCGGGCCCAATTAAGATGGAATCAAAAATTAACAAAACCATAATTCCACACAAAAACCAAAAATACTGTATTCCATGAACTAAAATTTTTTATTCTTGAAGCAAACTAAAATAAATTCTAAATATTTCAACTCAATTAGGTACCCACCGCGCTGGTGCTACCACGTGGAAGATTTGACCAAAAGTGAATACGTTTTCGTCTCGTGGACAGAATCTTATCGGTTGGGGTCGATAACAACTTCATCATCATCATTATTTTTGCTTTACAACCCCGCGTGGGTTCCAGCCTCCTTAATAATTTCTCAAGGAATCTTGTTCTGGGTCTTTCTCTTCTTCTCTGACCAATGCCCTATACACCTTAGACGTCTTACCTTAACATGTTTTACGACATCAGATTCTTGGTATCTTCTATAAAGTTCGAAGTTGTATCGTCATCTTCGCACTTTATTTTCATTCACTGTTCCATAAATTAGCCTTAGTACTTATCTTTCGAAACATCCTATTAGGTTTTCATTATTTTAATACCAGATCTCTAAACCATATGTTAGGACTAGGCGTATTATTGTTTTGTAGAGTTCTATTTTTGTATTTCTCGATATAATTGTGTATGTAAGGAGAAGATTGAGCCCAAAATATAATATGTTTTCCGTGTAAAAGTCTGCGTCTTATTTCTGCGGCAGTATTATTTTTAATGTTATGGAGCGCTCCCAGGTATCCAAATTCGTTCATTGGTTCGATGACGTCGTTTTCTATAACAAGTGGTCGTAGTATTTGTGGTTGTGTGCTAATTTTCATATACTTCGTTTTTTGGTGTTTATTATTAACCCAGATATGCCTAAAACCTACATGAAAATATTTTTTTATATTTTTCTCTAAATTTACGTGTTATATCAATTAACAAAAACATATTTATCGTAAAAACAAAATATTTATGAAAAACAAGTAAAAAAAAATTCTGTACAAAATATGGTACACCAGGCATATAAACTACTATTAAGTTTCAGTGTGGTATGAAACAAAACATGTAACATGTAAGCCTGCGTTGCATTTTGAAGACCTCATTTTTGTCCTATCGTGACACAAACCATATCGAGTTGATTTTTCCTGTGAAATTACTAAATGGTCTACTCGATGATAGCGAATATCAATGTTTTCATTGGCTGATTGACGACCGCGAGAATAGGAAGGTTTTTTATTTTGTTGTAACAATGATGTTGCAATGTGTCTTCTGAATGATAACTGGTCCAGTTTTCCTCCATGCAAACGATGAAGTTGCCAGGCATTCTGAACAGCCATGTCAATGCATTGATTGATTAATGAAAGATACCATTTTTTGTCGCTCATTCTGTGTTCTCATTTTGTGTACTCATTTTTGTAGCTGATTCTTTTAGTGCTACATACGCCTCTCGTACTATAATTGATATTATCATCATAGGCCAGTATTTGCACTGATTTATTATATATTGAACCAGTGTTGTGATTTGTGATATATTGTATCACTTTTTCCAAAGCCAGATTGAACAGTATACACAAGAGAGGGTCTCTCTGGCACAGCCCTTTATTTGTTTTAAAAGGTTCAGACACTTCACTCCGAAATCGTACTCTACATTCAACTTTTCCAAAAGTTAAAAAGTTTCGTTAAATTTACCCACTGATTTGGTATTTCTAGCTCTTTCATTCCTTTGAGCATTTCTCTTTTTCACAGCAGCAGAGTCGGAGCCTGCTTTGTAGTCTATGAATATATGATGAGTATCAATGCCATGATCCAGTGTTTTTCCAAAATTTGTTTCAGGGTTGCAATCTGATGAATTGTCGATTTATTCCATCTGAAACCACCATGGTAATTTCCTACTATCCGTTCTGCATATGGTTCCATACGGTGACATATTATTGTGACAAATATGTACGCTGTATTTCGAAGTGTAATTCCTCTGTGGTTAGAGCATTCAAAGATATCTCCTTTTTTGTGTATGGTGTAAAGTATTCCAATATTCCAATCATTGGAGACGGATTTCTGTGTCCATATTTCTTTTATAAGCTGCAGTAATGCCATTATGATAACATGGCCACCTTATTTATATAGTTCAGGTGGGATATTATCTATTCCGGGTGATTTGTTTCTGGCTAGTTTTATAACTGCATCTTTAACTTCAAGAATTGTTTGAGGTTCCTCTTCCCTCCCGTTTGTTCCCCTTACCTCATCTCTTTCGTCTTCCAGGCTTTGTTCTTCTTCCTCTATATTAAGTGCCTGGTTAAAATATTCCACCCATCTATTCAATACATCTTTTCTTTTTGTTAATAGGTCGCCATTCTGACTTCTGCATTGTCTTGTGGTTGCCTTGAATTATTTTCTGTTGATGTTATTTTTTTTAATTATTCTGCTTGAGAGTCCACGCTTCTAAACCATACAGTAAGGTACTAAAGACATATAATTTTAACATTCTTATCCATAGGGTAGTCTTATATCACGAATATTAAACACTTTATGAAAAAGGACTTTGAAATTGCAGTACGTCTTTGAAATTCAACGTTTTGGTCACTTGTTTCATTTATTGTATTATCAAAGTTTTTGTTATTCTTAATTTTTTCGATGGCTGTGTTATTTATTTTAATGTTTTTATTATGAATTGGGTTCTAATACTTAGTTTTCTTGGAATTTATCCTGTAATAATTGCACGTTCTGTTTTGACTTATCAGTTGACGATTATTCCTTTCTTTGCGCTTAATATACCTTCCTGGCAATTTCCTTTGAAACATGCGTATATCTCTTGATTAACAAACAAAACTTACTGTGTGGGTACTTCAAGAATAAATAGAACCTCTCCCTCTCCCTTTTTTGAAACCTAAATCTGCAGCGTCAAATCGCTTTCCAAAAAATAAAATGTATTATCGTCAGATGAACTCAGATAAAAATTGTCAATGTGTGGGCACTTCAAGAATAAATAGAACCTCTCCCTCTCCCTTTTTTGAAACCTAAATCTGCAGCGTCAAATCCCTTTCCAAAAAATAAAATGTATTATCGTCAGATGAACTCAGATAAAAATTGTCAAATAAGTTATTTAAATTGTCAGCATGGGTGATTAAATTACGAAGAATTTTTTATTTAATATTTAACAAAAATTTTATTTACTATCTTTAATGAGTTACCACGTTTTTAGTTGAAAATACGTTTATTTGGACGTTTTAATTATGGAACTTCTGGTTAATTCTCGTTAAAAATAGTAAATAATAAGAAAATGCCGCAAGAAAATAACTTCAAAACAATATTGAAAAAGTTTATTTTAAAAAGTGATTTATTCCGAACAATGTATTTTAATATTGTTCTGAGGCTATTTTCTTGTGGCATTTTAAACTAGATACTGTTTTATTTTCAATGAGCCCAATTAAGTTGAAATGAGAATTAAAGGTTAAAATAAGTTTATTGACGTTTCATTTCCACTTCAGAAATCTTATAAGAAATCAATAAACTTATTTTAACCTTCAATTGTGGCTAATTCGGAATAAAATAATATCTACTGTATTTTAAATAGCAGATTCTATTAACTTAAACATTATAATTAATAAATGATCTAAACTGTCTATTATGTCTAGTAAATACGATTTATATTAGAAAAACTAAATTTTAGTTCATCTATCAACAACTTTAAGACTAAAAATGTATTTCAAATTTAGTTCCGTTGTTTCTATTATTCTAAATTACAAATGATTTGTTCGGTTTACTCTTTCAAAAAATCCAAAGCCGTCTCTGTTTGTAATGAGTGGTGTCTACGTATTAGAAGTTAGCAGTGTCGGTGGTTGTATATTTTGTGATTGTGTATTGCTATATACTTTTTAACAAATAAATTAACCAAAAATGTGGAAGCAGTAACTGAATAATGCAACTATATGGTAAAATATTCTTATATGTTTTAAAGAAAATTATTTCTGGTAGATCAAACATTTTCTTACAATTAGTTTACCAATTTAGTATTAGTGAAAATGTAATACTGACCTCGAAAAAGTTTATTTACGTTACCTGCTGCACCATCATACACACATTATTTCACAACAAATAATAGGACCGGCCTTCTTTATATTTACAAAAGTTTATCACACAACTTTGAATACACGTTTTAAATAATTCTACTGCTATAACTGTTCAGACTACATTTTAAATAATAGTCTACGCTGTCATTAAAAAAACAGTGAGTTCTCATATCTGTTGAATATCGTTTCCTTATTGCATGTGGAGCGGGGAGTGCAATTAGTTGAAATTAGTAGGTACCAAGTAGGTACATAGGTAAAAACATAAGTTTTAACATAATACTGGAGACAAATATAAGAAATGTAGATCTATACAATATAGATCATCCGTACTGATCGAAGTGAAATTAAAGTAATGATAGCCATACCCAATAACAGAGGTAAGCATTCAAACACTGACCATAACTTTAGTATGAAAAACTGGGAGTTTGTAAACGAATTTTCATATCTAGGGTCCGTCATAAGCAATGATAATTCCACAAAATAAAAAGGATAAGCATACTACTAGCGAACAGGTCTTAATTTTAATTAACAAAACACCTTAAGCAGAGAAACCTAAGCCAAAAAAATAAGCTAAAGATGAGGACGCGATAAAGATTTCAGGGGCAAATTGACGATCATTGGTAATGACGATCATAAATATAGTGCAAACATTATATTGGAACCAAAGTGCCATAGTTCAAATTGATGGGCAACACTCGGAAGAAATGAGGATCTGTAGAGAAGTTAGATAGATATGTGTTTTATCACCACTTTTGTTTAACTTATTTTCTAAAGAAATTTTCCAAAACACGCTCAATAATATCGAAGCGGGAGTCACCGTTAACGGAAAATTAATTAACAACTTAAGATATGCAGACGGCACTGTGATCATAGCAACGAGTACAGAGGATCTACAACATCTTATCGAAAGCTTGATGGGAATTACTATAAACGCTAAAAAAACGAAGTACATGCTGATTACAAAAAGACCACAAAATTTACATCACCTATTGACAATCAATGGTAACGTGATAGAACAAGTAGAAAAATATCAGTATGTGGGAACTTTGATCAATGAAAACAATGATAATACTGTAGAAATAAACAGGCGAATAGAGATTGCCAGATCAGCATTTATACGAATGAAGCCACTCCTAACGAGCAAAAATCTAAATTTGGAAATCAGACTACGTACCATTCGCTGTTATATATTTTCAATATTATTATATGAGCTGAGACTTGGACATTAAAAAAAATGTAATTTAAAAAGAATCGAGGCTTTCGAACTCTGGTTATACCGCAGAGTATTGAAAATATCATGGACTGATAGAATTACAAATAAAGAAGTACTGGAGAGGGTTGGTAAAGAAACAGAACTAATCACGACTATACAAACCAGAAAACTGGAATACCTAGGCCACGTGATGAGGGGACCAAAATATGAAATTTTGAGACGAATTTACTATTCGACGAAACTTGGTATGATATCCACTTACAGTTAAGAAAGGATTAAGAATGCCTTAAATGTATGTATAGAAAATTGTAAAGTTGACTACCACAAGAGTATGGAAGCTGAAATGTTTGAAGATTGGTTAAAAAACTCACAATCCTAAACTGGGAGCCAAGGCAAATAGTGTAGGTATTAGTGATTGCCAACGCTTTCTAGCAATTCCGATAGATACCAAATACATCTGAAGATAAGATACCAAATACATCTACAAAGAAAGCTGACCTGCAGAGGTTTTTAATGAAAAATTATTTGTATTTCGAAGATTATTGTACACACAAAGCAATTTATCAAATTATACGTCCTACAGAGCCGAAAATCATGGAGACACCACAGTGGAACCTGGATATTACGGTTTTCGGTAGTTACGTCATCTCGGTTGTAACATAAATTTTAAATAGGTTCTGACAATAAAATTTTACAGTACGTTGTCTTTTTTTATGAAGAATAAAGTGCAATGCGTTTTCGGTTTTGTGGCATTGTTCCTTCCAAGAATGTGACAAAGCCCGATTATCCGCTCTGTGTACAGTTATGTGACCTTGACAGTTATATGATTTCTCATTTATCAGTGCCTTCCTAACAGTCAAATTTTCTGTTTCAGAACAGTCAGTTTAAGAAATTTTCGCTACCGTGAAATGTTCGCAAGTTGTAGTACTAAAAGGAAGGCATTTTCTATTAAAGATAAAGTGCGTATTTTAAGAGCATTTGAAAGTGGTCGAAAAATTGCTGATGTATGTCGGCAATTTGGACTTGTTAATTCGACTGTCGGCTCAATCCTAAAAAACAAGGACACATTTTAAAAGCCTTTAATAAGAGGGGAGAAAATGCTAAAAAGATTAGGAAGTCCATTCGTGGTGATGTAGATTCAAGATCTACTCAAATGGTGCAAGCAGTATCGCAGTTCTGATATTCCTATGTCCGAGCCACTTTTAAAGGAGAAAGCTACAGAGTTCGGAAAACTGTTTGGTGCAGATTTCACCTGCTCTAAAGACTGGCTAGATCGGTTTACAGACCCGCACCTAATTTCCTTCGCGAAAATTGTTGCAAGTGGCAAAATATGTGGACGAGAACGTAACAGGTGATTGATTACAAAACACATGGCTACAATTAAGGCAACCGTACACGGATGAAAATATTTTCAATGGCGATTAAACTGGTGTCATTTACAAATTAACGACAGACAAAACTTTCAACTAAATTTCAAAAATCAAAAATGTGTCATTTTGAAAAGTACCATTATCGGAAAAGCTTTTGAAAATAATGATTTTTTGTATGGACAATGGGGAACCCGTAAACATGACCATCCTTGATGCAGTTCTGTTTTAGACAATGCGTGGAGTGCGGTTCTTCGGAAACCGGAGTGACTGACATCATCGAGAAGATAGCCAGACTAAAATGGAGATGGGCAGGACACATAGCCAGAATGACAAATGGGCGATGGATAAAGATGTTATTGGAATGGAGGCCAAGGGAAGACAAGAGAAGCGTTGGTCGACCACCTACAAGATGGACTGACGATTTAAGAATACTTAATAAACTGGATAAGAGCGGCGCAAGATAGACGGGATTGGAAACATGAGGAAGAGGCCTATGTTCGGCAGTGGACTCTTGAGGCTGGATGATGATGATGATGTGGAGTGCGGTTACGTCACTAACAATTTATAAGTGCTTTCGTCAAGCTAAATTGACTGTAGTTTCTCCCAATGTTCAGGATGTTGACGAGGATGACGAAATGCCTTTGTCAGAGTGGATACAAAAATTTAATGTAAACCAGAGAGAGTTTGGAACTGATCTTGACTCCTACATTTCAGTAGACGATCAGGTAGAAACATTTCAAGTTTTAAGTGATAAAGAAATTGTGGAACAAGTGCAAAATGTGGAAATGGATGTTGATGAAGATAATGAAGAAGAAGAAGACGGCGTTGATTGTCCTACAATCCAAGAAGCAATGAGAGCTGCTGAGACCATATCCAGGTTTTACCAGTTCAGGAAGGCATCCACAACTACCAAAGAAGCAGCTCAGATTATTAAGGACACTACAGAAAACTTTTTTTTCGGAAGGGTTGTGCAGAAGAAAATAACTGACTTTTTTCAGCATTAGAGAACTTTTTCATAAAAAATGTAGGTTTCATATATATGATATGTTTTATTTCTTAATTTTTTATCCTAAATGCAACTGTAATAATAAATAATGCTGTAATAAAATTTTGCCTCATTAAAATTTCATTTTTTTCAATTACGCTATAACCAAGTTCCGCTATATATTGGGACAAACTATATAGTATTCTTTAAATTTAAACGTTTAAACAATTTAAACAATTTAATTATATTCAACGTTTTACCTACTCTTTTCAGTGATCTTATTTTAATTTTTAATTTAGAAAATCAACTAACACTAAGCAAGTAAACAGAAAATAAGTAAAAAATAGGATACTAATACTCAGTAACTAATAATATGTACTTCTCTTTTAGATATATGCAGTATTTTGTAATTTATTAAAGGATCCTGTAATAAAGGCGGCTGTCATCTCACGGTTTCAATAACTGTCTAATGGCAGTATTGATACAGTGACAAAACGACATTGCTGATGTCTGTAAAGTTAGCATATCCATTTTATAAGACCGAATTTAGACCAACACCATAATTTATTGCTAATTTATTACGGAAAGAGAAAAATATTGCTAATAGCTATTTATTGCTACTTCCGAAAAACAGTGGGTATGCTAACTTTAAAGTAAACTTAGCATAGCCATAGCTATATCTCGGCAAGACAAAGGAGTACAGGGAAGTTCTTGGTGCATATTTTATTGCTAATTAATTGTTGTTAATTGGTATATTAACCAATCCCCAAAAACTAGACCATCATCCATAAGCTCAAAAACACACCCCCGGAAAAACCGATATAACCGAGATAATTGATTGTTAATTTATTGTCGAAGTTTTAAGTCAAGAAACATTTTATTGCTGCGACAATAATTATGCAAACTTTACGGTAAACCTAACATAAACAAGCTAGAGACACTTTTCTCTCCGCATCAGTAGCCCCACTATTTTTGTGTTTCGATCCTATAAAGTTAATTTGGGGACAATTAAAATCAAGTATAAGGCGTGCGAATACAGTTCTTAAATTTGATTGTTTAACTGACGTGATAAGAACTATCAAATATTACCAATGAAGACTGAATGAAAAGAATCGCCAAAGTGATCAAAGTTGAATAAAATTAGAAGAAGATGGGCACTTCTACATTAATGGTGGAAATAAATTTAATATTGAATTTAATGATGATAATGACGCAGAAAATACGAAAGAAAAAGAAAATGAATGTGTATAAGTATTTGAACTGATTCTTTGTTAATTTTTGTGTCGTGCAATTAATATTCTGAAAAATTACGAGTGTAATAATGAAAATACTCTTATTTTCAAAAAGTTGTTATAATTTTAGGTTTTATAGTTTTGTAATAAATAAAAAAGGAGTGGAGACATGCTTGCATTATATATAGAATGTTAAAAATATTGAACTGTATACTTACGTTAATTTTAGATTTTTCTCTAATTTTATATCAATAATTCTAACAATAACAAGAGTAATAATTATAAAAGCTAGTCTGTATCAGTTATCAATGCAAGCATGCGGCCCTGCAAGGACCCTCCTGCTTACCTTAAAGTAATAAATAAATATTTTTAATTGCATATTTAATTACCAGAACAACCAGCCGCCAAAAGAACTATCAAAATTTGCGTTCGATTTTATAGTTATATAAAAAATTTATTATAGATCCAAAATAATTATAAAGTTATAGGTAATTATGAAACAATCTTTTGAGAATGATTGCGGGAGTGGAAATCTTTTTCTTCTTCTTCGTGCGACTACGATTACTCCTATTTGTCTGCCTCTTATTCTGTTTCAGTCGTTGTTGACTGTACATTATCTTTCCACCTTTTTGGCGGCCTTCCAACGGGTCTTCTGCTATACGGTTTGTTGTTTTTACAGATGTTCGCTAATCTATCTGGTCCCATTCGGTTTACATGTTCGTTCCAGTTTTTTTTCTTGTTTTTATCCACCTGTTAATATTTTGAATTTTGCATTGTTCGCGTATACTTCTGTTGGTTTGTCTCTCTCTTAATGATATGCCCGCTATTGATCTTAATACTTTCATTTCGATATTGTTGATTTGTTGTTTCGTCTTTCTTGTATCGGTCCTTGTCTCCGCTGCATATGTTAGGATTGGTCTTACTGTTGTCTTGTATACTTTCATTTTGCTTTTCGTGGTCAGATATTTGTTTAATAAAATTCCAGACCTTATCGACTTCTTTGTAGTTAGAAATATTTCTACAAATTACATAGAGATAGAAGAGGCATTGGATATGACCTCGGACCATTCTCCAATTATTCTCACATTCAGTGACACTGTTATCAAAAAAGAAAGCCCCCCTAGACTTGTTAACAAAAATACTGATTGGAAAAGTTTCCAGATAGACCTTGAAGAGAAGATTAACCTCTCAGTGTCATTAAGAACCATTGATCAACTAGAAGCAGAAGTAGAATTACTCAATAAAAATATACAACAAGCTGCTTGGAACAACAGCACGAACAGTGTCGAAAGAATAAAAGGAAATAACTACCCGAAAGAAATCAGAGAAATGATAACCGAAAAAAGAAAACTAAGACGCAAGTGGCATCAGTCTAGAGCACCAGTTGATAAAACTAATTAAATAATGCCACACAAAAATTAAAAAGAGAAATACAAAAAATTAAAAACGAATCGGTTAACATTTACCTAAGTGAACTATCAAATGATAGCGCTACTGATTACTCTTTGTGGAAGGCTACTAAACGATTAAAAAGGCCAATCTTACAGTATCCACCAATTAGAAATACTAATGGTAGCTGGGCAAGAAGCAATATACAAAAGGCCAACAGGTTTGCTGACCACCTAGAAAATACTTTTCAACCAAATGAAGAACAAGAAAGAATAAACTGGGAGCTCCCTGATCAAGACGAAATGGAGATTAGCCTTGTAACTCCAAAAGAAGTATATTTGGAAATAAAAGAAAATATAAATCCAAAGAAAGCTCCTGGATTTGATCTAATTACTGGGGAAGTGTTAAAGCAACTTCCAAGGAAAGCTATTATAAAATTAACACATCTTATAAACGCTTCCTTTAGGTTGAGGTACGTACCAAAGATATGGAAGGTGGCAGAAATTATAATGACACTAAAACCAGGAAAACCTCCACAAGAAGCTTCTTCATATAGGCCTATTTCACTGTTACCTGTCATGTCTAAATTATACGAAAAATTACTCTTGAAGAGACTAAAACCGATTATAGAGGAAAAAAATCTAATTCCTAATTATCAGTTTGGGTTTAGAGCAAGCCACTCAACGATAGATCAGGTGCATAGAATAACAGATATCATAGAAAAAGCTCTAGAAGAAGGAAAAGTTTGTTCCGCAATTTTCCTCGATGTAGCGCAGGCTTTTGACAAGGTGTGGCATGACGGACTATATCATAAAATGAGATGCTACTTACCAAAACAATATTCTGAACTACTAGAATCATATATATCCGACAGATACTTTCGAGTTAAATATGAGGAAGCATATTCAGAATTAAGAGAAGTTAAAGCTGGAGTTCCACAAGGAAGTGTCCTGGGGCCAGTGCTATACCTGCTCTATACCAGCGATATTCCATCATTAGAACCTAACACAATTGCGACATTTGCAGACGACACATGCATTCTAGCAGTCGGACAAAACCACGAGGATGCAGCTACCATGCTACAGAACTCTGTTGAACAAATTAACATCTGGACCAGCCGATGGCGTATCAAATTGAATGAAACAAAATCTGTTCATGTCAATTTTACTAACAAAAGAGAACAACATATCCCAGTACATATAAATAGAAACCAAATACCTTATGCAAATACGGCAAAATATTTGGGTATGACGTTAGATTCCAAGCTACGTTGGAAAGCACATGTTAAGAAAAAAAAGGAGGAATTAGAAATTAAGTTCAGAAAGATGTACTGGTTGATGGGAAAAAAATCCACTCTGTCTATTTACAACAAATTGCTATTATATAAGCAAGTCCTTAAACCGATATGGACATACGGAATACAGCTATGGGGCTGTACAAAAGAAAGCAACATCCAACATATACAACGATATCAGAATAAAGTATTAAGGAACATCGTTAACGCTCCATGGTACTTTAGAAACTGTGATCTTCATCGAGACCTCCAGATGGATACAGTTATCCAGACAATAAGTAAGTTTGCCGAGAGTCATGAACAAAGGCTCTCCAACCACGTGAACGTCGAGGCCATCAAACTCCTAGACAACGCCAACCAGATAAGAAGACTAAAGAGAACGAAGCCGTTTGATTTAGTGCTATAAGTGAGTGAAAGTGAAAAAGCAGAGTAAAGTGCGGCTAAAGTGTACACGTTAGCTAGTAGTACTATAATGTATTAGAGCCTAAGGAATATTGCTGAATATAACCTTAGATAAGTTTCTTGTAATATTTATATATAGAACTAACTTGCTTATTGATCATAGTGAATGATCAGATAGCAATAGTCATAAGATTCCTGTTGGAGTTTTATTAAACAAAAAAAAAATTGTTTCTCCATATGGTTTCTCGATGGCAACCACTTGCCGCTTTTGATGCTTGCCTTGTGGTCTCTGTTCTTATATCCCTGTCAGTAGTAATTTCTACTCCTAAGTAATTGAATTTCATTACTTCTACAATTTTGCTGTCTATTTCTAGTGGAAGTGGAAATCGAAACGTCAAATAGTTGTAGCTTAACCCCAGAAAAACATAATATATAACTTAGACATGTCATAAGAACGTAGTGCCAGTACCTTGCTATGTTGTTAATATTTGCACTACACAAAAGTAAGCAATAATTATTTTAATAATTACAAAAATTATGATTTTGTATTCTTATTTTCTCGTCAAAATTTTGCTAGACAGCTAAGTATTTTATTCAGTCCGTATAATTAAATAGATTTATTTATACACAATGATGAAATAATAACGACTTTACGATGATAATAGTGCAATGGATAAGATTCATGGTTGACATGTAGGGGATTCGGGTTGTAATCTTACTATGGTGATAATATCAGACTTTAATTGATTAGTGGTAAGATGGCGAATGGACATAGTATCTCAAGCGAAAATAGCCCCACAAAATGGTACCATAGAAATAAGTTACCAGTAGAAAAATAATTTTTCAAAGTAAACAACTTCCCTAATACCAAATATCAATATTTTTGAAAATAAAGGTACTTTCCTATTCGGCGAAACTCATACTTTTTTACACATCTCGCATAATACAAAAAAAAATACATGGTGGTTAGATTTTAGGATTGAGGCTGTGTAGAATATGACAAACTTTTCCATATATAATTCCACTTACAAATAAAACTTTACCGGATTTTTATCTGACAGGCCAAATGACCAAAGATTTGCGTCCGCAAACTAGTATTTTTATCTAAGATTTGAGCTGTTCATGATTGAAGGTAGTATAAATTTACGACTACAAAAAAATTTTGATCGTCAAGAATACTATTCTATTTTAACACTTTATTAATTAGTCACCCAGACAAAAAAATTATCTGCATAGATTATAACGTTCGAACTGCACCGCAAGAAATAACAATAACATAAAAAATTTATTTAAAATCCTTTATAAAAGGTATATAATAAAATGCCCAAACGGGCTATCACAAAGATATTGCAAAACGTTTTCGGAGTATTAAATCCATCATCAGTGCAAACCTGAAAGTAAATAACCGCTTTAATTAAAAGAACGTTGAATTTAAAATGTTGACAAAGGTTAAAGAACATTGTGGTTAATACTTACGAAGTATACATGATATGAGCCACCAAAATATATGGGTCCAAACCCTTTAAATGATATAAATTTACATTTGATTTATATTATATGTGGTTACAAATTATGATGTTTAAGTTACCGTTGGAATTGATAACATGGCGACGTATGATCCTACATAGGTAAAATGGTCCTAAGACGAAGTGTCTTCGAGGACCTGTTGATAACAACTGATCAAAATGACATTGTTGACATGTTAGATCGGATGTTGTGTCAGAGCAGTCAGTGTAACTTACGGTAGTTGTCTAAAAATGACAGATGTCAGCATTATTTAAAATTGAAAAAATTAAAATTATAGCAATGTAATATTAAAATTGGGGTTTAGGGTTGTGTTTATAGAGGTAGTACCTTTTATCGGAACGACCACATCGAGCGTCATAGACGGGAGATGGTTCTTGATAACTGGTCCTCATAAGACACCTAACTCTCACTTATGGCTCCACGTGCCACACCCCGGGCAACTGCATTGGTCTGCAGGCTAAACTAAGTGAGGGTAGCCAGATATGGCGAAAAACCACCGAGCGATTGCCGGTATAAGCAATCCCCCACCTTCTGGTCAACGGCTTCGGGCGGACGAGCTGGTTGGTGGAAGGGCACTCTTTTGTCCTGAGATTGAGAAATCGGTCTCAAAGGCGGATGAACCAGGAAGATGGTCAACGACATAAGGCTACAGAAGGCCACGGGAAACCACTGTAGTAAAGGCTCACAAGAGCATCCCTAGTACAATCATCATGGCTAGCAATAACCAAATGAGTAACCTTACTGATCATGAGCCGCGGAAACCAAGATCCGGCAGGGGAAGTAAATCACTAGTTAGCCACAGGGCTTCCCAGGTCGTAAGCCAGCGAAATCCCTGTGATGTAAATAATAGAACACTTTTAAAAATTGCCACAAGAGGAAATATGAGAATTGCAACATGGAACGTGCAAAGCTTACTACAATCAGGTAAAGTAGATAATACTGCGATAGAAATGGAAAGATTAAATATCGAAATTCTAGGAATAAGCGATGTACAATGGCCAGGGTCTGGAAAACAACGGACTAGAAACGGAGCTATATATTATAGTGGATATTCTGATAGAACAAACCGATATGGTGTGGCCATAATGGTAAGCAAGGAAATAGATAAATCCGTACTTGGTTTCACCCCGCTTTCGAATCGCATTATAATGCTACAAATTAACACCAATATAGGGAAAATGAATGTTATTCAAGTATATGCACCAACAGCTGACAAGGAGGAACAAGAAATAGAAGACTTCTACGAGCAATTAGAAACAATAATGAAAACAACAAAAAAACGTGAAGTTCTGATACTAATGGGTGACTTTAATGCCAAAGTGGGCAGAGGAAGTGTGGATAGTTGTGTTGGAATGTATGGATTGGGAGAGCGAAATGAGCGTGGTGAAAGACTAATTCAGATGTGCCAAATAGAAGAACTAGTAGTTATGAATACAATGTTTAAATTACCAAATCGCCGGCTCTACACGTGGAAAGCTCCTGGAGACAGCAAAGATAGAATCATAAGAAATCAGATAGATTACATCTTGATAAGGAACAGGTACAAGAACTCTATTACAGTAGTGAAGACTTACCCTGGAGCAGATGTAAACTCGGACCACAACCCAGTAGTAGCAAATATGAATGTAAGATTGAGAAAACCATTAATGAAAAGATCTAGACCACAAATATGCATTGATAAGTTAAGAGAACCAAATACATACCAAGAAACTCAAAACAAAATAAATCAGAGTATCCAAGAAATAAAACAACAAAATAAGAACACTACAGATATTGACACAAAGTGGAAGAATATAAAGAACGCAATCGAGACTGTGGGACGGAAAACTTTAACATTTACAAAAGCTGCCAAACAAGAATGGATGACACAAGAAATTCTCGAAAAGATGGACGAAAGAAGAACACATAAAAACAAAGATAAAATTAAATATCAAGAAATTAATAAACAAATAAAACAGAAAATAATACAAGCTAAGGAAACATGGATGTCCATTAAATGTCAAGAAATCGAGGAATGTGAGGCAAGGTATGACACTTTCAACACCCATAAGAAGGTTAAAGAAATGATTTCAGGAAATCGTAACAAACCAATCGGGATATTAAAAAATGCAGATGGTACCACTATAACTGAAACGCAAGACAAACTACGTAGATGGAAAGAATACATTGAACAACTATTTTATGATCAAAAAGTAGAACAATTATTAGAAGTTAACGGAGAAACCACGGGACCAGAAATAATGAAAGAGGAAGTTATGTATGCTATAAAACACACAAAAGGCAGAAAAGCTCCAGGACCCGATGAAATACCAATTGAACTATTGAAGATAATTAATGAAGATAATATTGATGTCTTGGTAGACCTTTTTAACTCCATATACAAGACGGGACACATACCCAAAGAGTGGCTTCTCTCAACTTTTGTGACGATTCCAAAAATCACAAATGCTAAAGATTGCAATGACTATCGAACAATTGCGTTAATGAGCCACACATTGAAAACCTTCCTTAAAATCATACATAACAGAATCCACATGAAATTAGAACAAGAAATAAGTGATTCACAGATGGGTTTCAGAAAGGGTCTAGGAACTAGAGAAGCATTATTTGGAGTCCATGTTCTGACACAACGATGCCTGGATATGAATCAGGACATATATGCTTGCTTTATAGATTTCAAGAAAGCTTTTGATAGAGTTCAACATGAGAAGCTTTTAAGTATTCTTAAGACTAAAAACATTGATAGTAGAGATCTACAAATTATATCGAATCTGTATCAAAACCAGAAAGCAAGAGTAAGAGTCGAAGGAGAACTGACAGAGGAAGTAAGTATACTTAGAGGAGTTCGACAAGGGTGTATCCTTTCACCACTCTTATTCAACGTCTACAGTGAAGTGATTTTTCAAGAGGCTTTATTGGATATCGTGGAAGGTATTTATGTCAACGGAAATAGCATTAATAATATTAGATATGCCGACGATACTGTCATATTTGCAAGTGACATGGAAGATCTACAGTACATAATACAACATGTATACAATGCATGTGAAAGTTACGGACTGCAAATGAATCTCAAGAAAACGAAATCAATGATATTCTCAAAAAAACCACAAAATGTAAATAACCTGATCATCAATAATACAACGATAGAAAGAGTAAAAACATATAAATATTTAGGAACGTGGCTAACCGAAGATGGAGATCAAGTAAAGGAGATCAGATCTAGAATAGAAATGGCAAGAAACACGTTCATAAAATTGAAGAAATTACTTTGCAACCGTAACCTTAATCTAGAGATTCGCACAAGAATGCTACGTTGTTACGTCTTCTCTACTTTACTATATGGCATGGAAGCGTGGACAATAAAGCAGTCTGAAATCAAAAAATTAAACTCCTTTGAGATGTGGTGCTACAGGAGAATGCATAAAATATCGTGGATTGAAAAAGTAACTAATATAGAGGTGTTACAAAGAATGAAGAAAGAATGTGAAGTCATAAAAACTGTTAAAATTAGAAAGATTCAATATCTGGGACATTTAATGAGGGGTGAGAAGTACGTATTACTGAGGTTGATTATGCAAGGGAAGATACAAGGGAAGAGAAACCCTGGACGACGCAAAATGTCCTGGCTAAGAAATTTGAGAGAGTGGTTCGGCTGCAGCTCATTAGAATTATTCAGAAATGCGGCCAACAAAGTTAAAATAGCGATGATGATTTATAACCTCCGCTAGGAGAAGGAACCCGAAGAAGAAGAATATTAAAATTATAATAAGTATCAACCATCAATGTTGTAGTCTGTAATGTAAATTAATCATATGGCTATATTGGAAACATTGAAAAATTTGGTTTTTTTAAAAAATTAATGTGAGTAAACTGGAGTTTATGAAATTTTGTAGGATCAGTAGGCAACCAACTATACATGTGTATGGATTTATATGTTCTAAGCTAAAAAATTTTTTATTAAAAGGCCCTGTATGTTGTGTAACATTTGGTACCTAGAAAATGGTAAAAATTGGCAAAAAAGACACATGTAGGAAGATGGGTCCTATAAGATTTATTAATGAGGAATGTTGTAGTAAAAAGTGTGTTTAGATCTGTTGTTGAGCTGAAATTTAAATATGATAAGAATGTGATTATGGTGTGATGTTGATGTAGTACTTAACTTAAAACTTAAGCAAGGAGGGCCCTCTATGTCAAAAAACAACATTTGGCACATGATAAAAATAAAAGATTTTTCAAGTTATAAGTACATGAATATGAATTAACAATAACATAAACGACCAATGCGATATGTAAGGCACATGAATTATTTACCCCACATCTGAACTAAAAACTTAAATTAAAAGCGAGATCTTTTCTAACAAAGGTTTATTTTAGACTTACTTATAATTCATTCCCCACCGGAAACGATAAATTCGTCACCAACAAAGAATGATTTCACATATTCTACTTAAAAAGGCCAAACTGATAAAACGTATTTTTACATTGTATTTACAGGCCCGTCGTGAGTATTTCTTTGTTACATACTTTTTTATAGATATTTAAGATCAACCGGCACAAGAAGACCTTTTAAAAGATGGCATGGTCGCTGGCACTCAACGTAACAAACACGATTACAGCCTGAAGTTCGAACAGTCCTAATAATAGTGTAGCATTTTTTTCTTCCACTATGTATGAGGTTTTAATTTGCGTCTTCGCATCTTAAGAGAAACACGAATTGCGTGGCAAAATCTTCGAGTAGAATAAACATAATCCAATTGTTTGCTTACGTTGACAAATGATTCTTTTGTTTATAAAAACATAATCAATTTCATTTCTTGTCAGGATATTTTGGTTGTCTTCTGGTGCATTCCATTTATACATGTCCTGTATTTGGTAATTAATTGGTGTTTGTAATGATTAGTTCTTTGGCAGTATTGTACCTCCTCCAAAAAAACTAGAAAACTATTTTTTGAAAAATTGAAATGGTTCACTAGAAGTATTAATAAACCTTGAACTAAATCGAATATTTCTATTTCTATTTCTTATTGTCAGGAAAATAACAAAAGTCAAGTATGTATCCAAAAATTCCAGGAAAACTCGAGTTCTCCTGGAACATCAAGAAGAAGCAGAACTAATCTGACTTGACAATGACAAGTGTGACCTTGCCGAAACGTCGTCAAAACAATGGTTTTTCTAAAAGCAAACCTGAAAAAACAACTGAAACCACATATAGCTCCCGCGGAAATTTCATATCCAATACATATATATATTATATATATATATATATATATATATATATATATATATATATATATATATATATATATATATATATATATATATAATATATGTATTGGATATGATATATTAAACCAGATTTTAAACATGTGTTCACAAGGAAAAGATTTTGTTACAATACTACAATATTTTATGAATATAGTGGTTAAGTTAGGATATACATGGCGATGGTTTTTCCACCACGGTAATGGACAGTTCCAACCTCCGTTCGAAATTTTTTGTGGGTAATATATCATCAGACAAATATATGTCGACTTCTTTTATATCTTTCGATACAGGTGTATGTTTAAATTAGTTATGTTTAATTAATTCATCAAAAATACACCATGGACTTAAGTCATCTTTATCAGATTCTTTTTCTTGTACTGGTTGATTTTCAAGATTTACTAAACTTATGCAAAAACTCGTTTCATCCGACATCAGAAGTTTGGCCGGGATGTTACAGAAACACTCTTTGGACTTTTGGTCTAGCTTTCGGAATTGTTTTATTACTTTTTCAAGACACTGTAATTGGAAGAATACGTAAATATTTACAATATATCACAATTCGTCAGCGCAACTTACTAGTCGTTAAGATTATTTATATAAAGCTTTGACAAAGTATATTTTTTACAAATCTGGGGTTTTGCCAGAACATTCGGTACAATATATTCAACCTAAATCCTCATAAATCTAAAAATGGCCAATTTTTGACTTATGAGATTTGTATTTGCATTTGTATTGGTTCTATCTTTACCCTTTCATGTATATTCCGTCTGAAGTTCCTCTACATTCCTCATTTTCCATTCCTCCCTTGCTTCCCATTAAGCTATTTATATTTTTACATTTTTTTTCCAAAATTATTTTTTTGCTGTTTTTTTTGTCTTATAAGTTTGCTTTCTTATCCTTATTCAGGTAGATTTTAATAATAGAATCTCCAGTAGAAATATGGTTATGTTTCAGTAAAGTAGGGAAGTTTTGATATTATACGTGATATGAGTATAACGATAAAAGTTTTTGTGGCAAACCAATAAACTCATTTGTTACATTGTAATTCTGTGATGGATTCGATATGACCAAAGCAATGTTGAAGTTGAGCCAATTAACCTAGTTTTTATTATTGCCAACTAAACTTTTTTTGATCAAATTCTGCCGCTGAATATTTAACGAGTTGGTGGAATGAGCGTTAATTAGGAAGCTGCTAGTTAAAGCATAGACGATTTCATCGGTGGCTCTTGAGGTTTTAGAGAGAGTAAGCAGGCTATAAAAAATGAACATATATGAAAAACATCAGTTAATTTAGCCATATAGCTAACGATTAAAACATTTATATGGTTGTATGGTATGGTTGATTTTTGCTTAACAAAAATGTAAGTAGATTTGCAGATAGTTGTATTTTCCACTAGGGTTAAAGTTGTAATATGTCTATATTATATGCTAATTTAATGTAAATAATTAAACTGTTAATAAAAATTTCGAGTTTTCTTTTCGAAATTCTTTTGTGATATCTGATGAGAAGAAATGCTTGTTAAGGGTCCACATTTTAATATATTTGAGTATGACGTCTGTAAATTAAATATTAAATTATTTTAAACTATTTTTAAATAATTCTATATTTCAGTACTAGTATATTGATACATTGTATAGTATATTATAATATATATATATATATATATATATATATATATATATATATATATACTTATATATATAATTATACAATGATATACAAGACATAGTATACATTCAAAAACTTTGGCGATATTTTATAAATAAGTTTCGTTACTGGCGTTGTATTTTTTCCCTACAGTAAAATGCTGAGGCGAGCGTCACATAACTAGCGTCACGAAGTGGCTTCGTCACGGGTAGCGTAATAGAATAGCGGTTCTTAATATCAATTCACTACTCTCAATCAATTCGTTTCTAGTCATCATATATTTATTTTAAGCAGGTTTAAATAAAAAACTGCATGAAAAACAACGAACAAAATATATCCATTAAATGAGAAGTAAAAAATGAAAAGAATATCTGTCACTAAAAGATTCGGTATGTTAGTAACGATTGTCAAAATTTAACATTTCATTAATAATTCTCGTTTTAAAATAATTTCATATAAATACAAATATTATTTTTAAACATATTATTTAGTTTATATAATAATTTAATTTACTATCAAATGATCTCAAAAATTTATTTATATTTTATAATTAATATTTGGTCCGAATTTGACAGCTTTGTCGTACGTAAACAATGTATGCTTTTTTAATAGGCTAAGAGGTGGCTTTGGGAGCAAACATAATAATTTGTTGAATTTGTTTAAAATATAAATAAATAATAAAATTACTTGATTTAATTTCAACTGTATTTTCTGTAATTTCCATATTTCCTTATTTATTTCCGTATTTTCTTTCACTTAAAAATCTATAAATGTTTTTTTTTAGTAACACCTGTCACACAGCAGAACATAGTCACTATATATTTTACATTTGCTGAAGATTACTGATGAATACATAAGTCATGAACATTTAAAACAATGGTTTTCTCTCTTAGATGATACGAGCCCGTTTTAAAATTAGCTGAAGCTGATAGCAAACTACTATTAATGAATGAAAGAAAATCATTCAAAACAAAAAATCCAATTAAATATAATGAAACTGATCGATTAATAAAAAAGAGAATAAAAGAAGCTAAGGAGAGAATGTTACATGAGCAGTGCCAAGAACTAGAAGAAATTGAGAAAAAATATGACTTTTTTAACATGCATAAAAGAATTAGAGAATTAACAGGAATGAGAAAAACACTTCAAACTAGGCAACTAAGAGATGAAAGGGGTGCACTTATAACAGATATAAACCAAAAAATGCAGAGATGGACACAATATATAGCACAACTTTTTGAAGACAAAGAGAGAACAGAAGCACCAAAAGAATTTAAGGATGATACTGGGCCTGACATTATACGAGAAGAAATTGAATATGCAATGAAACAAGCTAAAGGTGGTAAATCTCCCGGGCCTGATGAAGTTCCTATCGAATTACTTAAAATTGTGAATACTGAATCTATTGATCTTCTTTTGGATCTATTCAATACCATATATAGAACAGGTATAATACCTAAAGAATGGCTCCAATCAACATTCATACTGCTTCCCAAAAAAGCCAATGCAAAGGAGTGCAATGAACATCGCACCATAGCCTTAATGAGTCATGTCTTGAAATTGTTTTTAAAAGTAATTCACAATAGAATACATAAGAAATTAGATGAAGGCATAAGTAATACACAAATGGGATTTAGGAAAGGACTGGGAACACGAGATGCACTGTTTGCATTAAGTGTTCTTTCGCAGAGATGCTTAGATATTAATCAGGAAGTATATGCCTGTTTCATTGATTTTGAGAAGGCATTTGACAGAGTGCAGCATAATCGACTTAAAGAAATTTTATTAAATAAAAACATAGACAGTAGAGACATTAGAATCATCTGTAACCTCTATTGGAATCAAACAGCAAAAGTGAAAGTTGAAAACGAACTGACCAAGGATATCCAGATTCGCCGTGGGGTCCGCCAAGGGTGTATTTTATCACCCTTGTTATTCAATTTATACAGTGAAGCCATCTCAGAATTAGCGCTTGCCGAGATCAGTGAGGGCCTTATAATAAACGGTGAGCCACTTAATAACATAAGATATGCTGACGACACCGTCCTTCTGGCAGGAACACTAGAAGAACTGCAACACCTTGCTGAACAACTAAATATATATTGCAACGATTATGGACTAAAAATCAATTTGAAGAAAACCAAGTTCATGGTATTTACAAAAGCACAAAACATCAAAGTTAAGCTAGTACTAGATAATACAGAAATTGAACAAATATCTTCGTACAAATACCTTGGAGCATGGATCACAGAAGATACTGATCAGACAAAAGAAATAAGATGCCGCATTGAAATTGCGCGGTCAACTTTTAATAGAATGAGAAAACTTTTTTGTAATCGCGATATCAATATATCGCTCCGGATAAGAATGCTTCGATGTTATATTTTCTCTACCCTTTTGTATGGAGTTGAAGCTTGGACACTTAAAAAATCCAACATTAAAAACCTAGAAGCATTCGAAATGTGGTGTTACCGACGTATTTTGAAAATATCATGGATGGATCGCAAAACAAACGAACAAGTTCTCGAACAACTAGGAAAACAATGCGAAGTTTTAAATTCCATAAAAATCAGGAAATTGGAATACTTGGGGCACATAATGAGAGGTGAAAAGTACGAACTACTAAGGAATATAATGCAGGGTAAAATCAAAGGTAGAAGAAGCGTAGGAAGACGTAAAATCTCGTGGCTACGCAATCTCCGTGAATGGTTTGGATGCAGTTCAATTGAACTATTCAGGCGAGTAACCAATAAAATTATAATTGCCAGAATGATTTCCAATCTCCGAATGTGATCCATTTTACACTCCATTTTGCACTCGAGGATGTACAAAAAAAATATAAGAACAACTTAATGACACCCAGTTTGTATTCCGCAGTCCCCTTGAAACCAGAGAAACACTATTTAGTATTCAGGTTATGTTACAGAGATGTCAGCCATCCAAACTTTATCTGTTTTATTTACTTTAAGAAGGCCGTTGATCGTGTAAAACAAATTAAAATGATAGCTATTCTTCATCAGGTAGATGTTGATGGTAAACACCTACGCATCATTAAAAATCTTTACTGGTATCAACGTGCAAATATCGTGATTGGCCAGGATAATTCTAAATAGCTTCAAATTTTCGGGAAGCTTCGAAGAGGAGTAAAACATGGCTGCATTTTGGCCACACTAATATTTAACACCTATTTGAAATTTGTTTTCAATAAAGTATTGGATGGTGTTCAACGTGGTACCAAAATTAATGGTATCAATATTGATAATTTGAGGTATGGATGATACGGTGTTAGGGTGTTACAAACACAAAGGTAATGGTTGTCCATTTAAGAGAACTACTGGAGAGAACCAACAGTATCACTTGGGCGACACGAGCAAAGAAATTAGAATACGTATGGAGAAGGCCTGAGAAGCATTTTTTAAAATGAAGAAAATCTTATCAGGAAACAATATTACTTTGAGACTGAAAATTAGATTAATTAGATGTTATGTGTTCTCTATTCTTTTGTATGGTGTCAAATGTTGGACTTTATTTGGATAGATAAATTTTTAAGAAAACTTGAACCCTTTGAAATCTGGATCCGTACGCAATGGTCTATGGCCTTGACGATCATTGTTACCTGCAGTTTGAAAAATTGCATCTCTAATGAGCTGTCAATTGTAACCAGATAGGCTAAAGTTTGCATCTAAGAATATTTAATATTATATTAATTACTTAGTTAATAAATTCTAGTTAATTATTTTTTAAATAGATATCACATTATAAGAACGATTTGAATTCATTATGCAAATGTACAGCATGAACCGATTTCTCTTCCGATGCTGATGCAACAATAGTAATAATTGGTATACAAAATAACTTAATGCATATGCATATAAATAAAAGGCACTCGTAATATTTTTTATTATATTGGATTATTTCTGGCACTGACCACATTGGATAATCTGCTTCTAGGGGGTTAAAAATAAAGTTTTTCTTGTTCTTAACTGAAAAGAAAAATTGGTTAATATAAAGAAAAGGGTCGGTTTCTAGATCGATTTTCACTCATCGTCAGGTCCCAAGGTTGCTTAACCACTAACAGAGAAATAACAGTTGTTATTCTACCTATTAAATAAATTAACTTGTAAATTATGTCAGTATTAGGTATATTTGAATTTTATGAGTTTATTGCAAGTATACTTTTATAACGATACAAGGAAAATACTCTGTGGTAAGCATACCATATGGTTTATTAGGCCAAGATACTGTGTATAGGAAACATACATTTTCGTTCATAGATGTTGGGGGTAGTTCTTGAAGATTTTGATGGTATAAGTAAAACATTTAGATACTAAGTTATATGAATGTTCTCTAAAACTTACATATCCGAGAATTTTATCAGCAAAAATATAACTTAAAATTAATTTAACTATGTTTAAAGGATTTTCAACCATGTGTTTGGTGGATTCAAACATGTAAACCTAGTAAGTATTAAACCACATTTTTGTTATAACCTTAATCAAAATTTAATTTTTACGTATGCTTTAATTAAATTAGTAATACTTATTTTAGAAAAAGCACTGATGATGAAATAGTCATTCCGAAAACTTTCTGTGACTTAACCCGATAGAGTTTTTATATTATTATATCTTTTATAAAGGATTTTTTAAATAAAATTTTTGTCATTTATTAGCTTATTGAGATTAAATTTATTTTCCTTGTGGATTATATTTAAACTGTTTTTTATGCAAATAACCAATACTTTTGTTTCTGCTATTAAAAATTTAACATAGGTTTTTAAAAATGTCCAACTAAGTATTTGACTTTTAACACCTTGTATATCAAAACCTACTACTTTCAGGGCAGTGGTAGATATTGCCGTTCATAGAATTTCATTTTCTATTTTATTTTAACAGGAAAGCTACACTGGAGTGCAAAATTAACCGGACACTCAGATTTTTCCTAAAAACTGCCGTTTAAAAAAGTTCAAGATGCTCCCTATTGAGTATTTAATAATAAACAAAATTTAAAGCCAAATTTATTACAACTCAAGAATGTAACACACAAAAAACAATAAACAATTCAACAAATTTGAAAATCTGCAAGGAAACAAAAATTATTTTTTTTTTATAAAAATAAACATTTTTTATGGAAAACGATATTTAGTATAGTGTATTACCTCCATGAGCCTATTACGCTCTCATTCGATCGCTACTTGGATAGGCAGCAAAGTCTTCTTGAGGGATTTGCTCCCATTCGTCACAAAATGCTTGCTCCAAATCATTCATGGTTTCAAACTTACCATGGTTACGTCGAATACGTCGCCCAGAATATCACATGCCTGCTATATTGGATTTAAGTCTGCACTTCTTGGCAGCCATGGTAATAAACGAATCCTAACTTGTTAGGAGGTGTTATTCTTGTGATGTGCGGACGAGCATTATCTTACATCAGACGAAAGTTTTTTCCAACAAATGGGCGAAATGGCACTACATGATCTTCCAAATATTGCTGAATATACCTTTGACCGTTCAAATTGCCCCGTTGAATTAGAACAAGTTCTGTACGAGCCTCTAGGGACATGCCTGCCTACAACATTATACCACGTTCACCAAATTGAACTCTCAAAGCAAAACAACATTACTGATAACGTTTACCAGCTCTTCTTCATATCCTAGGCCGCCCATCTGATGAGTATTTGTTAAATCTTGATTCATCCGTGAAAAGCACAGCACTCCAATCGCCAACACCCTAATTAAGATGTTCGCTAGCGAAGTGTAAACGTTGCCTGCTGTTAATAGAGGTCCCGTGACAGGTATTCTGACCTTAATCCATATTCATTTAAGTTTCTTCGAACGATATAAATGGAAACCGTGTTTATATGGACATCATTAATCATTGAACAAGTATTGGTGCTAATAATGTGGAATCGCGTAACGCTTGTAACCTAAGAAAGCGATCTTCAACTGGACTTGTGGTTTTTCGTCATCCCTGACCTGACTTCCTGGTGTATTGTCCTGTTTCCCTAAGTTTTTGTATTGTATCAAACACTGTACTTCGAGAAATTCCTAAAGCTGCGCCCATCATCCTGTAAAGCAACAGCCTGTGCTACTTCTTCTGGTGTTAATTTTTTTTAATGCAAGTATTAAACAGGAGACAATACAAAAACCTACAGTCGATCTTTAAATAAGGTACAGTACCACAATAAACTTAAAATAATAATAAGCCACTATTTTACATTAATAACAAAACGTATGTATAAAAGTGTTGATGTTCGCACAAAACATCTAAACAAGTTTAAACAAGAAAAAACGTTGTCGCTAATATGGCATAAAATATAATTTAAACAAACTAAATAAGTTTTGAGCTAAACATTAACAAAAATCAAAAAAATCTGGGTGTCCGGTTAATTTTGCATCCCAGTATATATGTTTCCATTTAAAAAACAAATGGATGACGTCATCCCAGTTAATATTATCCAAAATCAAAGCAAAACTAAATTTAAAAATCGACTTGTCTTAGCATTTTTTAATATGTCACATTTTTGAAATATTGCGGGTGGGTTTTTTTCAAATGAACACAATGTATAGTAGCAACAGGACAACCAAATATTGCCCAAGAACTGTTTTATTTATTTGTTTATGAATACAAATTACAAAACGTATAAACCATATTTATGGTTTAAATTAATTGATCCTGCTTATAAATAGTTTTACAGTTTATGGCAAATTCTAAACAAGTACCTCTATCCTGTCCTATCAAAATTTGGTTGATACTAGATATTATTAATTTTATTTATAAATACTTGCGCGTAGATCTTCTTCATTTAATAGTCATTTTTGTAAAGTTACACAACCCAGCTAGTTCCTCATATATTTTGAATACAAGGTCACATAAAGGATTATAATTTATTTCAATTTAAATAATGCGACTCAAGAGTTAGTCTGTGAATCTATTTTATAGGTATATTAACAAAACAAGATTAGAGATGGACTTAATTATTAAGTACAAAAGAACAGTTTGATCTTGATTCAGTTGCATTAATATTTCAATGCTAGGCATACAACTATCAGATAGAATGAGGAACGACTGGATAAGGTCATAAACAAAAGTCGAGGATATAGCAACAAAAATTATCAAACTCATATGAAACTCGATGTCGTATTGCTAGACGAAGAGACCAACGTTGGAACGTCATCATAAAACATTAAAGACCCCAAAAAGGTAGACGATTAAAAGGAAGACCACAGATAAAATAGGTAGATGACGTCAAAAAAATAGCGGGAAAGAATGTTGCTCAAGAGTTCTCCAAAGATGGATAATAGAAGACTAAAAGTTGTTTATGAATTACTAATAGCAGGGTAGGTCGTTATTCCTGAAACACGTTTCAGCTGTGAGTCGAGTTTTCGGTAAATTGAATATTTTATAGGAATATTTACATTAGGGGAGAAAGATATAATATAGAATCATAGAAACTATAGAAAAATCTCACATAAAAAAATAATGCTCGTTGAGAACATTATTTGTAAACATGTAAAACAATTTTCTTTGGAAATATGCCCTACTTGTAAATTTTAACTAAATATATCTATATATAACTAGACCTATTATATTCTTTCAAGCAATTTCATTTGCTGTGATCTCTCTACTTTCAAATCGATTTCTGGGTCGGAAGTCGAAACTTTAAACATTTATTCCCAAAAATATTACTAAAAAAAATAATAAAATAACATTAAAACATCACATCAAAAGCACCATAGTTCAACCAAAAAACATTATCTTCTCAAGTCACTTATCTAACAAGAGAATACGTATCTACCGATCTAGCAAGCACACAGTAGATGAATTTATAAATATCTTTGAACACAATAAAATAAAAGAAACTATTGTTCCTGTAAGACAACTCATAACTCCATCTGAAAGACTAATTTTATTTATTAATTTACAAAAATTTAAATCTTTTATCCTCTGTAAAATTCCTAAAGATTAAGGCCAGTCCCACAGAGTATGGCTATATATTAAGCTTCAGGCATCAAGTTTTCATAAGTCCTTATAATGCCCTCATTCCATAATCAATATTAGTAAGCCACGAAGATAACTCCTACAGAATATTCATTTCTTCGGATGCCAAATACTATTATAAATGCAAAAAACCTGGTCATACAGCACTATATCGAGCAATATCCAATCACCATCAAAATGACCCACTGACCATCTCTCACACTCCACAACCTTCACCGTCACAATCTTTGTTGGATCCTTTCCTTCTACAAACTTTACCTTCTCAAATACGCAACTACAAGAAGAATCTAGAGAGCCATTAATATTATTACCTCCAGCAAGTTCAAAACAAAGGAAGAGTGCACAGAAACAGAATGAAAAACAAAGAAATCAAAATACTCTGTTACGCAGACTATGCAATATTAATAGCCAAAAATGACGATGGTCTGCAAAAATTGGTCCACAGATTTAACATAAGAGCAATAGAATTAATTAGGATAATCTCATCTCAGAAAACTAAGACAGTAGTAGTCTAGCTATGAACCAACCAGATGTCAAATAGAAATTGATGGCATCAGTATTGAACAATTATTGGAAATAAAATACCTGCAAATTACACTGTCTAGCTATGAAGACCTGGACAAAGAAGTAAGAGATCAAGTACAAAAAGCAAATAGACTGGCAGGATGCCTTAATAACACTATATGGCGAAACAGACACATTAACACTGAGATGAAATCAAGAATTTATAAAGCCAGTGTAAGACCAATAATGACATGCCTCAGAAACAAGACCCGACACAGCCACAACGCAAAGGCTACTGGAAACGGCAGAGATGAGAGTACTGAGAAGAATTACAGGAAATACGCTGAGAGATCGAAAGAGAAGTGAAGACATTAGAAGAAAATGTAACGTACAGTGTATAAATGAATGGACACAAATAGAAAAAAAGAATGGAATAACCACATAAGCAGAATGGAGGAGACCCATGTCGTCAAAATAGCAAGAGATAATCACCAATCGGCAGAAGTATCGGACGACCGCGCAAAAGATGGAGTGACAACCTTCCATAGAGGTATTAACCCGCCAATGAAACAAGTAGAATTGCTAATAAAGAGGAAGAAGGAGAAAAAGTTTAAAATATACTATTGATAATCGACCTAAATATCACTTTACTCTCTCCATCACAGAATCAAACTGCTAAAACACACTACTTAAAACTGTAAGATACTTCCTCCAGCTTAAAACGTGCAGCAAACGGAATGCTTTCTCCTGAAAACGATCCCAATTAAACTTTAAATTTATCTATTGCACATAAAATTTCGAAGACAAAAAGAAAAAAAAACAAAACGAAGACACTCCCCCACTGACCAAAAACAAAATAAATATTCCAAATTAGATCTCTCAGCCACTCCTGAACCAATAAGCGACTTTGTTAACAATCATTCCCCACCTTTTACGCTAATCCTAATTCCTTTAATTATATTTTTATTATCTAGTAACATTCAGCTCGATTATTCAATGGAATTAAAAACAAATTCTTTCATCGATTAGCAATGTTATAGATAATTATCAACGAACATTCTTTGGATATAATTGTTGCGTAACAACAATATTTAATATTTTTAGTTTATTTTTGTATCATATTATTATATCATACTGTATATTAGTTTAGATTTATAAAATTTCTTTGTACCAACTAATAATCTGTAAAGCGCCGATAGCTTGCATTTAAATAACTTTCTACACAAGTTTCTAAAACCTTCATAGAATCGTAACAATGAAAGGATTAGTATTTTCCAAATTATCCGTTTGACTCATTCGAAAATTCCGAAAGTTGAGACAAATACCCTTCTCAGGTAGTTTTTACCAATGAATTGAAAGTCGAAGGTATTTGAAATGTAAACATATCCTTAAAATACGTCGAGGGGCTCAGGGGGGAGATTTCTGAATGTTAACAAAAATTACAAGCCGAGTGATTGAAGGGAGAGAGTGGACATCAGTTCGCAGTTCAAGTCAGTACAGTATCAGTTCAAATTCCAGCATCGAAAGAGCGCTAGGCTCTACTCGCCCCAGCGGCATTCAGAAGGTTTAAACCAGTCGGTATATTAATAAGTTCGTGTCAATATTGTATCACCGAAAAGTTATCTAGTTTTATAGTTTCATAAAGTTTAGTTTCATAAATCAGCTATCGTATGCAAGTTATCGGCGTCCAAAATACGTTGTAATTGTTTAAATAGACTTGTTAAAACGTTCTTTTCGAATCTTTCATTTGTCCCAGTCTTCTGGGTGGTCCTTCAAAGAAGTATATAAAGTGAACCTATTTCCCTAAGGAAAAACCTTGTTCCCCAAGGGAAAAAACCAGCGACCTATGACTGGTGCGCGAAACAAAGCCATCAGGACAAGGTGTAAGGACAAACACACCTGCATCTTCGCTCAATAATATTAATAAGAGGCAACCTTAACCTTTCTAAGCCTATAACATATATACCCCAAACACCCCCAAACACTCAATAAAAAAGAAAATTAAATCCGAACTTCTAATTGGCCAGGAAACAAATATATGCTACTAAAATTTGTATGGATTCCATCACACATCGGCATCACGGGTAATAGAACAGCAAATAAAACTGTGCGTAGTGCAGCAACGAGTTAAGATAGTGAAATAGTAAGTGACTTAAAATCGTGGCCAATTCGAAAGTGTTGTGCTTATGGAAACGCGAGTGAACCTCGTATATACCTTGGTGCCCAAGAACTGACAACCGTCGCCTACAAACACTGCTAACCAGACTACGCCTAGGACACTCAAGACCAACACATTCATATCTCTTCACAAACAGTGACTCTACCGGGTACTAACATGTGTAACATATCTTTGAGCATTAAGCATATATTAATAGACTGCCAACATTATGAACAACAACGGTCTCATTATTGTCTACTTAACAATTTATCTGAGATGCTAGGTGTTATGTGTCCGATAGAGAGTTTAAAATAGGAGACTGTCTTAAATCTATATATATATATATATATATATATATATATATATATATATATATACCACAATGTATAATATATCTTATGTAAACGGTAATGGTTTGCTCGGCATATGGTTGTACTCTAAATAAAAAAAACTGTCTCTATTACAAGTATGTATGTGAATTTTGCACAGTTATTTTTTTTATGAATATAAAAGTATTTTTAAAGTTTTAAAGTGAACATTTCTTCTTCTACATGCCAAACACTGTAATCTTTGAAAATACTACTGGTCTAAAACGGTTAACAAACGGAGTAGAAATAGCTAGCAGTTTTAATGAGTATTTTGTTGAAAGCATTGAAAGTATTGTTCAAAGTATTGATAGTTCTGAAACATGGTGTAATGTAAATAGTAATCTATATTTAAATTTTGAAAAATTTGAAACGCTTTCTATGCAGGATTTGCGAAAAATTGTTGGCAATTTGGATAATAAATTCTCACTACATGAAACGTTAAATTGCAGAATGGTAAAGGAAGTTTTTGAAACCATTGGGCACGTTATATTAAATTTAATTAATACATCTCTTACTACGGGTAGAATTCCTGATGTATTAAAAATAAGTACTATCACCCCTATTCAAAAAATACCCAACACTATCAAAGCTGAAGAATTCCGACCAATCAATACTTTACCTCCTATAGAGAAAATATTAGAAATTGCTGTTTATGAACAATTATTAGAACATGTAACAAAAATAAAATTTTAATTAATAATCAATCAGGTTTTCGAAAACAATTCTCTTGTGAATCAGCGTTACAAGTTACATTATGTCACATAAAGAGTAATTTAGATAAAAATAAGTACGTAGTCGGTGTATTTCTTGATTTAAAAAGAGCTTTTGAAACCATTGACAGAACAATAATGATTTCTAAACTTAAACAATATGGTATAGGAGGTACAGTAATTGCGTGGTTAGAAAATTATTTACAAGATCGCAAACAGAAAGTTCGATTTAAAGACCAATTGTCATCTGAAATGGATAGTAATACAGGGATTCCTCAAGGTAGTGTATTAGGCCCCTTTTATTTATTCTGTACATTAACGATATCGATATTTTTGTAATTTGTGAATTTATTAATCTTTTTGCCGATGATACTCTAATCTGTTGTAGTGATGAAAATTTTGATTTAGCTATTCAAAAAATGAACACTATTTTAGATATGGTTAATATATATTTAAAAATGAATAAACTGAAGTTGAATGTGAAAAAAACAAAGGCAATGGTTTTCACTACCAAACATAAATATAGCTTGCTTGATTCTGAAATCATAAATTTAAATATTAATAATGAAAAAATTGAAATTGTCACAACAGTTAAATATTTGGGATTCCAGCTTGACAATATTCTGAATTTTGAGAGTCACTTCGAGTACGTTCATAAAAAAATATCAAAAAAACTTTACTTTCTGAGTAGAATATCTCAAAATTTATCAATGGAAACAAAAATAACAGTATATAACACAATTATTCAACCTCATTTTGACTATTGCTCATCAATTTTATATTTATTTAACCTTAACAAACTTAACATGCTACAAAAATTACAGAACCGTGGAATGAGAATAATTCTTAAAACAAATCGCCGTACCCCAATTGGGACGATGTTAAATACTCTAAATTGGTTCTCTGTTGAAAATAGACTGTTTTATTTCACCATGATTTTGGTCTTCAAAATAGTAAATGGCTTATCACCTGAATATTTTCAAGAATTCATTTCTTTCAACAAAAGTATTCATTCTTATAATACCCGAGGTTTAGATGACATATATGTACCTAGAACTATGTATAAAAGTACGATGAATTCGCTCTTTTTTAAAAGCTTCGTTAAATTTAATCAGTTACCAACATCTGTAAAAAAATGTACTAGTGTCAATAATTTCAAACTGTTACTTAAACAATATATCAAAAATTTATAGTGTACTTTCTTTATATTGTATGTATATTAGGGTTCCTATTTAAATAAAGATCTATCTATAGACTATATATGTATATATATATATATATATATATATATATATATATATATATATATATATATATATATATATGCTGATGCGAAAGCTTCTTTGAGTTTATACTATCTACACTTCACCTAATTTATATAACGATGCACGTCATCGGCGTCATAGCCTGTGACGTCACATGATACCAACACAAAATATTTAGGGTGTAGGTGTGTTCTTTTTTAGAATCACTTTACCGAGTATCACTGGCATTACAGCCACTAGACATATTTTATTATATACGCGTAGAAATAATATTTAAAAATTTCTATTAATGTTAACTTAAAGAAATACACAATAATATATTTCATTTAATTTGTATAAATGCATTATAAAGCGTTTTTATCAAGAACATTTGTTCGGAACACACTGTAACTGTAATCGAACGAAGGTAAAATTTTGGCATAAATTGGTAACACTTATTTGACAGTTGCGGTGTTGACACTTTTTGTACTTCATTATTTTGAATTTTAAAGTGAATATCTCTTGTTTTATATTTTTAACTATTTAATAAAATCTGTTCTTTTTAGAACAAAATTAGTGTGTTTTATTTCAAAAATGTCACGTAAAATTTAAATAGTCGTTGTAAAGAGATACTTTTGCCTGACGTAGATAATGACGTAAGTCGTTATCTAAATTAGATGAAGTATACATATAAATATTTATTTATATACATATATATATATATATATATATATATATTTATTATATATATATATATATATATATATATATATATATATATTTATATATATATATATATATATATATATATATATATATATATATATATGTAGATAGTATAAACTCAAATGAGCATTCGCAGCTGGTTTATCGTGTACTTGTTTTTCCGCTCCACTATGTGTCTAGCCTCGACATTATTGTGAAACAAACAAAATTAAAGAATGTAGAATTGTAGAATGACCCGTATATATACCACTAAGATAAAATCGTGAACTTTCACTGAACACACATTAATGGAAAATCTACATAGGTACATTTAACTTGTACAATATTCAACCGATTAGTATAATCAATCCATCAGATATAAAGCGATCGATCCTACCAATAATAATTCACGACGCGACGGTTGATCAAATCTTCTTATTAAAAATAATAAATGAGTATTACTTTGATTAATTATTAAATAGGTAGTTACGCAGCAAATACCTATTTTTGTTTCCTTTGATTGATGTTTTATTATGTACGAATAATATCTATAATAATATTAATTATATAGGAAATTTTCGACAACATGCAGTAAATTATCGTAATTTTTCTTTATTACTTATATTTATCTAAATATATATATATATATATTAATATATATTCTTCTTCTTCTTCTTCGTCTAGCCATTCACGTCCACATCTGAACATAAGCCTCTTCAAGTCTTCCTTTCCATTGTTTTTTATTGTACGCTACTTGTAGCCAATTTTTCCCGGCAGTCCTTTTCAGATCATCTGTCCATCTCATAGGAGGTCTGCCTCTGGGTCTTTTGTGTTGGTATGGTCTCCAGGTTAAAATTGATCTGTGCCATTTGTTTAGATCGCTCCTAGCTACATGTCCAGCGTATTCCCATTTCAGCTTTAATGCTTTTTGCACCACATCGGTGACTTTGGTTTTCTGTCTTATCCATGTGTTTGTTTTCTTGTCCTTAAGTGATATACCTAGCAGTGCTCTTTCCATCGCGTGTTGAGTGACTCTAAGTATATTCATATTCTTTTTTGTGATTGTCCATGTTTGTGCCGCATAAGTTAATATCGGAATAATGCATGCATCAAAAACTTTAGATCTAAGATGTAATTGAATTTGTTGATTTCTGAGTATATAGTTCAGTTTACCGAATGCTGCCCAAGCTAACTTTCTTCTTCTTTTTATTTCTTCAGTCTGAATTTCCCTATTTAGGATTATTTTTTGTCCCAAGTATATATATTCTTCAACTTTTTCTATAACTTTATCGTTTATTATTGTCACGGTGTCTTCGGAGTGCATGACTTTTGTTTTGTTTAAATTCATTTTCAGTCCTATTTTAGAAGATTCGGTATGAAGTTCTACAAGCATGGTTTGCATTTCTTGTAGGTCAGTAGCTATCAGGATTATGTCATCTGCAAATCGTAGATTACTGAGGTAGCGGCCATTGATATATATATATATATATATATATATATATATATATATATATATATATATATTATATATATATATATAGTAGATAGTAGCCACCTTCTTTGTCTTTTTCTCCACCTTTTGACCGAAAAACCCACCACTCTTCGAGTGATCCTTAACTATTTATACATATATTATATATATATATATATATATATATATATATATATATATATATATATATATATATATATATATATGTATAAATAGTTAAGGATCACTCGAAGAGTGGTGGGTTTTTCGGTCAAAAGGTGGAGAAAAAGACAAAGAAGGTGGCTACTATCTATCTTCATCTTAACGTGCCCTATCAAGTCCCCTTGACGTTGGCGATTAACATGGCGAAACTGTCTCTGTCTCGAGCTATTCTAAAGAGTTGCTCAGCTTTCTTTATTCCTGTCCACTCTCTGATATTCTTCAACCAAGAGGCCTGCTTTCTACCAATTCCTCTGCGTCTTCGATTTACCCATCATAATAAGTTGAAGAATATTATATCGGTCTCCCCTTACTCCGTGTCCAAAATAGGCCATCTTTCTACATTTGATGTTATCAAGCAGCTAGCGAGCAGCATTTGCTCTCTCAAGGACTGCCACATTTGTCAGCATAGCCGTCCATGGAATTTTTACTATCTACTACATTATATAGTAGTAGTAGAGTAGAGTAGTATTTGAAGATGTTTCGCTCTCTAATTAGAATGCATCATCAGTTCATCTAAAAAGAATAATATGAAAAAACCAAATATCATAGAGAGGTTAATATAAACGTGTTACCTCTAAAAAGACATGTAGCAGTCAAAGGTATAAAATGTAAAGAAGCTTGAGACATTAACATTAAATAGTTAAGTTGTATAAACAATCAATTGAAACTAAGTACAGTTTACAATTTAACACAAACTTAGAACAGCAAAAGAAACATGTGGTTATTATACATGTAATTTAAAAAAAGTATGTAAAAAACTTATGTAAAAAACAAGTATTCGCCGAGAAACTAATAAGATCACAAGATCACCCTTCCAACAATAGAATATTAAAATCAACTAGGAAACTGAGTTCTTGTAGCTAGCTGTATACAATATATTAAAAAAAATTAAGTTTTTTATCTTTCATGTTTAAAAAACACTGTTCTGTACTGTTTAAAACACATTCAAAAAGTTTTGATGAGTTGATCTGGAAAAGTTAAAATAAAACTGGATTTTATTTTGAAAAAGGAACATTTTTTCACAATTACCTCAAAAACTTTGTAAAATAAAAGTTGCTTATAATTAGTCAATTTATCCATTTCTGGACTTATTTTGACAGTATGTTCTTTCACCTCCGAGAATAAGTTGCTTTCACCCCCAAGTAAAAGCAACCCTACGCTCAAGTCCAAAAGTAAAGTAGAGGGTAAGAGACACCTAAATGCAAATTATCACGCAAATCCTTTGTAACGAGGAAAATTACACTCCAAAACAGTCATTTACTGTAGTATATGTTAAGCATAGATATATAAATTATTAGGATTGATGTTACTAAATCGCAGGTATGTATAGAAAAAACACATTATGCGCTAGAATAAATCAATCAATGAAGTATGACTCGGAGAATTTAAAAATTCTCATTTAATTGTTTTTTAATTGCTATCATTATAATAGCTATTATTAATTGCTCGTATTTTATACTTTGTTTTTATTTTAACATTATTATGAACAACAAACATGTATATAATGTTTAGAAAATTATTTATTTATTCAACAATAGTTTGTTTAATAAATTAATAATAATAATTAAATTATTTTAATTTCCGATCTTACTAAATTAAAGTCTATACGATCAGCATGACTTGCCCCTTCCTGCCGTATCGTATTTCCTGCGCCTGTCAGTTTTTTACTTTCAAACCAAACTACCCTTAAAACACCTTGTTTTTGTCTTCCCAAATAGAAGCATGCTAGTCAAAACTCCCTCTTGGCTTCTCAACTAGAAATAAGTAAATCCTTTTCACGCTTCACAAATAGAAGCAGATTTCAATTAACTTTATTTTTATTAAATAGCTACCTCAGTAAACTTTAGTGTTAGTGCATAAAATATGTGAGTATCTGCTATTACATTCATACAAAAGAAATCGATAATTTTTGTGCCAATATTTCGGAAGTGCCGGTCTGAAAAATTAAAGGGTTGCCAGCTATACAATTAAACTTTTTGCTGTATAAATCACATTTATTTAGTTTTAAGAACAATTAATATCATCAATTGTGTATTTTACGAACATTTTATTTGAATATGTAAGTTTTTTATTATATTTCAAAACTTATTTTAATTATTCTATTTTTAATTTTACTATTTACTACCCTATTATTAGTCCGCAATTTTGCGACCTATTGGTCGATGATCCTTCGATAGTTGTATCTATTTTTTATCTACCAAATATAGGAAGGTGAGAATATAGTTTTTCAAATATTTGCTTTTAAATTATTGAACCAGCTACCTCAAATAATCGAACCATCTACCTCATCCTTTCCCCTACGTAACGAATTTGGTGATTTGTAATATAATTCATTATCACATTACAAAAAGTTTTTACAAAAATTTCTTTACAAAAAGTTTTTAAATCGAATGGTATGTGTTACCAAAAAAGTTTTTAGGTTTTTATGAAAAAAGTAGAATAATAATGGTGTTCCTTACACAATTTTGGTGTGTGTAGTTTGCTGAGCTGTACGGCCCAGCTGTTTTCGTTTAGTAAATATGTGTTTTGTTTATGTGAGCCTGCTATCCAAATGCATCATGCTCAAGTATTTTATGTCGCCTTTCTATATTCAGTTTCCCTTGTGGTTTGTAAATGTTACCAGCCCAGATTTTGTCTCGTTGGCTCGTAGGCGCCACATTTTTACCCAAGTTTACTACTGTGTCATCTGCATAAGTTGCTGTTGTGACTTTTGCTGATGTAGGTAAGTCCGCAGTAAATATCAGGTACAGTACTGGTCCGAGAACACTGCCTTGAGGGACTCCAGTCATAACTCGGTAAAGTTTCGTATATTCATCGTGATGTTTTACAAGATAATGGCGGTCATGCAGGTAGCACCTTGGGATTCGGACGTAATTGCGGGAAAATAATTTTTTGATTTTGTATAAAAAGCCTTTATGATGGACTTTCTCAAATGTCTAAGATATGTCTAAGAAGATTTCGGAGCAATATTTTTTTGTTTTCCAGTGAATTGCCTATTTGTTGGTAAACCCGGTGAAATAGTTCAGTGGTAGCATACTGTGGCCCAAAGCCAAACGAGCGATAAGGTATTATTTATATATCAATTAAAATTGGCTCTCTTTTCGATAACAGCAGTGTTTCCAATATTTTAGACATAATAGGAAGTAGGCTAATTATTGGGTCTGTAGGACTTTCTCCTCCAGGGATTTTACTGGTACTGGCAATTAATATTTTTTTGGCTAATTTCCAAACTAGAGGAAAATGTCCTGTTCTTAATATGGCGTTATACAGTTGTGTAAGATAAAGTAGAGCTGTTCTTGGTAATTCCTTTAAGATTCTTACCATAGTTAGGTCATGCCCTGAGGACTTTTTGAGGTTTAATTTAGTGCAAATAATATTACTGGCTTCGTTAAATGTAAATTTTTTTAGAGGAGATTCAAGTTAATAGAGGGACTCTAGATAATTTTGGATTTCATTATCCATATTAATACGTTCATCTACCGGAAAAATCTGGAAAACCGGTTTAAGGTGTTCAGCGAAAATTTCATGCCAATAATGCAGTAATTATTATTCGTTCAATATGCAATAATTAACCATCGTTAGTATTGGTATATTCTTACTTATATAAATACTAACAAATTAATAGCAGTTCGGAGATACATCATATACAATCAACTATCACAAGTAAAGCAAAATCAATATTTTATTAGTAGTCCAGTATAAAAGTACCTTTCAAAATTGGCAACTACAAAATTGTAAACATGGCTGCTACCTGTAAGACCAAGACCAAATAAATCAACTGTGAAACTAGTATTCTCTCTACCGCATATCATAAACATTTATAGGTTAAAGAAACTTTTAGAATTAAGTATATTTCAGAATCTTTTTGAAAACGATTTCCGGTTTGGAAATTAAAACGTCAAAATAAAATTAATAAATGTAAATAATATCAATCTTCCAATAAATTCTTTACATCATTGGATCTCAAAAGAGATATATGCTTGTATATCATGAATGTGGTGCCTGTATGAGTCCATTTCAAATAGGTAAAAAAGAAATAAATAAGACTTACTCACAATAACTTTAATTTTACCACCAAAACGACCGGTTTCGCTTACTACAATTTGCTAAGCATCATCAGGTCTAACAGTACCAGGTAAATTACATGATACCTGTAGAAGAATTATTATTCCTCCGTTCATCGGGTGACCATTCTGAAACACTTTCGGTCGGGTGTGGTCTGTGAGGACCAAAATGAAATACCGCCTCCCGAGCAACAGCATATATTTATATTGCTAATTTCGCATCAACGTGTTTTAAACAAATCATTTACTATATAATGTTTATTACAGAAACAATTCCAAATTTTTTTTAAGTTGTATTAGGTAAATTTTAAAAATGTTTACAATTTCAACGCATATTTTTTCAAATTTGTGAACAGCGACTAAATAATGAAAAAAAACAAAAATAAACATTTAAAACTTTAATTAGAAACAAAGTACTACAAAAACATATATAAACTAAAAAATTAAATTGTGGACACAAACTACAGTGGTCAAACTTTGGTGGTCAAATTTTCTAAGCAATATTTGCAGCATGCCATTATGCCATTATGTATGTGTCCATACATAGCCATGATTTGCAAATTTTGCAAAAAAGCGAGTTTTGCGTCTTTTGCAATATTTACAATTTCCTCTCTTACCTGGCTGAGGCTCTGGTACAACGTCGACCTCAATACCTGAGAGTTTCAAGGCCGAAGCACGCACAGCTTTTGTCAAATGCGTGTCAACTGCTCTCCGTCGTATACTCTCCTGTACCAATTCCATATCTAGGTTTTTTTGGAATAATCTTCGCGTTTTGGAAAATTCTCCATCTGGATTGTTGCCTTTGTAAATTACAAATGCATTAATTGCTGCGAGATTAAGGAGATTATAAACTACTACCATTGGCCAACGTTTCGTATTTCTGGAAACATTATATGATGTGATCATTCTGTCTACAACATCTACTCCACTCTTTGTGGAATTATAAACAGTAATTATTTCTGGTTTTTTTCTGATCACCAGTATCTTCATCAATGCGATCATCTCTGTGCACAGTGGAAACAGCAATCACATTTTTTCCTTTCTTCGGTATATATGATACGGCAGTCATATCGTTGCTAAATGCAAAAACTGAAGAATATACCTGCCTATTTTTAATTTGCGTTATTTCTGCAGGTAATTCTCGTCTGTTGGCTCTAATTGTACCAATTACGGTGAGTCGGTGTTCTCTTAGTAGTTTCTTGGCAATTGCATATCCTGTGAACCAACGGTCTATGGTTATGTTTCTTCCTGAACCCGATAAATGTAAGCACATTCTTTCAGTTACTGCAGCATTAATTACTGCAACTTTCGTCCAAAGTCACAATCACACCCAACGAGTATTCTGCTTACAATTTTTCATTGAACTGTATTCAACGATAGTACGAACTGCTCGCCAATTTGTTCACTTCTTTCTTTGGTCTCAAGTCGTGTATCATCAAAACGGATACACTTTAGTAAAAATATAAACATACGTTTTGCCATTGTAGCAGGTAATATATCATATCCCATGCCATTTGGCGATCACTACTCTTCCAGATTTATTCTTGATGCTTGATGAATCCAACCAAATACAATAAACCAATCAGTGATCGAATTTCTACTGGGTTAGTAGGTCTACATTCAGCCTTTCCTTGATATGTAATGGAAATTTTTGTTATGTGTAAATTCGTGTTTTTAACTATAATATCAATGCAGTTACCAAACATGTGCGTCCAGTAATACTATGGGAATAATGCGTCGCGCTTCACCAACAATCCCAGTCAAATGAGCCACATGTTTTCGTTCCGTGTTCTAATAGTCTAGTTGGGACAATTCTCACCATGTATTCCCGTCTTTACCAAAATAAATTATAAGCCTCTGTCAGACCCATTTGTTCCTGATTGTCTTCAATCCTGACTTTAATCTCATTTAGAATTGCTCATCTTCATTTTCCTGCCGGGTCCATAATCAAGATCCACTGATCCCTAGAAAATCTGGATCCGCGATCTGAATCGTCGACAGAGTCGGCTAATTTTCACTGTCTGTAGCAGTTTCCTCATACCGATCATTAGCTTCTCTATTTACACTTCATAAGATCCCATTTTACAATGCTAAAATATTATAAGTTTGTCAAATAATTCAGATATAGTTATGCAGCTACTTCGTAACCTTTATAATGTTTGTCCAACCGAAACTCGATAAGAAATTATTCTAATATTGATATTCTTACAAAAAATCTGTAACACTTTTCATATACTTTACTATTTTCTTGTGAAATTTCGAGATTTCAATCGCAAACCACTTCAAACAATTTTAATCCATACTTACGGCACAGACCACAGACAAAAATTTTTATTCGGTGAAGTGACTATTTCTCGAAACAACCGAATAATCCAGTTCACAAAAATGCACAGGTTGCAAATGAAACAGGATTGCAAAAAAATACAACTAGAACAGTGCAAATATTGTACACATTTGATCGAGTGGGGTCTGACAGAACAAATGGCCCATGTAGCAAGCTATTTAGAAATTCATAAACAGTTTTGTATAAAAAAAAACGAATGGGTATGTTAGTTTTCTAGGAAGGTACTGAGAAGGTAAGAAATTTAAAAAAATGAAAATGAGGGAATTATCCAAAATTTTTATTTTGTCGAAGACTCACAGACCACACCCGATGAACGGAGGGTTAATTAATGATTTGTAAAACATGTTTTGAACCTGAATATGCTTAGCAAATTGTAGTAAGCGAAATTGTAGTTTTGGTGGTAAAATTAAATTGATTGTGAGTTAAGTCTTATTTTATTTCCTTTTACCTATTTATGCTTGTATTTTTTATTCCTTAAACAAAATAATTATTAATTTATGTTTTTCTTAAAGAAAATAATCCACACCGCACATCATATTTATCTTATTTTTTGCCTTGAATTTCTCAAAATTGAACCAGTCTATATCATGCAGCTGCTAAATTACGATTCCACGTAGTAACTCGAGAAAAAGTTAAATACGACCCCACAAAAGGCTTCACTGAAGGGGGATTTCCTAAGGAGAAACGTTTAGGTACATCTAAAATATAGAGCGTAAGCGGATATCTTCCGTCATTCTCTTACACAAAATGATTCTCTACATAATAAAATACTCTGCGCTGAGTGTTCAAAATAACTATTTCGTATCTACGGTTATTCTAGACTTTGTTTCATATTTGGTCCAGACAATCGAAGGATTGACTGTCAATAAAAAAATACATTATACGGGTCCAAAGTCTCCACCCATTTCCACATATTTTCTGAACCATAAAATTTAAATTATTAAATTTCTGCGTTAATGATCCAAGGAAACTGTTCCTAGTTTTTATATTGTTTAAGTAACGGAATGAATAAATATTGCGGAATATATTTTTAAATTGAAGCGTATGGCAAGTAATCTTTCAAGTTTTTTTTTGAACGAAATCTACACGAATATAAATGAGCTTACGTCCATAAACGTAAAAAAAATCCATTTCAGTTATGATGAGTTTTTAATTTATTGGACAACCAAGGTAAGCTCATAGAATTGGATGGTATTTAGCGGCGTAATGATTCTAAATGCTGTACGGCGCCATTTTGTAAGATAGGTATACATTGGAGCAAAATTTTTTAATTGTGTAAGTTTTGAAAGATCTTCAGCTTTTAAATTAAATATTATTTGCCATATTACTCGTATATTTTCATCTAATTTAAAGAATTATTAGGAATTATATGAACACAAAGAAAAGATCTAAAAATCTTTAGGCCCATAACGCTACTTAACCCTTTATAGGTCTGTGGTCGATATTTCGACCACTGCTCTTATTAATACTTATGAGCTAGTAATTGACATGAAAAGTTACCGAAGTGCAAATTCAGTGTTTGTAAATGAATTGTACCCAAAATGAACACCACAGAACAAAATACGGCAACGTGGCAGCAATGTGGTCGATTCGCCAACCACAACCCATCATACTCTGTAAGTTACCGTTGAACGTGATCACAGGTTTTTGCCGTTTGTAAAAGTTAGAAAAATAATTTACAAAAGATTTATACATCAAACTCAAGGTAACACATCACAGTATTATGGTCTTTTATTATCTATTCAGATTTTATTGGCGCTAAGATGATATATCTTGATTTACTAAACATAACCTCAAAGTAGCACATGCTGATTTTACAAAATTGTTCTATTGAAATGTATTTTCACTCTTGGTTATTTTAAATCTATACAATTATATTCTTTTTTACGTAAATCTGACTTACTTGAATAATATTTCCAAGAATTAAATTGCTGTGCGGTAGATCAAGTAATTAAATTTTTCAAGTATTTGTATACAACAATGTACGTATCTTTTGCAGTAAAATGGAACACCGCAATATACTTGAAAATTTACAAAATATGGCTCAGGATGATTTATTTGATTACATAGATGGTATTCCATATCAACAAGCCATAAATTCAGATTTTGAGGGTGATTCTGATGCAGAAGATAATCTTCCTATTTCCAACCGAACGTCGGTTGCATCCAACGCGACTATTACTTCATTGTCTAATGATGACAAGGTTGAATTTCTTGATGTTGATTCAGATGACTCAATGGATGATATAGCTTTCCACCCTCAGGTAAGAACAAATCGCATTTTTGACGACGTCGATACTTCCTCAGGCGAAGACGAAATAGAAGAGAACCAAGAGAACACAGTAAAGTGCGATGATACATATAAATGGAGAAAGAACGCTTCTGATGCACAAAAATATTCGAATGCGCCGTTTACCAGACCATTTGGCCCAGCAAAACCGGTCAATATAAATTCACCATTCGACGTGTTTTCTTTGTTCATGAGCAAAGATATTATAGCTAATATAATTACACAGTCAAATCTCTATGCTCAACAACAAAATCATAATAATCTCGACCTAACTGAGGAAGAACTGAAAGCATTTCTAGGGTTCTTATAATCATGGGGTTTCATAAACTACCTAGTTTGAGACATTATTGGTCAACTGATATTAACATGCACGTGCCAAGAGTTTCGCAAATTTTTACGCAAAAACGATTCTTAAAAATTCTTCGTTTTCTCCATCTAAACAATAACGAAAACATGGAAAGAAATCAAAATAACCCCAATTTTGACAAACTGTTCAAAGTAAGGCCTTTGATAACAGAACTGCAGCAACGCTTTCAAGAGAACTTTTATACAAGTAGAAATGTTGCGGTAGATGAAAGTATGGTTGCTTTCAAGGGGCGAAGTTCTCTCAAACAATATATGCCGAAAAAGCCCATAAAAAGAGGCTTTAAAGTTTGGGTCGTTGCATGCTCCGAAACTGGATACGTGCACAAATTTAGCATATATGAAGGCAAATCTCAATCACAACATGCTGAATATGGTTTAGGCGCTAAAACGGTATTAGACATTACCGAGTCTCTTAGAGGCGCAAACTACTGCATTTATTTCGATAATTTTTTCTCGAGTTTTCCTCTTCTTAAGAAAATGTTAACCTATGATTTGTTCTGCTGTGGAACTTTTAGAATAAATTGTAAAGGCTTTCCAACACAAATGAGAAAGGACAAAACAATGAAAATGGGAGAACACGATTATTTCATGTCCAATAATATGTCTGTTGTTAAATGGAAAGATCGGGGGCGCAAATGCGTTTTAGTCGGCAGTACTATGCATAATCCACTTGAGATTACTTCAGTTTTGCGAAGAAAACCGAATGGTGAACAAGAAAGTGTTAGGTGTCCAAAAGCCATAAGTGATTACAATCGCTATATGGGTGGAGTCGATCTATTCGATCAACTTCATGCTTCTTATCCAATTTCATGGAAATCCCGAAGATGGTATATGAAGATTATTTACTATTTGATTGATGCAGCAGTGGTAAATTCATATATAACTTATAAGACTACAATGAAAATGAGGTCCATTAAATCGAAACCAATGAGTCACCTGTATTTTAGAAGTGTATTGGCCAACGAGCTCATAGGTGATTTCTATAACAGAAAGAGACCAGGACCTAAGGTAACAATAGGAAGAAATAAACTGAAGAAAATGGCAGCAACCACTAATTCTGTTGAAAGCGTTGAAAGCACGGTGAGACTAAGCGATGTTGGCAATCACATGCCAGAAAAAGGAACATCAAGACGTTGTGCACTCTGTTCAACGAGAGCAAAGCCAAAACGTTCAAGTATTAAATGCTCAGATTGCCAGGTTGCATTATGTATTCAATGTTTTCCATTATTTCATAATAAAAATGTTTAATTAATGTGTTTTTTTCTGTGGTCGATTATGGAACCACAACTACATTTACTAAAGTCAACATACCTAATCAGGCTGTGGTCGAAATTTCAACCACCTAAAAAAAACAACAAGGAGTGAAAATAAAATGAAAATACGAATGAAAGTTCAATAACGGATCATTCCTTATCTATAATCTGCAAAGAATTTGTTTATACTACCAAAAAATAATTCTGCCCTATAAAGGGTTAATGTAATGTACAAACTGTTAACTAAACTACTAAAAAACAGATTTACAACTATGTTAGATAGTTACCACTCAAGAAAGCAATCCGGTTTTAGAAAAGGATTCAGTACAAGCGACCGACCATCTGCTTACTGTAAAAATATTAATTGAAAAGGCCAACGAATATCAAATCCCAAGGTATATGGCATTTGTAGACTTTAAAAAAGCATTCGATAAGGTGGAACATTGAGTAAAGAACTCTTTACAAAATGGAGAATAGACTATAGATATACGGACTTAATTTCCAATATTTATGATCAAGCAACAAGATCCATTAAAATAGTTAAACAAATGGAGCCTATTAAGGTGATGATGATAATGTGTTTGGCATGGAATCTAGTCCATTTGCCACATATTTTTGAATGATGTTAATATTATATATATATATAATATATATATATATTATATATTATATAATAATAATATATATATATATATATATATATATAAAGATATAGACATATATTAATTGAAATTTGATTGTACTTCTATGATGTTTAATCTAGTCAGATGAGCACGAACTGCACCGTGACTAGTTTTTAATCTTGTGCTAGTTGCTTATATGTTATAGTGGCATATGTGTGGTAATTTTGTTAAGGATGGTAACGTAGGATGAATCTTCTAATAATTATTATTTAATGTATTCGCCTCTAAATTCCATCTGACTTGCCTGATAAAATTTATTTTTTAATATAAAATTTGTTAAGATCTGTTACTGTGTAAATATATTCTTGTATGTATACCAGAATCAGTAGAATCCTTAGCAAGCTCGTCTACTATTTCATTACCTTTTATCCCGGTGTAACTGTTTATCACAAATAAATGTTACATCTTTGTTTCTCACTTTTTATTTAATGTCACATATCAGCTCACATGTTTTAAGGCTAACTCAGTATTATTAAGTCCGCTAAGAATTTACTTAGAGTTGAGATGAACACAGTATCTTGCACATTTTCATGCTCTAGCCAATCCAGACATTTCCTAATGGCTACTGCTTCTGCAGTGTAAATACAGCAATGTGAAGGAAGTTTAAATGATTTGTTATTGGAAGGAACGTACATTGTAGTCCATACCTTCCCATCGTTTAGTTTAGAGCCATCGTGTCAAATTTTAGTTTTATTAGAATATTCACTCAATATGAAGTTCAACAACGTGTTATTTATTTTAAGTGAAACTGAACAATTCGAAATATAATATTTGGCTTTTTGAAGATGTATTAATTCTAATTTATAGAGTGGATAACAAAATTTGTTGATAATGTAAACGGTAAATCATTGGCTTCCAAAAAGGCATGCGCTAGTGGTGGAGAATTTTAATTTTACAATAATTGTTTACTAGATTTTGAATGGATAATTCATACAGCATACTCAGTAAGCCACTTGTTCTGGCCCTTAATTTCAATACATACTTGGTTGCAAATAAATTTCTACGATTTTCTAATGGAATTTCATTACTTTCAGCAAGTAACAGAGGGCGTGGTGTTGATTTTTCATAGCACTCAGAGTTAATCTCAAACTTTTAAACTGAATATGATATATTTTTGAAAATATGTATTGCTTGCTGATCCGTATAACATACATCCGTAATCCAAAATTGATCACACGTAGGTCCTGTAAAACATCAATGCAACTTTGGGATCTGCACCCCATCGCCTGAAAGTGACACATTTTTCTACATACTGGACATGTTTGAACTATAGTAATTTGGAGTCTAAAATTATCCCAAGATATTTATACTCACTAACAACAGGATTATAACATCAGGCGTACGTATCCTATGTCTTATAGATCTCTATTTGCAGATTTTTCTGGGGATATAATTAGTTCATGTTTTTTTATCCAATTATCCACTAGTTTATAATACAGATATCATCAATCATTGAACAATTGTGGCCGAAGCTTATTCGACGATATTGACATTGAATATGTCTTGTATTATATTTTCAACCTTTTTTTTAGAAAATCGTAACCTCAGCAGGGCTCGACGAATTGTTCTTGCATCTTCAGTATGAATTCTATGTTAAACTAGTACGCCTTTTAGATTTCCCGGATTCAAAAATGTTGTCATTTTCATTGTTGGATTCATCATTTTTTTCTAATTCTTAAGTTATAAAGGTTGACGTAGGCCAGGAAATAAAAAGGAAATTATAAGTTTTCTTGGACTTTATCATATTATTAAATATTTGTTTAACATTTTGGCCGCATTGCTAAACACTTTTATCGACTAACCGAAAACAACATTGAATTTGACTGGAGACCGGATTATCAAAATTTCTTACCTATCCTAGCCTAAACAGTACCTATACTAGCCTAGCTTCGAAAATATGGAAAATTTCTGTTAGATTGAAATGCATACTAGCATCTTAAAATTACAAAACAGAAAGGCGAGGAGAAAATTATTGCATATTTTAATAAAACAATCGAAAAGGCTAAAAAGAATTATTACGTTACCATTAAAGAGATTTGCTCTTCTTATAAAAGCGCTAGAATATTTTAATAGTTTCCTTTATAATTAGAAATTTTATAAATCGAACTAGCCATACTTCTTTGCAGTTACTAACAAATATAAAAAAAACTGGCAGGACAAGTTACTCGGTGAATATAAAGACTCAAACAGTATAACATCGTCGTAGTACATCGAAAGAAGCATCTTCACAACAATGCTGATATTCTTTCTAGGCTCTCTTTGAAATGCTAATGCCAGTAATGTCAAAGACTTCAAGACCTTGAAGAAAAAGAAAATGTAACCGAAGAAGTAAGTCTTCAGATGATCACAGTTAAATAGAAAGAAGATAACGATCAGACTTTCCTGGAAAACCTTAAGTTGAATTCGTATGGTTATACAATCACACAGCTGTTAACGAACCACTTTTATTAAAACAGCAATTAATATTACAGTACTTGATAACAACTTTAACTGAATGACAGAACAATTCAAAAACTCAGTTACTACTACTACTTGAACGTCAACTTCCTGTGTTTATATACAATTTTGGACGTTCCTGACCTTACGAGACATTCGGATATTTCGATACATTCGAACATTATAGATTTTAAATAACACTAGTTTACAACCAATTTGCGACTCGAATGCAATATGGTATTTTTTGTTAATTTTGGCTCTCTGAACATGGATATGCTTTTCAAATTCATTTGTAATATATCGAGCGAAATGTTATTAATTAACGTTTTTCTAAAAATTGTGCATATTTGGAAAACTTCTTTCTTCAAGTGCCGTCTTCTTCCGAAGTTTGGCTATCATCAAAGCTATGCGTATTTTTGATGCTGCAGATCTAAACAGTTGGTAATTGGTGCAATTGTACCATTCTCTCAAGTTTTTCAACCATGAATGCCTTCTTCTTCCTATAGATCTCTTTCCCATTATCTTTCCCTGTATAATCAATTGCAGCAACTGGTATTTATCTCCCCTCATAACATGTCCCAAATATTGTAGTTTGCGCTTTTTAACAGTAATTATCAGCTCTTTCTCTTTCCGCACTCTCCGCAAAACCTCCACATTTGTTACTTTCTCTGTCCAGAGTATTCTTAATATTCTACGATACATCCACAACTCAAATGCTTCTATCTTTTTGGTATCGATCTTTTTCAATGTCCATGTTTCCATCCCGTAGAGGAGAACTGACATAACGTAACATCTCAAAAGGCGAATTTTAAGTTTTAGACTTAGATCTCTTCCGCAGAACACCTTTTTCAATTTAGTAAATGTGGCTCTAGCTTTCTCTATTCTGGTTCTGATTTCTTCAGAGCAATCATTATTTTCGTTGATAACAGTTCCCAGGTAATTATATCTTCTTACACGTTCGATTCTTTGATCATGCACGGTTATGTCAGGGAAGTTTTGTGGTGAGTTATATATTAGCATTATTTTTGTTTTGCTTATGTTAAGTGATAATCCGTGTTCTTCACTGCATTCTACTATTTTGTTAATTAGTATTTGAAGATCTTCCCAAGTTTCTGCGATTAATACCGTGTCATCGGCGTATCTCAAGTTGTTTATTCGGAATCCATTTATTTAATACCTATATTTTGATCCGAAAGTGCTGTGTTTATAATGTCTTCGGAGTATAGATTGAATAAGGTCGGTGAGAGTATACAACCCTGTCTGGGTAACACTGGGATGTCTAAAGTTATAAATAACACAACATATATATTAAATTTCTTTGTTCTCCCAACCTTTTGATTTTCTATAAAATGCTAGAAGTATGGAACGGTTGTAAAAGCAGCTCGCTGGTTATCACACCCTCAGAGTTGGTTTACCACGGATAGTGGTAGTATATCGAAAAGTGAAAGTGTATGGAATAAAGTTGGTTGACGCTAGTAAAGAACATCTCCGAATTAAGTGTGTGGGACACTACCAAAAAAGTCGAGAAACGTGGTTGTGTTAATCCCGTGGATAGTATTTGCTACGTATGTGGTCAGTTTACTCCCAAATCGCAGAAAAGGACAATTAATAAGATGACAAACGTACCTTACCATGAGTATTTTGGATATGTTATTGGCGATCAAGATCGGGACTGGACTCCTCACATACGCTGCCAAACGTGTGCAGCAAATCGAAGTAATTGGTTACAGGGAAAATCTTTTCTATGCCGTTTGCAGTTCCGATGATTTGGCGCGAACCAAAAAATCATTTTAACGACTGTTACTTCTGCATGACAAAAGTGTCTGGGTTTTCAAGGAAGAATAAGCATAACACTGAATATCCAGATATTACCTCAGCAATAAATCCGGTTGTTCAAGAAGAAGATTTACCAGTTCCAGGACCCCCGGCAAATTGGGAGAAATATTTGGAAATGTATGACGATAAAAGTGAACCCGATGATGTATCAGAAACGGACGATTCTTATTTTCCCGAAAGCGATGATAAAGCAGCCTATTTCCTCCAACAAACTGAATTAAATGATTTAGTTTGAGACCTTCACTTATCCAAAGAACATACTGAACTTTTAGGCTCTCGATTACAACAATGGAATTTACTAGCCAGTGGAACCAAAGTTAGAATATTTAGGAACCGTAACCAGGAGCTATCCTCGTTTTTTACTATGCAGGATAAAATGTGTGTTTGTGTTAATCCAAATAGTGTTATGGAAAAATTAGGATTTACACAAAACACACAAGAATGGCGTTTGTTTATAAATTCTTCTAAATCATGTGCAAAACCAGTCCATAACTGCAACAAAAGACCATCTATTCCTCTTGCACATGCAGTTGATATGAAAAAAACATACGAAAGAATGTCGCTGATCCTAAATGCAGTAAGGTATGCTACATATAAGTGGCAAATATGTGGTGACTTAAAAGCCATCGGATTATTACTAGGTCTTTAGGGAGGATTTAAAGAATTTTGCTGTTCTCTTTGTCTTTGGAACAGTAGAGCAACACAGAGCTATTACCAAGTTAAAGAATGGTCATCAAGAGATCAATACATTCCAGGTCAGGCTAATGTAAAGAGTGCTGTTTAAAATTTCGTTAAAGCATTAGATAAAGAAGGAGATGTGTTTAAATACCTTGAAAAAAAATTTCCTAAGCTAAGTGACGCGAAGCTTAAAGAAGGGATATTTATGCGATGTTGAGTTAGCTGAGTGTATTTCTTTGAATACAAAATAATTGTTTTCGAGTTTTTGAGAAACAAAAAGGTTGAAAAGTACCAAAATGTTGTAGAAGAAATACTTAAAAATTACTGCAAAATAGGTTTTTGCATGTCTCTAAAAATACACTTTCTACACTACCACTTAAATTTTTTCCCGGAAAATTTGGGTGCGGTCAGTAACGAGCAAGGAGAAAGGTTACGCCAGGATATTCTCACAATGGAGCAATGCTACGAGGGAAGATGGGATGCAGAAATGATGGGAGATTACTGTTGGTTCCTCATGAGAGAAAGTGATACAGACTGTAAAAGGAAATCAGCGTTTGAAAAGAATTTGTGTACAAAAGACTTACCATAGTTTTTGTTTCTAGTTATGGACTTATTTATATATAGTATATAAAATTTTTTATAATAAATAACATTATTTGATGCATTCTATAACTCAAAATATATACGTGGTGAGAAATTTTGGTGTTTGAATTCGCAATCAGTATGCTTTAAACCCCCGGTAAAGCCATCTTAACATCAGTCGCAACTTTTTTTTTAAATTTTGTTGACTAGTGTAATTCTTCTTTTTCGTCAAGGGACTTGTTAGATATGAAATAAATCATAAATCTTACGGAACTATTGTATCAGTATACACAATTTAAATTAATTGTCTTCCTATATTTATATTTTTAGTCTTTTGTAAGATAAGACTTTTTTAATGAATGAAATACAGTTTCTCTTCTATGCATGAAAGAAAATCATCAAAGAATAATCATTTATATAACAAAGAATTTTTTACATAGTAGGATTCTGAAAATTTTCGAATTTTCTGAATGCAGCTGTATTGAAACATGAAAACAAAAAACGATATTGCATTTTTCTTTACGCCATTGTTTTAGAAATAATTTTATAATTTTCATACCACATTTTAAGATAATTGCCAAAATAACGAATGTTTTTGCGAATTACACAAAAAACTATAAACTATAAAAAAAACTATAACAAATAATGCTGAACCTTGTATCATCACTCACTTATACACATCATCATCATTCAGCCCATACTCGTCCACTGCTGAACATAGGCCTCCCGTAGTTCACCCCACAAATTTCTGTCCTGAGCCGCCTGCATCCAATTTTGATGTGTCCGTTTCAGGTCATCCGTCCATCTTGTTGGTGGTCGTCCTCTATTCCTAAAGGCATCTTGTCTGGGTCTCCACTCAAGAATGCGTTTTGTCCATCTGCCGTCCTTCGTTCTCGCGACGTGCCCTGCCCAGTTCCATTTTAAGGTGGAACTTATACACATAAAAGTATTAAACTTAGGTGTCCACTACTTTTAATTAACGAATTAATAGCTTTTGCATAAATTTACAAAAAATTATCACGTTATAATAATTAATAATATAAACATTGTTTAAATTATAATTATAAACATCCTGGTATCTTTTCATTATTTTTATTACTATTTATTTAAAACGTTTTATAAAAATTAAAAAAAAAATGTAAAAAAAATAATACAATAAAACAAAAATTTTTTTGTTGTTTTTATAATATTCCGCTAATAAAAGTAATCAAATTTGAATAACCAATCACCTCTAAGAGGACGTCTTTTATGAACAATTTATCCTCTCTGTCAGGTTTGTCCTCCGTATAAATCAATGTTACGTTTAATTGGTGCTGAAACCTTTCGCTTTCTGTTTAAATCGAAAACAATATTCGACGGAATCGCGTTTTACGTGTTGGACACAGAAGTACGATGCTGATATTGGGTGTGATTGTAGCTGTGCTTGTTATTCTAGTAACACTTGTGATAACTTGGCTTCATGCTCTAAGAAAGTATGATAGTTTAAAAAATGTGCCAGGACCGACACCAATTCCAATTATTGGAAATGCCCTTCTAATGGGAACTACAACCGTAAGTAAGTACAAGCGCAGTGCAATTTTAGATTTTTACACCATTTAAGTGTTTTGGGTAGATTATGATAAAATTGCTAAGCCCAGCAAAGGCTACGAAACGTATATAACTAACAATTACAAGAGTATGAAGTACATAAAGTAATATATATATATATATATATATATATATATATATATATATATATATATATATATATATTTAGGAGTAAGAAAAAAAGAAGTACTTGTGACTCGTTTGGAAAAAATATATAAATACGTTTTTTATGGGTTAAAGTCAATAAAAGAGACTATTGGTAAACTATTCTTTATGTCAAGCTTTCAATTGTGTTTACAATCTTTATCAAGAGCTTCTTAAAAATACAAAAAATCTTACAAAGTGAAACTAGAAAAATAAATTTTAACTCACCAAATAAAATTAGTTTTGTTAGTAAATCTAAACTGCTTAAAACGTTAAAAAACTATTGAAAAAAAATATCAAATGAATGTTTCTCTAAATTTAGTAATTTTGAAAAACTTTTTAACAAAAATAATTGAATTTATAAATAAGTTAGAATAGCGACCAATTACAAAAAGCCTCAATGTCATGAATGCCAACTTACAATTTTCATTTTTGACAATTATATTGCCAAAAAATAAAATTTTGTTTAAAAAATTATTTTTTATTTAGTAATAAAAAAGAAGATTAATTCATCATTGATAGATGTCTAAAAAATGTAACAAGTATATGGAATATTAAATTAAAATGTGATATTTTAATGAATAAACTATAGAGAAATAATATAATTATAAATTTTGCTTAGATTTTGAATTTCTGATCTTTTGTTTAAATTATTATCACTTCTGCTAATACAAACCATTTCCAAAAAAGTCCTTTTGAATTTATTACTTTCATTACATAAAATTTTAATGTTATCAAAATCCATAATATGGTCTTTGTCGATTACATGCTCTGCTAAAGCACAAGATGGTTTTTTAATTCTACAGTCACTTTTGTGGGAAATAATACGGTTTGACAGATTCCTTCCGGTCTCACCAACATACACAGCTTCACACTGAGTACAACTAATGCTGTATACTACATTTGTTTTATCTAATTTATCTATAGGATACTTAGTTTTGGAATATAAAGATGAAATAGTTTTGATGTTCTTTGTTGCTATTTTATTTTATATTTGGTCTAATGTGGTATAGTAGAATGATAATAGGTGTTCTGATTATTGGATACAATGTTCTGAGATTTAGTAAAAAATGATGTTAAGTTATTTATATTAGAAATATTAGAAAAAAGCATCCTATGTAGCATATCTGGAGGATAAGAGTTCTCAATTAAAATATTTTTTAACAATTGAAGATTTTCTTGTAGATAGTCTGGATGGAAAAGCCTTAAAACACGTTTTTTTAACCCTGTTATAAGGTTCATTTTCATCTTATTTGGATGGTGTGAGTAATAGCTTATAAATCTATTACTACATATGTGTTTTCTCAACCATCTAAACCAATAAATCATTACTTTTACTTAAAAAAAAAAAGATATCTGAGCGTGGGCAATGAAGACCAAAGGACGTCGAAATGGAGCGCATATATGCAGAAGGAAAGACACCCCGTAAAATTTTAGTATCCAATCAAAATAAGAAGTATTTGTTATTGATAACTACAAACGAGTTATTCGGAATAAGCATTAGTCTTTTCACAAGTACTGTAAAATTTACTAAAGGAGTAATAAATAATGTGGTATGGTAGTTTCAGGATTTGAATGTTTTGAATTTATTAAGGTATATATAAATGCTGCAAAATATCAACAAATACTTCAAAACCAGACTATTATCAAACAACGTCTGTCATATGCCCAGAACCACAAAAAAATGGTTTGAAAACCACAATATAAACGTCCGTTCTTGACCTTCTAACAGTCTTGACCTAAATGTCATTTCAACCATACTGCAGAAAATTAAACAGAGACTAAGAAACAACCTACAACAGACACTACACGAACTTAAAACCAAAAAAGCCAAAATATAGCAGATTTGTGGCAGAATAAAAAACGTTTATGTCCCAATATTTAATTGCCAACAAAATAAAGATTGTTTATTACTAATTCGTTCTGTTAAAAAATATTTTATTTCGTACGGCTGATTGAACCTATATTATTAGTGATTAACTAATTACATATTATTACATTAAAACGAATAATTAGAAGAAAATAAACTATCTGAAACAATGTAAAATACGCATGTATTTTATTATGTCCCAATATATAATTATTAGATCTCGTATTAAATGTTAGTTGCTTAAAAGTCTTTGACGTATAACCCATCTCTTAAGCATATTCGATACATATACATGCTTAATTGAGTTCAACTCTATAGATTGTGCTGGACAAGGAAGAACAATTTTTAATTGTTGAGCTAGACGAAGACTAGCGTTAATACATCAGAAGAAACTTTTCACAAAATCTGCTGCACGCGGAAACACAACAGGTTTGAAAATGATCGGCCCGAAACATAATTTTATTCTTCAAGTGGAAGAAGATCACTTCGTTCTTTAACAATAATATCAAGCCATATCATAATAGTATCACTAATTTAATTAAAGACTTTATCAGTTGCTTTTAGGCGTGCAATTGGTTTAAGTTCTAGCCAAATTTTCAGTCTTCTTAAATCTGTGGCCTCCAATAAAAGTGACAGTCAAACATAAACATTGTTTAATATATTATAGGCTAACTGAAATTTAAAAAATAATTGTTTAGCAATCAGACGTCCTTTTCGGCAGACCAAAAAAGCGACAAAACTGTCTTGAATTGAGGTTTTTAGTCTTTCTTATTCTTAATATCTTTCTCTGCACAATATATAGTTCCACGGCATCGTTGCTCGTTTTAACACTTTTTAATGTATGTGCAATGTAAAGAATTCTGGTGTACAATAGCATATTTTATTAAAAATATATAAAAATGTATCCAAAAAGATTACAATTGTTCAAATTGTGGACGTTTTCGTCCACTCGGACCATCATCGGTGAAACTTCTTCTTCTTCTTTTTATGTAGACACTCTATCTGCTTTTCAATGTGCCTTCAGTAAGTTGTCGTTCTCCTTTTCTTAACTAGCATTTAATTTTCTTCTTTCCAAACTAAACAACCATTAACTTTACCTAGAAACCTAGAAATTCAATATCTCAATTATTCAATTTCGTCATTAATTAACAACTATATCCGTATATTCTCAATTTGGAAATTATTTTACTTAGTTCACATATAATAACGTTAATAAATAATTATTTCTTTAAATAAAAATTTATAAAATACATTTTGGCCTAATTTTGTTTTATTTTCTTGCATTTGTGCATAAATTGCACTCGCACTTAAATAATTCTCCAGTGGAAACATTCGTATGTGTTTGAACACATTAACTCTACAGACAATGTTAACTCTTTCTTTCCATACATACATTTTAGCAATATCCGTTGTTACTTGAATTGTTCTTCTTCTCTTGCTGCTAGTGTAAACGTTTCTGCAGCATACTGTTACGTAAAAAAATATGAGTCATACTAAAAGAAGGAAAATATGTTGTTTATTCACTAATATGTTCTAGATTTTACGACCCTTCGACTAGCTAGCAGAAATTCCAAGTAAAAAAAAAAGAAACCGGTCCATTCAAATGTTCCGGAAATACGTTGAATGAAAAACCAGCCGTAGCCTTCCAGTATTTTCGCCAAGGATCGACATCCTTCTAGTCTAACAGCTGTATAGGTATATAACATGATTTTCATTGAAAGAAGTCAGTCAGAGAAGATAAATCGAGTCGCGTTTTAAAATGTAACGCACGTATAAATAAATTATGTAATTATTAGTCGAAAATAAATTGTTGTACAGTGGTTTAATAAATTGATATAAATTATCGTGTTTTAGTAAATTAAAAGAAGAACTACATTTATATCTACTTTTATATCTACATTTTTATTTATTCTGTTGACTAGTACTCCCAAATATTGAATGTTTCAACCTCTTCGAAACTGTGTGAAATCTATTGTCACTTCTGTTATTTGTATCTTCTTTTTGTTGCTCACGTTCATGTATTTTGATTTTATTTTCACTTATTTCCAGTTCTCTCAGTTTGGCTTCGTTTTCTATTTCTTGGAAGGTTTTCTTTAATGCCTTTTTATCATGTTGCTACTATGGTTATATCGTCCGCATATCCTATTATTTGTACTGCATTCTTGTTTATAGTTCCTGCGTTTGACAGCTTTTTTATGATCTTGTCTAATGATAGAATAAATAGTACCGTTGAGAGCGCATCTCCTTGTCTTACTCCTCTTTTTATTTTTATTATTTCTGTTCTTTCTCTTTCGGTGTCTATTATTGCTTGGAATCTCGCATTGTCATTTCTATCATTCTTTTAATTTTATTGGTATATTACTCTCTTTTAAATCTTGGCTCATTTTTCTTCTGTTTAGTTTGTCAAACGCCTGTTTAAAGTCTAAGAAAAGTATTTTCTGCACCGTAAGTTCTGCACATATTCCGTCTTTTCCCACTGTTTTCCCGTTTTTAAAATATATTTTGCATATATTCTTTTCACTTCTGTATAGATCAATTCTTTTTCTTCGTCATATTTTTCTGTGTTCGCTATTGTTTCTCTTTCTTCGTCTATATCCGTGTCTTGATATATTTCTTAGAAATAGTTTTGACATTTTTCTGCTACTATACCTAGACATATTAGTTGTCCGTTTTTGGTTACCTAGTTTTTAGTATTGGTACAATGGTTTTGAGCACAGTCTTTTATTACTGTTTCTATCTTGTTTATAATGTCATCTACTTTTTGATTTTTTTCAGATTTAAATAATTTCTTTGTCTTTTGCCTTTGATTTTTGTATTTTTCTTGTTCCTCTTCTTTTCCTATATAATTAATTTGTCTTTATTTGACATTCACATTCTTGTTTTCCATAACTTTCCTTTTTATTATACATTTTCTCACAAACAAAAGTCTTTAATTTAATTTTTACTACACTTTTTTTAAACCAACTAATAATTCTCTAATTACATAGGCGACCTCACAAAAAATATTATTTTAGTGGAACTTTGCATTTAATCAATCACTTTATCTTCTTCTATCATCAATACGCGAACATATATACACAAATATTTTATGTAAAATTTTACATAAAAAAAACAAATTAAAAAATAAGTGGAGAATGAAAGTACACCTTTACTGTATATGCAATGATTTACCTCATTATCATACAAAAATTTTCAACTAAGCTAGGAAAAATCCTGTAATAATTTCATTCAAGTAAGTAACTTGACTTTTTTAACTTATAACATAATTTTCACAATTAAATTTTAATATAATTTATCTTATCAACTCAATTTTCACTCACTTTAAATTATTACAACTATATAATTAATTAATACAATATTATTACACATTATATACTTGGGCCATTATTTTGAGTCGCCAAAAATCTACGTTTCATCGTCTTAATGAACTGTCAATTTTTAATAAATTTTTACTTCCTCTCTGACATAGTCAATTGGCTGGCACTAACCGTAGGACAAAGTTGTCTCATGGACGTATAAACACAGATGGACTCAGTTATTTACATAAAATTGTGAAGTCAAAATTATTTGAATAGGTCACATCTCAGCACCTTCAACTGTTGTCACGTTTTGTTTTAAAATTTTTTATTCGCGAGTCGCTGAAAATATTACTCCGTATTTTATACTCTACAGGTGCTATCAAACCAAAATAATAATTTATTGGTTATATTAATATATTTTAATTGTAATCAAAATATCAAGTGTGCACATAGTGTGCATTATCATTTAATAATACGATATATACAATCAATTATTTTATATGTAGAAGCACTGAAAACTATTTATAAATGGCAACGGTTGTTTACATTTCTCTGTCTTATGGATCTACGTCAAACTTCAAATGCTGTTCCATGTTTGTTTACTTTTTACAGTAAATGAGGAAAAGTTATTTTTCGATATTTTGGCTGTATTTTGAGTGATATTTGTGAAAAGTGAAATAAAATAAACGAAATATTTACATCCCGATCTCTCATTTCATTTGTAAGTACATACAATTTACATTATTTAAGATGAGGAAATGAGGAAGCGTGTTTGTTTACATTTTAATAGGCGTACCATTGGGTTTATTCATGGTCATTAATGTATTAAATAAGATATGAGTTCATGAAATTAGTAGACATTTATAAATTGTAAGTAGACAATCATCTGATTAAAAAAGATCTGTTTAGTACCTTTTTAATTTAATATTTCTCATGGATACAAATAAATTAGTGAAATGAATAAAACTCATTTATTTTTCTATGTAGGTTTCCAAATAATATTGACGATCGAACTATTTGGGTAGCAAATTAAGGAGAAAACATAAAGATTTTTTATTGTAGCATTATTTTGATACTATTAAAAAATTAACTTGAATTCAACTATATTTAATTGTATTAATTTTAAAGCAAATAAAATTGTATTTTAATTTTTCTATAAAGACGTGATTTGTTAATAGTTAAACTCTCGTTTTTTTTTAATTCTTTGAACGTGTTTTTATACATTATTACTACTTCCAATTTTTAAAATCTGAATAATTACCCGCGAGTAAAAATTCAAGCACGCTTATGCTCATTGCGGAAGCATCACATTCTATCGAAGCTTCAAAACATTGTGTGTTAAAGGTATCTTATTGCTGTGTCCATCTATGTTTATACGTCCATGGTTGTCCTTGCGAGCAGGGAAGATGTAGGTTTCCTTCATGTGAAATCTTATAAATCAACAACGTGTCATTATATTGTTACAATTAACCATGATTGTCATGTAATTCAAAGGTTTGTACACCTTATTTCTTAGCTAGTTTTAACTACTTCTAAGTGCAAGTATTTTTTTACATTTTTTGTAATTTAAACAGTCAAAATTTAAGCTATGTTTGTGTCAGTTTAAAGTGGAAATATACTTCCAGGTTTAATTGATAAATGGTCTGACTGGACCGAAAACGTTCTGAAGAATTGTATTTCGTTTGGATACATTTTTAAATATATTTTTAATAGAATATACCATCACACACCAGAAGTCTTTACTTCTCGTAAGTTTTTTTTACACTATGGTATACAGCCAGCCACTGGGATTTGCTCCTTATACATTAAACATATTATGTTACAATCATTTTCTAAAAGAAAAGACTTATTCTTTTTTTATAGACTATCCCTTTGTCGATTAAGTTTGTTCATTAAGAATCAAGTCAGCATCTTCAAGGAAGTTAATTTTCAAAAAGATCTACTAATTTTAACTTCAACTTTTAACTTGCTGTTTCTGCTGTTTATGTAAAATTTTACATAAAAAAAAGCAAATTAAAAAACAACTGAGACTGAAAGTACACCTTTACTATATCTTCTTCTTCTTTCGCGTGCCATATCAGAATTATCCGACGTTGGCGATCACCATTGCGAAGGCTTCTCGATCTTCTGCAATATGGAATAATTGTCCTGCATTTGGTATCTGAGTCCATTCACGAATGTTTTTTAACCAAGAAACTTGTTTTCTTCCTACACCTCTACGGCCCTCTATTTTGCCTTTAAGGATCAGTTGTAATATTTTATATCGACTTCCCTTACTATATGTCCCAGATAAGACATTTTTCGATGTTTAACAGTCTTTAGCAGTTCTCTATCTTTGTTGACGCTCCTTAGTACTTCTTCATTAGTTTTTCTTGCTGTCCAAGGTATCTTCAGCATTCGTCTATGAACCCACATTTCCAATGCTTCAATTTTGTTCATGATCGATACTTTTAGCGTCCACACTTCTGCACTATACAAAAGTACGGACCAAACATAGCACTTAACCATTCTTTGCCTTAGTTCTAAACTGAGATGGTTATTGCAAAGAAATGACTTCATTTTCATAAAAGTAGTTTTAGTCATTGCTATTCTACGTTTTATTTCTATGTCTGGATCTAGTTGGTCCGTTATCACAGTTACCAAATATGTCATTTTGTGAACTTTCTCAACTTGGACTCCGTTCAATTGAAGCTTTGCATCGTGGACTGGATGTGGTCACGACTAAACACTAAAAATTTGGTTTTGTTTGAGTTTATTTTAATGCCCATTTCCTCTCCTACCTCGTGAATACGATCAAGCAGAATTTGAAGACCTTCGATATTATCTGATAGAATTACTGTATCGTCTGCATATCTAATCACATTAAGTAGTTCTCCGTTGATTTTTATTTCCATATGGTTGTCTCTCAAGTGCCTTTTTAAATAACTGGTCCGAGTAAACATTGAACAATGTTGGCGACAAAATGCAACCTTGTCTGACTCCTCGTTGTATGGAGATTTCATCGGTGTAGTTATCTCCAATTTTTACGATAGCAGTTTGATTCCAGTACAAATTTTTAATGACACGAATATCCTTGTCATCTATTCCGATATTTTTCAGTATTTGCATTAATTTTACATGCTGTACTTTATCGAATGCCTTTTCGAAGTCCACGAAACATGCAAATACATATTTTCTTTGGTCACGGCATTTTTGTAATAGGATGTTAAGCGCAAAAAGTGCCTCCCTGGTTCCCATAGCATTTCTAAAACCAAATTGGGTATCTTCAAGATCTTCTTCGCATTTGCGTCTAATTCTGTTGTGAAGTATTCTGAGGAAAATTTTAAGAGTGTGGCTCATTAGGCTAATTAATCGATATTTTGAGCATTTTCTCGCATTGTGTTTTTTATGTATTGCGATAAAGATGGATTTGAGCCAATCTAAGGGAATCACTCCGGTGTTATACATTGAATTAAAAAGTCTTACTACTACTTTTATGTTATCATTCTCTATTACTTTCAATAACTCAGTTGGTGTATCATCTGGACCACAAGCTTTTTTAATTTTAGCATTATTTATAGCATGTTCTACTTCGCATTTCATAATTTCTGGGCCGTCAGTACAGTTTTGGTAGAATTCGGCAATATTATTCCTGCCATCTTCAAACAACTCTGATATATATATATATATATATATATAGCTGCCTACTACTACAGTGCATACTATGGGAAATAAGAAAAGAATATATATATATATATATATATATATATATATATATATATATATATATATATTCTTTTCTTATTTCCCATAGTATGCACTGTAGTAGTAGTAGGCAGCTATATATATATATATATAGCTGCCTACTACTACAGTGCATACTATGGGAAATAAGAAAAGAATATATATATATATATATATATATATATATATATATAAATAAATATTCTTTTCTTATTTCGTACTCATTTACAATAATTTTGTTATTAGTGTTAACAAGTACAGAGGGAACTCGTTTTTTAAATTACTCATTTCTTTCAGTTTTTGTGCAGATTAAATAAGTCGTGTTTAGATATTACATCTTCCATTTCTTTGGCTAATTTGATCTCCTTTTTTATTCTTCTCTGCAGGTGTCCATATTCTGTTACATTAGATTTTATCAGTCGACGTTGTTCCATTAATTTCAAGATGTCGTCTGTCATCCATTTATTTTTCTTGATTAAGTTTTTTCTATAATCATTGTTTGTGGAGTTTTCGTTAACTTGGTTTTTAAATTCACTCCATAGTTCTTCTGAATCTTTTAGTTGTTCTCCGATGTTTTTTATTCTATTGTTAAATTCTTTTTTAATGTTATGTTTTATGTTTATATCGTCAAAGTTAAGTACATTGGTTTTTGGTTTTTGTCGCTGAATTCGTTTTAACCTTAGTTTAATATCTGCTACGATATCTACCAAATATAATAAATCGAAAACACTACTATACGTACGGTTAGCATAAAAATCTTTTAAAATTCTTAGTCTTGTTTTATGTTATATTATTAAAAAAGCGTTTCAATCAAGTAACCTCCAATTCCATTAATCATATATTAAGTTACGTAATTAACGGAAACATGCGAACTTACAATAGTAATAATATCTCATATAAAATGTCCTGCGTGATAAGAAGACAAATTACAATGCGTAACCATAGGGAAATTCATGTCTTAAAGAGAATATAAAGTATTTGAGAGTTTGCTAAGATTGAAAAAACCTTGCACATTATTTAATGGCCAATATTTTCTATAGGAAATTAATGCGTTGAACGTATAGAATTTGAAAATGTTAACCAGTGGGAATAACAGTAGTTATCGATAGCTGTTAATCTCTTAATATTTCTTTGTCACTACCAATACCCTAGGTTAGAGCGAATATTAAAATACAGACGAGAGTAAAACGAAACAAACCTATTAAACGAGAACGATACCCAACCACCGTATGTCCTGTTTCAAAAACAAACGGAATACCAAAAAGAGCTAAGCTAACGACTAAAATCAATAGAGACATTGAAACAAATGGATATAAATGGACTAGCCAATAAAATAAAAGTAACTGTATAACATCGGTTAAGAAAATATGCTCAAACACGAAAACAGCCAAAACATCTAAACTCCAACCTAATACAAAAAACTACTCCAAGAGAGACGATACAGAACAGATCGAACTTCGGACAGCTTCAAAAGTTTAAACAAAAACACGAAGAAAGAAATTAGGAACGATCATAGAAACTATACTAACAATCTAATAAAAGATATAATACAAGATAACTGTAATATGAAAGTACTGAAAGCAAAAAACTCAAGCGGCATAACAAAATTCATAGAAATAAAAACTGAGAAAACGTCACCGTCCGAGACAGAAATTAAATAAGCGAGACTATTGAAAAATTCTACACTAAAATATACTCGGTAAATACACAACCACAACAACGACGAATTGAACGAATAATAATTAACACCGGCTCAGAAGAAATACCGGATAAAATTACAGCTGAAATTTTGAAAATTGGTGGCAGAAAAATGGAACAGGTATTAAATATTTTATTTAATAAAGTAATTGATGAAGGAAAGATTCCTCAAGAATGGTACAACTCCGAAGTCATTCTACTATTCATGAAAGGAGACAAAGCAAACATCGAGAATTACCGACCAATATCCTTGCTATCACATCTGTATAAATTACTAACTAAAATCATAACCAACCGCCTAACACATAAGCTCGATTTCTATCAACCTATCGAGCAGGCTGGATTCAGAAAACATTTTAGTACCATAGACCACTTGCACACCGTAAGAACACTAATAGAAAAATGCACCGAGTATAATGTTCCAATTCATATGGCGTTCGTCTATTTCCATAAAGCATTCGATTCCATCGAATTATGGGCAGTGCTTGAATCTCTAGAAAATGCACGTATAGATTCAAGATACACTAACATAATTAAAAACATTTATGAAAATGCCACCATGCAGATAAAGCTAGACGAAAGCACAAAAACTAATCCTATAAGACTACAACGGGAGTAAGACAGGAGACACCATCTCTCCCAAACTATTTACCCTTGCTCTAGAAGACATTGTTAAGAAACTAGAATGGAACAACAAGGGTATCAACGTCGACGGATCATACTTAAACCACTTGAGATTCGCAGATGACATAGTTTTAATAGCCGATAATATCCTTGAACTAAATGATATGTTACAACAATTAAATGCAGTTTCAGGAGCGGTAGGCTTTAACATTATGTATATCTAGGTCATGTCATCAAACTAGGAAAACCAAATGAAGATGCTGAAATTAAAAGAAGAACACAACTGGCATGGGGCGCTTTCGGCAAACTAGCATATATCTTGAAAAACACCTCCATTCCTGTAAACTTAAAGGAAAAGGCGTATAACACATGCATACTACCAGTTTGTACCTACGGCTTGGAGACAGTAGCCCTTACCAAAAAATCTACTAAACAACGCAAAGAGCAATGGAACGAATCATGCTTAGAATATCACTAAGGGACAAGATTAGAAACACCGAGATAAGACGTAGAACGAAGATTAGGGATATTGTGGCAATGGGCAGGACACGTAGCCCAATATAATGACAACAGGTGGACACGGAGAATTCTAGAATAGAGACCAAGGACGACAACAAGAAGCATGGGAAGACCTCAAAAAAGATGTGTGGATGACATAAGAGCAATGGCAGACCAACAGTAGATTATATTGGCGCAAAATAGAGAAAGATGGAAGCAATTGGGACAGACCTAAATTCAGGAGTGGATGGAAAATGGTTGACACACAAAAGAGACCAATATGTTCTTTATGTTCCATGTTACGTTTACCTGAAGTTGGTACTTACTCTGCAAACATTTTCTCGATATTGTCCAAGTTTAAAAATTTATTTTTTACAAGCTTCTCTTCAGTCTTCTACCTTGGTCTTTAATATTAGTTGTAAGATACAATACTGTTTATCTCAAAGAAGGTGACCTAGATAGGAATTTTTTCGACATTTTATGTTTTTTGAAAGTTTCTGAATAGTTTTTGTATTTGAATATACATCTTATTTCTGGCAGATGCATTAGTTGTTCATCTCTGTTTTTAACTGCTTTATATGCACTTCTGTACAACACAGCTGATCTTACAGTAGGTTTAGAGAATATTCCTTTCAGTTTCATTGGGATATTTTTGTCATACAACACACCTCTCGCTTCCTTTCACTTCCTATCCCACGCCCTAACTGTACTTCATGCATTATTCTGTAATACCTATCCTAGGTACTTAAAAATATTACTTTTCCCAGTGATTTCACCATGCAAAGTTATCATTTTATTTGTAGTAATTCCATTTACAAATCAGCATTCCAAATACTCCGATTTTTTTCTTTTTAAGATTTAAACCTTTTTTCTCACTGACTTGTCTTCTCTATTTTAGCTTATGTTTTAAATTTCCTTTAAGTATTTGCTGCTAATTATCAGTCTCTTCCATACCTGTCCCAACACGAGTTGTTATTTCCTATGTTCCTTATAATGTTTACATGTTCGCTGTAATCTTTTCTTATTTTAGAGCCCCCCACAGAACCTCTTACGGAACTCTATCATATTCTTCCTGGAAATAAATAAGACCAGTTTGAACGTTTGTTTTTTTTTATTTCAGTATTTTTCCAGTAGCTGTCTTATAGTGACAATTGCATCTACTGTTGATCTGCCTATCTGCCTTGCATATACTGCTTCTCCATTCAACTTGCATTTGTTTCACTTTCATAATTCTAATAAACAAACCTGTTAACCAATTTGTTCTACGTAGCTACATTATTTGGCTACTTTCCTTTTATTCATTTCAGTGCGGTATAAAATTGCTGACTATATGAAACATTTACGATCCTCTGTCGTAGCTTCAGATTGATGGTATCATTGCAAAAGATTGCTTTTATTTTACTTTATTCTATGACTGACTCCTTTAGCTTAGGTTAGAGTAGGTTTAACATACTGCGGGCGCTTACCATCTTTTTTTTATCCAAAAGGTCTATTGTGGCTCATCCCTAGGTTAAAGTTGTCCCTTCAGCACAGCTTTTTTTAATAAAGTCTATTACGGCCTTAGGTGTCACTTCTACAAAGTTGTAGGACTCGAGTGGATAATGTTCAAATGAATTGAGCCTTATCCTATCTAAATCCTGCAATCAGTTAGCTCCACTTTCTGTTAGCCAGATTTTGTTCATGTACCTTTTGAGGCGAGAGTGCCCTGTCAGGAGACCTACGATAATTCTCAGGTCTTTTCGGAGGTTCATTATAAAATCCTGTTATGCCAACGAAAGGTTCTAGATCTCTGAATATTTATTTTGCAAGTAGTTTTCCGCTTTTTCGTTCCCTTTATAGCCAGTATGACCAGGCACCCAGAGTATTAACAGAGTATTAAACTGCAGACAGTTCCAAACTAACTTGGAGTTAATACGATTCAATTCCACTGCCTTAAAGTCGCTTAGCTATCAGATATAGTTATAAAGTATATATATATATATATATATATATATATATATATATAGTAATAAATATATAATATAATATAAATATACATATATATATATATATAATATATATTTAAATATATAAAGATATATATTAATAAACTATAAATATATATATATATGTAATAAATATATAAATATATATATATATATATATAAATATTTAAATATATATATATATATATATTTAATATATAATATATAAATACATATATATTAATATATAGAAAAATATATATTTAATATTATATATATATAAATATATATTTATATATATATATATATATATATATATATATATATATATGAGTGTGTGTTTTGTTCCTGCAGTCCCTCTTTTTATAAGTTCCTACAGGCACAACTCTCATCAATTATCATTATTATCATCCTGCATTCTGTGTCCAAAGTTGAACATATGCCTCCGCCTAATTTCTATCCATGATCTTTCGGTTCTTGAGCTTCCTGCAGTCAATTCCAGTGGATTCATTTGACGTTAGGTGTCTACCCTGCTTCTGTCTATCGCTTGTGTGTCTCCATACTGTAATTTTTTAGGTCCACCGTCTGTCATTCATTCTGGCCACATGGTCCGCCCAGTTCCACTTCAGCCATGATATGCAGATTAAATCTGTGACTCTTGTCATTTTCCAGAGCCTTCTTTCATCGCAAGTAGAGAGCATATCTCTATAGCATAAATTTTCTCTTGGAAGATAGTATAATGATTACTCAGGCCTTTGCCATGGTTTTACTGGGGGGGGGGGTCTGATTTCATTATCGGGATCCATTTGCCCCCTAATAGCACTTCCTAAATATTTAAACAATTAGTGTTTCAACTAGTTGTCCATAGACGTGTAATTTTGGATCAGGATATGGATTTCGAGAAAAGGATCATAGATTTGGTCTTACTCACATTTATATTAAGACCCATTTTTCTGCCTATCTTGCTGATACTGCTCAGCAGATGTACGGTCTTGTAGATTATCGCATAAAATTAGAGTCTCATCTGCATAACTGGTATTATGGATCAGTTCCCCGTTAATTTTCCCACACATCTTCAAATTCTTAATCTTTTTTTGTCTTTACCTTCTGTTTTTTCATTTCTTCAATATCATTTAAATTTATTTTTTCTCCATGAAATAATTGTATTTGTGGTGTTCATAGCAGAAAGACGAATTATAAAAGAAAAAAATATAAATATTAAGGTCACTAATTCAAAGGCGAAAACCATATATAAAGTATGGTGGAAAACAGGAAACTTTTGTTACTAAAAATAGTTTTTAATTTCTTAGTTAAAAATAATATAACATTTTTGGTAACCGTTATTTAGAGCTAAATTATGAAAAAATACCATAAAAATGCTGTACTAATGCTGTGCTAACTATTTAATTTCATTAAACCTATCATAAGATTTGTATAATTATTTTTAGCTCTGCTACAAAGCTTTATGGACCTGCAGAAAAAATATGGAAATTTCTATAAATTATGGATGGGACCCAGGTTACACTTGGTGATATACAAACCAGAATATTTAGAGAAAATCATGACTTCAAACATTCATTTGGATAAAACCAGCGGGTATGATTTATTTGAACCATGGTTAGGGGACGGATTATTAACAAGCACTGGTAAGTATTCGTTCTACTGGTTTCATCAATTTAGTTGATACTAATAGAAGTTTTGTTTTTAAATTTATTCACATAGTATATTCTTCAATGACATCTAATTTATAATATAATTAATTTTATAAAATATCTAAGGAACACAAGTTTTTTTTTCTCATATATACATCAATTTTAATTCGATTTTAAAAAGTGTATACCGTTATAATGCCTCTATATACTATAAAAAGTACATACTGAGTAGTCAGCAAGGAATTTCTCTTATATTTCAGAGTAATATGATTTCTCTGTGATGAACTAATCAAAGAAAAGTTAAGAAGTACACTAATTTTTAGCATAAAAGTCAATATAAAACATCTAACAACAAATATGTTTAATAAAATTTAACAACAAATGTGTTTGTTGGATAATGGGTGGACTGTATGTTCAGGGATGCTGGTTGGATGAAAAAACACTACAGAACTAGACGATAACTATAAACGTCATAAAGCTTCCTCTTCTAGAGAGCAAACGTCGTAAAGCTTGTAAAAACGATTCAGTTGAGAGACTAGAAACCAGTTCTAAATGAATTGCCTTGATGGCAAAGCAAAGAAAGATGTAAACGTAGCATTTTTCTAATTAGAAACCTTGACCTTTGCGATTCTTGATCTGAAAAGGACCAGCGTAGTTCACGCCTGTGACATGAAAGGGGTTAGAAATCGAGTTCGTTGCTCGCATAGTAAGTTGCCCATGATGAGTATGGCTGTATGCTCATGACTTGCATTGAAAACATTTGAGACATATCTTTCCAGTGTACCGCGCTAGATTGCGGCCTAATATTCGTCAGTATTCTTCTCTAATATGAGATAATAAAAGTTGTGGGCCTCATGCAAAATATATTTATGCTTAAATTGAAAAAGTAGTTCTGTGAAGGGATGCTTTGCATGACTAACTATTGTATATTTTTTGTCGAAAAGTTTTTTAGTCGACTTCCCACTCTGATTAGATTTTCGTTATCTAAAAAGGGAGATAAATTTGGATCTTGACTTGTTTTGGGTTAAGATTTGAAGTTCATTGTAAAAGGATTCTCGTTGAGCAATGTTGGCTAGGGTTTTTGTAGTTGTTTTTAACTTGAAGCTGGACAAAAGACCCTAAGATAATAGATTGGACCTTTTTAAATTCTGAATAAATCTGAGAACGTATGCCATCGTACGTTGCATTAATGTTCCGAACAAAAAATTGAAATGATCTCGGAGGATTAAGAAACCAAATTTTGGGTTTGCATTTCTGACAAAGAATCGACTTTCGTTTGTATAGTAGATCAGTCTACTGATCCTAGCTTTAACCAATTGGGACCAGTAAACCATAATGAATCTAAAATGTGACTGGGTAATATACCTCGTGATATCAAGTCTGCTTGATTGTCTTTAGTAGGCACATACCTCCAGTCGCATCCTTTTGTTAAGTGTTTGAATTTCAGATACACGATTTGTAATGAAGGTTTTGAGGATACTAGGATTTGTTTTTAAAAAGGCGATTGTAACAGTAGAGTCTGATGAAAGAACATTGACTGAATGAACTTATAAGCTAACCTAGATATAAGTAGTGCTGGACAAATTCTGCGATAGCATGTCAAATACTTCAACTTCAACTATGAAAAAAAAAATAAACGGAAAATACCGCAGCACTTTTTGTCTAAGAAAAGTAGGCCAATGAAATATTCGTTATTTGGATTAAAAAAATATAAAATCGGTTACAAATAAAGCGGTGGTAGTGATTTCAACTCTAAACCTGATATCATCTTGCAATACAACATCAAAGTTTGAATTGCTACTGTTGATAAAATGTGTGGCACATACTCTGTATCAAGAAGAGCAAGAAGATGGCCGCTAGTTATATTCCTCCAACTCATGACCATCGCGGATATCAATGGATAACTGCTCTTTAATGCAACTCATTTCGATGCAGCTTCCAACCATACAAGAGAATTTTTGAAGGTGCTCTTCTTAGGTTTGATGAACCCATACTTCTCTGAACGCCTCAGCATACAGTCACTGCCAAGTGATATAAAATGTTTTCTGACATAATACAAAAGATCAACAGAAGGCAATGAAGAGCCACCTGCACAGATACGAGTGAGGTGCTTCATTTGTGGTAAAAAAAATCGAGTCTCGATCATCTGCGGAAGTTACAAAAGGTCAGTATGACAACAGGTGATACATGCGATTTCTACAAAAGCAGCGAAACAAGTTATGCATAAAACAAACAAATCATTTACATCTGATGTTTAAGATCATTTTAAAAACATTTTTTACATTTTTTTGTTCTTGCTTTATTAAAGTACTTTTTTAGAGAATTGTATTATTTTTTATATTCCATATAGCATACAAAATCAAGACACGATGTTTTCTTATTTCTATACATTAATTTATACACTCAATCCCACATTAACAGATGTCTTTTATTCACATGGAATATCGCATAATTTGTTATTATTGGTGTTAAAAGATGTTAAAAAAATTAAATTGTAGAGCTTCAAAAGAATAATAACAGAAAAAAACAGATTTCCATTATCCCATTAGGAAAATTTTACGAGTGTCTCAACCGAGACACTCGTAGGGCAAAAGTCTTTATTTTAGTCATACAGCCAAGAAGCCGCCATAAAGGCTTAAAGTCCCATTTACATGTATCCAAAGTTGGTATTGGGACTGTAAACAATCTCTCAAGAAGCTCGAACGCAACAATGTAAACTGTGATGTGGGTGCCAGTCACAAGGTAATTGCAGGAAATGAGAACTGACAGCCTCGCAAAAAAGGAGCTAATACCCCATTCCAGGTCCAACCCTTCTGTGGACTATCGAAAAGAGCCACAATCAAGAGGAACTCCGTACCTGGGAACTCAATCACTAAGATCATATGGTCTAACACACCAGGACAAAGGCAAAGCAAAAAGCTCATAAAAGTGTCGCCATACTGCAAACAACCGCCTTCTCGAAATGAGTAAGAAAGCTATTAAATGGATCACTGGCGTTTCTCACTGGTACTAGCCCCGGAGATATCATCTCAAGAAGATGGGCAAATCAGATAGTGAGAAACTGTCGTTTCGTCTCACAATTAAAAAGAAACGCAGAACATATACATGCAACTGCGTACACTGTTCTGCAAACGACTAAAATTCCTAGAGAGGTGAGTCTGCGTGCTCTGGCATAGGAAACAAGTCACCTAGGAAGCTAATCAACTTCATCAAAAGTATTGGCATTCCTAGAGTTTAACTAGATTAAGGTATGCACAAAATATCTGTATAGGGTCCGAAGTGCGGTGAGGCCGTCCCGGCCTTAAACGACCCTCACATAATCTAATACCATCTAGGAAAATATTTCGTAAACGATTCTCAGCACCTGAGGAAGTAGTTGATGCATTTTTACGCCTATTCTGGACTTCGAAATTGGTTAAAATGTATGCAAAAGTTTATTCATCTTTTCGAAAAGTATTTTGAAAAACAGTCCTCTACGATAAAAATGTATCCATAACAAGAACAATTTGCTAAATAATTTTTGTAATAATATATTTTTTTCTTTTTAGGACAAAAGTGGAAGATTAGAAGGAAAATGATAACTCCAACTTTTCATTTCAAAATCCTCGAAGAATTTGTTAAAGTTTTTAACAAATCGTTTACTATTATGACAGAAATCATGGAAAAGAAAGTTAAACAAAATTTAAATGAATCCGTGGAAATTACTGAACATATTAATTTGGCCTCACTGGATGCTATTTGTGGTAATTATTTTAAATATTTATTAATATTGTTTTTGTCAACCCCCAAGAGAATAAACATGGCCCGGTTGCCAGAGAGTTATCGGTTTATCGAAAACTAAGGGACTTTTTGAGGATTCGTGGCCCGAGTATAATGATTAAGTCACAGAAATTTCATAAAAATTATAAACGGGTCTGTTAGTTGAGTTACCTAAAAATATTTAGATATAAAAAACTTTATATCTTTATAGGATACTTTCGACGAATACTGTAGAGCTTTTAAAAGAGTGGAAGTGAAAATATATCATCAATATTCTGCAGTAAGCCCTAAGAAGGTAACAATAGATAGAAAATAAAACCAAATAATACCAAACTAGGTTTGCTTATATTGTTCCGTATTCTCATTCAAATTAATTACTATTAAACTGGGAATAAGCCACAATTAAAGATAAAAATACGTTTATTGACGTTTCAATTTCCACTTCGGAAATCGTTCTCAAAATACAAAATGTTTGTATTTTGAGAACGATTTCCGAAGTGGAAATTGAAACGTCAATAAACGTATTTTTATCTTTAATTGTGGCTTATTCCCAGTTTAATAGTAATTAATTTACAATGCCACAAGAAAATAGCTTCAGAACAATATTCTCATTCAAAGTAAAGATAAATATGGTTATCTTAATTTTGCATCCAATTATGTGTTCTTCTTCATGACTCCATATACCAGTCCATTATATTGCGTAAGAGCTATTTAAATACCACATTTAGGTTTCCTCTCAAGTAACTAACACCAACATATCAAAAAATAAAACACCATGGTTTAGACATGAAGAGAAGACAAAATGTGAAAAAAAGAAGAAAGCCTTTCTCAAATCAGAACACAACAAAAAAAGGCATATAACCAGTAACCACTATGAATAATCAAATCAGAAATAAAACGAATACTTTAGTTAGACAAATAAAATGGGAACACTGATAGAGCTTCTTAAAACAGATGGAACACGATTTCCACATTCAGTTTGAAACACAATAAGAAGGAAACATGGGTAGACTACTTTCGATTACTATTTACTAAAGCTGACGATACTGAACCACCAACACCAGAGGTGATGACCAACGAAGAAATGAATATTGAGAAGGAAAAGCTAAAGGAAGTATTAAGGAAATTAAAAAATAGAAAATCACCATAGTGTATATGATGAGAGTATTAGACGGAAGGTACATGGGGCTCGACATCTTCGGTGGAAGGCCTCGAGCAGGTTATGAAAGCCGCGATGCATATGAGTAAAATTGGTACTGGGCGTACGGGCAGAATGCCTTGATGTTGGTGTGTCAAGATAGAGCAACTGAGAAGAGAGTGCGTGGTCCTTGGTCGCCACTTGACAAGGGCGAGAATACGTCGGAGCGCGCAAGAGGTGGAACTTATGGAACGGACGTCTTACCGTGCGAAAAAGAGGGAGTTGAATAGTAGGATCCGAGCCGAGAAGAAAAGACACTGGAGGGGAGTGTGCGACAAGCTGGACGAAGACATCTGGGACGAGGGCATAAAATCTCAATGAAGCATTTCGACGCCTGTTCTCCGTATGAGATGTCGTTGGACCAGAAGCTGGAGATAGTCAACGAACTGTTTGCAGAAGCACGGTGGCATGTTGTGTGGAGAGACGTCAATGCTGAGTGTGGGATTCCCTTTACTTGGATGAACTGATTTTGTCGGTGAGATCCCTTAAGTCTGACAGGTCTACCGGTCTAGATAGTGGCGTATGAGCCTGAGGCCTGTCTCGAGACAATATGGTTTCTGCCAGGGTAAAAGTACAGTGGATGCGGTGATCGATGTACTTCGGGCGGCACGGGGAATTGGGGCTGACAACTTACTTAAGGCACATTGAAAAACAGACAAAATCGTGTCTACATAAAAAGGGGAAGAAGAAGAAGAATGTTTCCTTTTAACATCTTTAAGCTATTCCACTTTGTTCATAACTCTATCAGTCCGTAATATTCGTAGCCCGAGTGTATATCTTTTTTAGAGTCCAAAAGCGGATAAGTACAAAATTAAGATATATGCAATATTAGTTGATTTCAAACAGGCATACGATATAATTAATACGAGAAAATTGTTTGAAGCAATAAACCAGTTGGATATCCTAAGTAAGCTAATAAAGCTAACCTTAAGCAGAACTAAAAATGAATTTATGTAGATTAAGTTAACACTAGAGACATTTTAAATTAAAAGAGGGCTAAGGCAAGGAGACCCACTATCAACAACGTTTTTCAATTTACTTTTGGAAACGATTATAAGAAATAATCATCTTTTCCATTAAAGTTGAATTTATTTCTGGATAACTATCATAACGTAAAAAAATTGTTTCTGAACCGTTTTCTTGTATAAACTTAGTTTTTATCAAATATCTTGTTAAAAGAAAAATACAGAAATTATTTGGAACTTATATATTTTTTTTAAATATACGTCAAAATATTATTGTTAATTTTATATTTATATATTATTGTCAATTCAAAATAGTATTGTAAATATTAATGTCAAAATTTACGCAAGTTATCCTAGAAAATTTATTGATGGAATAATTGCACAAAGTAAATGTTATTACACACGACGTGAAATTAATTGCCATTGTACTAATTCTTATTTAAGCCTCTGTATTTTAGAAACGGCCTTTGGTACATGCCTAAACGTTCAACGTAACGCAAACCGAGAATACGTAAAAGCTCTAGGAAGATTTTTAGAAATTTTCGTATTCAGGTTTTTTTCCGCATGGTTACGTAATCCGGTGCTATTCAGATTTACGTCACTTTATAAAGAGTATACCGAAAATTTAAAAATTCTTCATACATTTACGAACAACATAATTAAAGCACGAAAAGAAGAATACAAAACTCAGAAATTCGATAAAAAACAAAACTCAGACGATGGTATCAAGAAACGAGTAGCTTTGTTAGATATGTTATTACAAGCGAAAGAAAATGGAGAAGATATACCTGACGAAGACATCAGAGCAGAAGTTGATACGTTCATGTTTGAGGTAAGAAGCAAAATATTATTTTACTAAAATATTAAAATTATCTATTTTCACTGTGAGCCAGATAAGTTCCTGCATTTTCAGTACTATAGGTATTATGAGCTAGTAGTCACGTATTAATTTTTTTCTTTTTGTTGGTTTATCTCCTTGTTGAGCCTTAATAGACATGGCTTTCAGACATGGCACTAACTGGATCGGGGGACCCTATGATCGAGATAATTTAATTAAACGGTTCATAGAGTGCGTTGGTGCGGTGTCACACAATATATTTTAAGACTTTTGAATCGAGTAAGAGATATTTTTCCACGTCTTGTCATATTTTAGAAGTTATACTTCTATACGCACGGTCGGCGTTGGAAATTTGCACGAGAGTGAAAACATTACATACGAGGAGCATAAATGCAAAAACCGATAAATCCATTTTTAAATTTTTTAACCTGAATATGAATTCATACTAATTTAGTAGCCCTCTCTGTTTCTAGAATATAAAATTACAACAAAAACCGATATTTTCCCTTTAAAACGATGTACAAAGTTGACCAGTTCGAGCAAATGCCGATAAATCCAAATTTCAAGCAAAACCCGATATATCTTTAAATAATTAATTTGCAATCTATGATGTAAATCCATTATATCGTGCGTACTTATAGCAGGTTTCTTTATGCTGTTTCGGGATTCGTTTTATAGTAGTAGCATAAACAAAGAAATAGACTTGTTTTCCTATGGTAGTACTTTGTAAATTAAAAACGAGAGGACTATGTTTCCTTAATCACGTTGTCGGAATTAAGGGGGAAAGGATTAAGAGGTTATGTTATGTTGTTTATGAATTACGTATTAAGCACTTGTTTATCATAATTGTATTAAGTTTTAACAATGGAAGCAAGTCTGTTAGAAATTAGTAAAGGAAATAGAAAAAAAAGAAAAGTGAGACCAAAAGGCAGAAATTGCAAAAGCAAAGGTAACAGGTAAAAAATAAATTAAGATTTTTGTTCAAGTTCGTTACCTAACAAAAACCAATAAAATTCCACGAGGAAACTAAGTTCCTGTAGCTGGCTGTATACCATATATCACAAAAAATTGTTTAAAATCCTTTATAAAAGGTATATAAAAATGCCCCAAACGGGCTATCACAAACACATTGCAAAACGTTTTCGGATTAATAAATCCATCATCAGTGCAAACCTGAAAGTATATAACCACTTTAATTAAAAAGAACGTTAAATTAAAATGTTGACAAAGGTTAGAGCAAAATGTGGTTAATACTTACGGTTGTACATGCTAGTAGCCACCAAAATATATGGGTCAAAACCCTTTAAATGTTTTAAATTTGTAGTTGTTTTACATTATTAGTAGTTATAATTTGTGATGTTTAAGTTACCGTTGGATAGGTAACATGGCGGCGTATGACTCTACATGAGTAAAATGGTCCTGAGACGAAGTGTCTACGAGGACCTGTTGATAACAACTGATCAAAATGACATTGTTGACATGTAAGGACGGATGTTGTGTCAGAGCAGTCAGTGTAACTTACGGTAGTTGTCTAAAAATGTATCAGATCATCATATTGTAATCTGTATTGTAATTAATCAAATAGCTATATTTGAAACATTGAAAATTGGTTTTTTAAAAATTAATGTGGGTCAACTGGAATTTATGAAATTTTGTAGGATTGATAGGCAACCAACTATACATGTGTAAGGATCTATTTATTTTAAGCTAAAGATTTTGTCAAAAGGCCCTGTATGTTGTGAGACATTTGGTACCTAGAAAATGGTAAAAAGGCACATGTGGGAAGATGGGTCCTAAAAGATTTATTATTGAGTATTGATGTAGTAGGTGGAGGTGTGTTTAGATATGTTGTTGAGCTGAAATGTAAATATGATAAGAATGTGATTGTAATGTGGTGTTCGTGTAGTACTCAACTTAAAACTTAAGTATGGAAGGCCCTCTATGTCAAAAAACTACATTTGGTACCTAGTAAAGATAAATAAAAAATTTTAAGTTATAAGTACGTGAACATGAATTACTGGTTATGTGTGTAAAGTAAAGATGGTAGGTTGTTTATGTGTGTGGGCAAGTATGCCAGACTAACAGAAAATTGATGGCTGAAAGATGGTTAGGTGTGATATTGTTCCTACATTGCTCAAGTTATAACTCAAGAAAACAAAAGGCCCTATATGTTAAAAGGAACATTTGGTGCCTAAGAAATATAAAAGTAAAAAGGGATGAGTTATAAGTTAGAGTGTAGGTAGGTGTAAGTTCAATAGCTTATGGATGTATTGTACAATATGTGGAACTGTTACAAGTAATTGTGTTTAAGGTTCAGTTCCACATATTGTCACAATACACTGCATAGTTAGTTGCCTTTACAACCTACCTACACTCTAACTTCAGATTACACCTACCTACACTCTAACTCTAATTTACAATACAGATTACAATATTGATGGTTGATACTGTTTACATTATTATAATTTTAACTTTTTCAATTTAAATACAGCTGACATCTGTCATTTTTAGACAACTACCGTAAGTTACACTGACTGCTCTGACACAACATCCGTCCTAACATGTCAACAATGTCATTTTGATCAGTTGTTATCAACAGGTCCTCGTATACACTTCGTCTCAGGACCATTTTACTCATGTAGAGTCATACGCCGCCATGTTACCTATCCAACGGTAACTTAAACATCACAAATTATAACTATTAATAATGTAAAACAACTACAAATTTAAAACATTTAAAGGGTTTTGACCCATATATTTTGGTGGCTACTAGCATGTACAACCGTAAGTATTAACCACATTTTGCTCTAACCTTTGTCAACATTTTAATTTAACGTTCTTTTTAATTAAAGTGGTTATATACTTTCAGGTTTGCACTGATGATGGATTTATTAATCCGAAAACGTATATTATATTTTTGAAATGTATACTCATTTATAAATTTGGATAGCAAAACAGAAAGATTGCTATTTACAAAATAGTTTTTGTGCCATCACCATTTGTTTGGTGTAAATATAGTAAAAAAATAAATAAAATAAAACTTTAAAATTATCACCCCCCAATTATTATTTATTTATTTGCACCATATTATTTATTGTACAGAATATAATTATTTTAAGGAAATAAATTCCATAAAATTAGGCAGTCAATCAGAAGAGGTAAGGCAACGCGACATATTTCATTGTTGTTGACATTTTTGTAGGATAGAACCAACATAGACTTTGGTTTTTTTTTCTTTTACAAAATAAATATAATTCCCTATGGAAATAAGATTTAGCAAAGTAAATAGTCGTAATTTTTCAACAATTGACGCCGTTATGCTAGACAGAGTAGTATCCAATAATAATTTTTGCTCATTAAAATTCGGCAATATTGAAAACTTTCCTATGTATAAAACCAGACTAAATTTATTAAATTATTTATATTTATTAGACATACTTTTAGAGAATACAAAGATATTGTTCAGCTTATGTCTGCACTAAAGTGAAACATCTACGAGATGGCACAGTGCAATTACCATTGTTTTACACAAAAAAGTACGATCCAAAAGACCTAGAGTTATTTATGAATTTATAAAAAGATTATTTAAAAATCCACCGAATACAACCAACCATTGGTTCTGCTTTCGTATATAGTAAAAATCACCCCCCAATTATTATTTATTTATTTACAATTTCGTATATAGTTCTACTTTCGCAAAAGCATTATATACAATAGAAATTAACAGCGTATTGAGAGCGTTAGAGGAAAGTGTATTAAAATATACTGTATAAAAATTAATAGAGGAATCTGACAAGGAGACACGTTATCTTTCAAACTCTTTACACCAGTTCTGGAACATGCTTTTAAAAAATTGGAGTGGGAAGCCAAAGGAATCAATGTCGACGGCGAAATGCTCTTCCACCTACGATTTGTGGACGACATTGTTCTGATAACAGATAACTTAAAAGATATTGGAACTTATTGAGTCACAATACGTGACAATTCTGGTACACTTCCCATCATATAAAACTGGTACACTTTTTTTCCCAATGTAAACCTGTGTTCAGACTAGACACAATGGTTCGTCAATCAATTTGAAGGATCTTTAAACCTATGGTATTGGCACAGGGAACATTGGAATGCATCTACTGTAATTTTATACTTCAATTACCTACCAAACACGAACTGTATTTTGTATCAATAAGTTTTGTAACAGGCAAACTACCAAGATTAATTTATTATTTATTACAAGAAGCTAAAAATGTAAAAAACTAACATTATACTTTGATCCTACGTATTATAAACTATAAAATATTCGGAGCGAAAAAACGCTTTTCAAACGTGACAGTTACAATCCAATATCTCACTGTAATGTTTTATTATAATAATTTAAAGTTATGTCTAGATTATTATCTATCATTATTTTTGGATTGAAATATTTTCAAATAGGTAAAGAAATAATAAATAAGACTTACTCACAATCAATTTAATTTAACTATCTGACGACCGGTTTCGCTTTCTACAATATGCAAAGCATCCTCAGGTCTCGATACAAAGTTAAACAAATGCTGAAATAATAAAAACCCATATTAGGGTGTTGTCCAATAACGATAAACAAAGTAGATGTTGTAAATTACAATAATTATGCCAATATTACATGTCTGTGGTTTTATTTAAATGAGTAAGTTGAATAAAAGGTATAAAAATTTTAAAAGTTTAAACAGACAAGGTAAGGCCCACAAATTGTTATAAAATAGTCTCTTCGATTGTAATAAATTAACAAATGAGCAAATAAATAAATAAAATAAACATTACTTACATGCCGGTACTCTATTAATTGATGGATGGTAGAACATGGTTGAAACTACTATATATTGTTGAATGGAGAACTCAATTCTATTATTGCAGTTGTTTGACAGTAAACGGGAAGTTCTTGAGGAGATAGATTTGATCCAATGAAGAAGAGATATGTGTGTGATTGTTTGTTAAATAAAAGTAATGTAATATATCATTGTGTTATTAAAAGCTATTTATACTTATTCGAGAGATATATTTTTGAAATGTGTGTTATTTATTGAGTAATTGTTTTAAGAAGGTGACAGTTTTATGACAATGAATAAGTTTAGATGTAAAAATTGTGTGGGTGTGCAATTATTTTCCAACCTGTAGTTATCAAATTACTTTGATAAAGTTCTATTGGCAATTAGTAAATTATTGGAAAGTCAAGTGAATAAAATATTAAAATACAAACAATTAAGGACAATTTAAACACACTAAAACAGAAAACACTTAGAAGGGACGAAACAAACATTGAATTTAAAAAGGGGGAAGGGCTTTAATGCACTACATCGTAGTCTTGGGCACAATGAGTTTTTTTTATGTTTTATCTATTAGATTTTAGTGGTAAATTTGACAGATGTAGGTTAGCATGTGACAGTTCTTCTTCTGTTTCTCAATACTGTAAGTTAAGTTATCTAGTTTTATGAAATATGCTGTTATTAATGAATGTCTATAAATTGTTTCAATTTAGATATCAAAAGTAAATTGATGTGTTTAATATTGGCATACTTTAACAATCTTTAATTAATCAAATTTAATGTAACAATATGGATAATTGAAATACATCCTACAATATAACTAACTCAGTCTAATGTCCAAATTACTGAACAAATTAAAGTAATTCTTTGGCAACTGAACATGTACATTTTATAATCAAATGTATAATAAGTTTACAAAGTTTTTTATTTTTATTTGAAATTGTTGTATGTGTGAGTTATCTGTCAGGGTATTTTTTAATTATTTGAGATATTTATTTCAAATTCTGATATATTAATATCTAATATACTAATATGTAACCAAAGTAACAAATGGATTTGGTTACATATTAGTATATTAGATATTAATATATCAGGATTTGAAATAAATATCTCAAATAATTAAAAAATACCCTGACAGATAACTCACACATACAACAATTTCAAATAAAAATAAAAAACTTTGTAAACTTATTATACATTTGATTATAAAATGTACATGTTCAGTTGCCAAAGAATTACTTTAATTTGTTCAGTAATTTGGACATTAGACTGAGTTAGTTATATTGTAGGATGTATTTCAATTATCCATATTGTTACATTAAATTTGATTAATTAAAGATTGTTAAAGTATGCCAATATTAAACACATCAATTTACTTTTGATATCTAAATTGAAACAATTTATAGACATTCATTAATAACAGCATATTTCATAAAACTAGATAACTTAACTTACAGTATTGAGAAACAGAAGAAGAACTGTCACATGCTAACCTACATCTGTCAAATTTACCACTAAAATCTAATAGATAAAACATAAAAAAAACTCATTGTGCCCAAGACTACGATGTAGTGCATTAAAGCCCTTCCCCCTTTTTAAATTCAATGTTTGTTTCGTCCCTTCTAAGTGTTTTCTGTTTTAGTGTGTTTAAATTGTCCTTAATTGTTTGTATTTTAATATTTTATTTCACTTGACTTTCCAATAATTTACTAATTGCCAATAGAACTTTATCAAAGTAATTTGATAACTACAGGTTGGAAAATAATTGCACACCCACACAATTTTTACATCTAAACTTATTCATTGTCATAAAACTGTCACCTTCTTAAAACAATTACTCAATAAATAACACACATTTCAAAAATATATCTCTCGAATAAGTATAAATAGCTTTTAATAACACAATGATATATTACATTACTTTCATTTAACAAACAATCACACACATATCTCTTCTTCATTGGATCAAATCTATCTCCTCAAGAACTTCCCGTTTACTGTCAAACAACTGCAATAATAGAATTGAGTTCTCCATTCAACAATATATAGTAGTTTCAACCATGTTCTACCATCCATCAATTAATAGAGTACCGGCATGTAAGTAATGTTTATTTTATTTATTTATTTGCTCATTTGTTAATTTATTACAATCGAAGAGACTATTTTATAACAATTTGTGGGCCTTACCTTGTCTGTTTAAACTTTTAAAATTTTTATACCTTTTATTCAACTTACTCATTTAAATAAAACCACAGACATGTAATATTGGCATAATTATTGTAATTTACAACATCTACTTTGTTTATCGTTATTGGACAACACCCTAATATGGGTTTTTATTATTTCAGCATTTGTTTAACTTTGTATCGAGACCTGAGGATGCTTTGCATATTGTAGAAAGCGAAACCGGTCGTCAGATAGTTAAATTAAATTGATTGTGAGTAAGTCTTATTTATTATTTCTTTACCTATTTGAAATGGACTCACACAAGCAACACATTCATGATTTGAAATATTTTCATAAATTGTTATAAAACACAAATCAATGTATGGGTACTTAATTGAGATGATGAAAATTACAAAATTAATATGAGAATTTTTTAGGATGCATGTTTAAACAAATTTAATGTGACTGACTGATCGAGAATGCTCGATAATGTTTTAGTTTTTAGTATACTCAAAACTGGCGGTCTGTCACACAACCCTGCTTTTAGCTGGTTTCATATAATATTTTCGTTGAACTGGCAACGGTGCCCTAGAAATTAGAATGACACATGTGACAAGATCAACGTACACAACTTAAAAAACACGATTTGATTGAGAGTTGTACCAGTTTACCAGAGGCGAACAGTACCAAGCGAAATCCAAAATTTGACTGCAACGAAATAGGATTAGTTCATGAATATTAATACTTAGGTCATGAAATCCAAATTCCTATTGATAATCAAACTGTCGAACTGCATAGAAGAATCACTTTAGTATGGGCCGTATATGAAGCTCTATCAGACATCAGACAAGAGCAACATGCCAAGTTATTTGGTGGCGGACCCAAAAAATTACAGTGTGGAGACCACGTGCTGACAGAAGAAACAGAGGTGGGCCACCTACACGATGGACAGACAACGTCAAAGAATTGCTGGAAATTTGGATGCAGAAAGTTCAAGACCAACAGAACTGAAAGAAAATAGTGGAGGCATATGTTGAACTTTGGACGCAGAAGGTTGGATAATGATGATGATATTTTAATAGAATTATACTAAATAAAATAAACAAACATTTACAACATATTATATTAAATATATACGTAAAATTTTATGAATTTAGTATACAGTCCCACTATTTATAATAAATCTTCTTTTTTTAATGAAAAAAAAAATCTACAAAAGTTTATTTAAGCTGTGAATAGGGCGAGTTAGGAATTTTTGTATTGTAGGTTTTCAACTATGAATTTGTCAAAATATTCCCCAGCTGAGCGAATGGACTATAAGAATTCCGACTGCTCATTATATGAATGGGAAAAAAATCACAATGTTTTTTTTGCATCTAGGTTAAATTCTGAGCACATTTTCATACATAAAAACAACCACGTATATTTCCTTAAACCGCGAAAAGTCTTGTCATCCAAGATTTTTCACTATATACATATTCTATCGACCTTTAAAACATCCCAGATTTCTGATTTTTCTAACTCATCCAATTTTATTATCATCATTCATGTTAAGCGAAGTTAAGTCACTATTAACGTAATACATTTTCGTAATTACGTAAATTTCGTAAATAGAAAGGAGTAATAAAAAGGAAGTAAAAATCGGTAGACAGAGTCACGAATGCAGAAGTCTTAAGGATAATAGGCAGAGAGAAGGAAATGGAAAATACAGTAAAAGAAAGGAAATTGCAATATCTCGGACATGTAATGAGAGGTGAAAGATTTAACATCTTGAGACTCATAATTCAAGGAAAAATAGAGGGTAGGAGAAGCGTGGAAAGAAGACGCGTTTCCTGGTTGAAGAACCTGAGAGAATGGTTTGGTTGCAGCTCAAGGCAATTGTTCAGATCAGCTGCCTCGAAGGTCAGAATAGCCGTGATGATTGCCAACCTGCGTCGCGGAGATCGCACTTAAAGAAAAAGAGATGACCAACGCAAATGAAACAAAAGACAAAGAGAAATACCTAATAAATGGATATCAAAAAATGGAAAGAAAACAGAGATGTGGAATATGGATATTAGCTACTAAGAATATTTGAAAAAACTTACACAATATTAGTGTTATCACTGTAACTGAAGAAATAAAAGATAAAGAAGACCAAGAATCTGAAAAAAAAAATATGGAAGAACTAGAAGATGGGTTAACAATAATTAAAACAGGAAATGCCTACGGTGCTAATGGGATCAAACCAGAAAAAGTAAAGTGGCTGGGGAAGAAAAAAAATAATGATTGGTGGAATTATACAATAGAGCGTGGCAAACTAGACAGATTAAAGTGAAATGGGAAAAGAAACTGATCAGCTTCATACAAAAAAATTAATACAATGTTAATGGCATAACTACAGAGTCATATGTTTAGCTGCAGTAACATTCAAAGTTTTTACAAGGAGAGTGGAATAAAAACTTTATGGTTTGAGGCAGATGATAAAAATACAAAATAGGAGAAAACAAACTGTTTTTTATTTCTTTATTTGTATTTCTGTATTTTCGCCTTTCTTCTCTTCTAAGCTTTCTAATATCTGGTGTCATAAAGTATTTTTTGGCACTAGGTTCTTTTCTACCCACAAACATTTCATTAGCGTTAAGTGTTGCCACCTTCATTTCGTTCCAGGCACTGTTAGTATATATTTTTGAAGCTTCCGTGAATGCTGGTGCAACTGGTTCATTTATTTGTTGTTGACATTTTTGACCCTCACACTAGTTTTGAAAAATCTAGTCATTATTGTAATTATTGTTTTATATTTACTTCTCTGTTCTATTCTTCCATATGGTCTTTAGGTAAAAATGATTTAAAATGTATTACTTTAAGTTATAAGTTGTTTAGTTGGACGTTTAATTATTTTTCCTTTCGGCATAAGGTAAAAACTCCAAATTTGATTGTTGGGCCACTAAAATGGATGTGTTTTGATGAATTGGAAGTATTCTCATCAATAATATGCTAAGGTCCTTTAATATTTTGAAATTGCACGTTTAGACAGTCGCCGACTTATGAGTTGGTGAAGTCTACTATAGTTTATTTTTTATGAACGAGAGAGTAATTAGCATAATTTTAACTGGTACCTCCGACCACTCCATGGGCGTGCTCAAGATTAATTGAAAAATTACTTTGAATAATTGTAAAAAATAAATGAATTATTTCAGTGTTATAAAGTGTTATGTGTATGTAAACAAAAGTGACCTCTTTTATCACACACTATATTAGAACTGACTGGCCTACATTAAAAAGGGTTTTAAAAAATTCACATTTTTTTTAATTTTTAAAAATTACAAAAGAGAAAAAGAGTTTTTAAAACCGTCTAAGGTATGTTAAATAGATGAATAAAAATATTAATATAAAACTTACAGCTACTTGTTACAAATCCAAATCAGATTCAGAAGATGAACTTTCAGAACCAAGATTTATAATAACTGGCTCGATCATTTTATCAGTAATATTGTCCAGCTTCCACATTTTTTCCTCTTCTTTAATAGTGTGATTTACTGCCTTTTCCCAGTTTTCAGGTTTTACATTATTTACGGCCTCCAAAAACAACTGTTTAACATCATGAATTTTAAAAGTGGTATTTTTTCTTGAAACTTCACTCTTTATCTGTGCCCATACCAGTTCAATCGGGTTTAATTCACAATGATATGGTGGGGATCTAAGTACTGTCATTCCACGATTTTTGGCAATTTCATCAATTTCGTATTTTTTAAATTTTTCTTTATGAAGGGCACACAACGAATAAAGTTCCTTTCTTATAGATCCGGGATGGTACGTAATATTTTTTGAACTCAGCCAATTCTGCAAGTCTTTTTTTAACCACTTGGTTGTGGGCAGTCCTTCTATAAGTCTGGAGTGATAACTTGCATTATCCATTACTATTACACAGTTCTTAGGAAGAAGATCTATCATTTGTTCGAACCATTCTTGAAAGACATCAGCGTTCATGTCTTCATGGTAGTCACCGGTACGAGTTGATTCAAAAGTTAATAAACCACCTTCAACAAAACCGTCTGAACTGCCAATGTGTACTATTATCAGCCTGCGTCCCTTTCCTGATGGTGGGTTTAAACCAGTAGATAAGTTATTTACAAAAGCGTGCCTTTGACTTGTAACAGTTTCATCCTGCCAAAATTTATTTGGTGTATGACCCTCGTTGATCCATGTTTCATCAAGATAAAATATTTTTCTTTTTTGGTTTCTCATTTCCTTTATGGTTCTTAGAAAATGTCTTCTCCATATGACAATATCGCTTCTTTCTAATAAAATAGACTTTCTGGGATTCTTTTTCCAGCGGAAGCCTATTTCTTTTAAAAGTTTCCATAACGTACTTCGACTCATTTCTGGGTAATCCTTATCATCTCGAACTGAGACAAGAACTTTATCCAATGTTGGAAATTCTTGTCTAAAGAAGAATTCATGCACTTTCCGTCGAAGTCCTTCTTTAAAATGATATTCTATTTGAAATTTTGGTTTCCCTGGAGCATTACGTGGCATTTGAAAACTACCACATTTCTCTTCTTTAATAACTCTGTAAATCGTAGATTTCCCAACACCAAGTGTACTGCTAACTAACTCAACGGTCTCATCAACACTTTCACATAAACGTTTGTCTGTAAATGATTTAAAACAATTAAATATTAATGTTTTTTCATTAACTGTTAAAGGACCAATTTTTCGGCGTTTACACGGCACTTCCAAATTTTCCATAACACTAGTATACACAATAAACTGCACCTTGCAACTGAAGTACCTACTTTTAGTGAACTGTTAAGAATTTTGAATACGCCACTTGGACCTTCCTACAAAATGGAAAAACCCACTATCACATTTTCTGTGGAATAAGTTTAGAAGGTAATTATCTAGTCAATTACTGTCGTAGATTCCTGGAATTAAAGAATTAAATGTTTGATTGTTGAAACCCTTACTTCGTGGAATGCACTCATTTCAGATAAAATAAAACGTTTTATTTTATCTAAAGAATTAAACTTTATTTTGCAAATAGGTAGGTACTTATTAAACTTTTATTGGTTATATATAACCAATAAAATAAACATCTTACATTTCTTGCAAATTCATTAGTACCTGTTAACCTCCATCACTCCGACACTGGCAACCTTATTTAGGGATTAGTAACCCTCACAACTATTGTATTCTATTCTGCTCCAACCTTTATACCTGGTGGTCATACTCAATTTAAAATTGTTTTCCTATATACTTCTGTAAACTTGTTGACAAATATCTGTTTTTCATTGAGTCACCCGTATCAACAGTTTAGGGATTTGCATACATAATTTATTGTTTTATTACTCTCTCATACATAAAAATACACTATAACTCCACCTACTTTATCGTAAAACTTAACATAATGTCAAAAGACAAAGTAGTCAAACATGTTTATTCGCGAAAATTAGCCATGCATTCTGAAATTGACTAATGCTACTCAGTATCACATACACACCTGTACTATTAATTAAATTTTCTTTAATAAAAATGACATAAATATTCAATTGCAAGACTAAAATACCAATCGTAGAATATTTGTTTGTTATTAAAATGTCATTCTGTGAGAGTGGGTCGAATTCTAACCCAAAATAACTACTTGTTTTCGATGACTCAATATATTAACTGCTTGTTTTAAATATATTTGGTACATCGGTCACATAATTTTTTTCAAAAATACTGAACAATATTTTGATATTTTGGCAACATGCCACCTTTAGTTAAAGGAGATGTTAGATATTTAAAAATATTCAATAAAAGATTTGATGTTAAAATTTCAAACATGAAAATAAATGCAATCAAAAATAAAGGATTGAATCGATAAAGAGGTCAAACAAAAATAATACAGAGCTTGTCTAAAGTCTGCTTCTCCCAACATATTTTCTGAACCATAAAACATAAACGAATAAACAAAAATCTTCATAAAATAGTAATTCCAATTATTATTGTCATTAATTACAAAACTGTACCACCTAATTTTCTGTACAACAAAACTCAAATTAGTAGTTTCTGGGTAATTGAACTATATTATATATCTACGACAAGGACATTCGAATTGTGGCAAACCTATACTGGGGTCAAACAGCAAGAGCAAAAATTGGCAACGAACTCACTGAAAGCGTGCAGATCAAAAGAGGTGTCCGTCAGGGGTGTATATTATCCCCACTCCTATTCAATATGTATTCCGAGGAAATATTTAACAAATGTATGAAAATGCAAATGAGGGCATAAAAATAAACGGCGATTAACGAACAATATTGGGACCGTGCAAGTTCGGAACAGCGACACCTGGTGTCGTAAATCAGCAAAATTTACTGCGCTTTCATGTTAGATCGAGGTTACCGGATAACTGTCAAGGACGTAGCCCCAAAAAAGAATAAGAAGAAAAAGTAAGATTGAGGTTATGTCGGTATGTTATTAAAAGGTAAACGTTGTATGTAGTGTAAATACAAATAAATATATTATTAAATTACAGCATTACTGTTAATATGGATGCAATAATAAAAACTGGATTTGAGAAAGTAAATCACCAAATAACTTTTCAACCAAGCACTGAGTCAAAGGGAAAAGCTTTAGTAGTGGCAAATGTCAAAAAAGAATGGAAGAATTAAGAAAAATAAATTACCATAAATAGTGCTAATGCATAAATTAGCAGGTTAAGCCCATGATATCATCATATTGGTTTGAACAATTAATTCTTTCCCTGTAAACTTTTGGACAGCGAATATATCTTAATGCATCTTCAGAAAAACTTGAACTTGATGCATTTTTGTAAACTTCAAAAAAATAAAATTTAAACATTAAACTTGATTTTTGGGTTAAAATGAACTCTAAGTGAGTGTTATGAAACTAAAATTTACACTTAAAAGTGAACTTTTATTTATTATTTATTTCAAACTGACTTTAAAATCGGGCGCAAGAATAATGCATAATTTAGGTTATGTTACTTATGCTTTTTTATGATATAAATCCACTTTTCTCTTTGTAGTAGCTTTGTGCTTCGAAGTTGGAAACGAATAAAACTTAAATTGACAATTTTTTGTTGTATTTTTACAATTTATAACACAGCATTTCCTAAATCCCATTTTCTTCAGTGACAGAAGGTGTAAATAAACAAACGAATATGAAATATGACAATTGACAATATGAATTTATGAAATCTATGAAATGTGCAGTAAAAAATGCAAGATTTCTCCGCTACTCGCGCACGATCGTTTCTCGTATCCCCTCCAAGTACTTGCACGTCGCCAATAAGATATGCCGACGACACGGTGATCCTTGCCAGTACCATAGACGAATTACAACAAGTAATGGAAAGACTTTATTCAGTTAGTGAGGAATACGGCCTGAGCCTCAACTTCAAGAAGACAAAGTGGATGCTGATAAGCAAAAAGCAACAACCTGCTCGACAATTACGGATAAGTAACATACTAATTGACCATGTAGAATCTTATGTGTACCTTGGCACCAACGTAAATGCAAAATGGGAACAGACCATAGAAATTAAGGCGAGAATAGAACGAGCTAGAGCAGCATTTAGCAATATGAAAAAGCTCCTCATAAGCAAGGATTTGTCTCTTCCCCTAAAACTACGTCTAGTTAAATGCTACATTTTTCCGATCTTGCTGTATGGCGTGGAGGCCTGGACGCTGACGGAGACGCTAACGAGAAAACTAGAAGCATTCGAAATGTGGGTGTACCGACGCATTCTTCGTATATCCTGGACCGAACATGTCACCAACATAGAGGTACTCCAAAGAATCGGAAAGGAGAAAGAAATCGTGAATACAATTAAACAAAGAAAGCTTGAATATCTAGGCCACATATTGAGACACGATAAGTACCGTCTGCTACAATTGATTGTCCAGGGAAAAATAGACAGTAAGCGAGGGCCAGGCAGGAGAAGACACTCGTGGCTCCAAAATCTGCGGAAGTGGTTCGGGCTCACATCGGTCGAACTATTCAGAAGCGCCGCAAACAAGATCAAAATTGCCATGTTAATAGCCAACGTTCGCAACGGACAGGGCACTTGAAGAAGAAGATATATCTATGATGAATAAATTTATAGCAAGATTATTATAACGCCTCACGCTCTCCAACTAGCAGAAGTATTTCATGTGAGAGTTCTTGTACCCAGGACTCCTAAGTGACAAGCATTTTGCCGATTTGTAGCCTCTATAGCGCATAAGCATGCTAACGGGAGTTGGAGGATGATATGTAGCATTAAGGTAAGGTGGAGTGGTTTCACAAGCTGGGTTCGATTATATTTCTTGCTTGCTTGATAGACCAAAAGTCAGCATAGTTACAGATATCGCCAAACAGGAAAGACGTAGAGATAGTAGAGGAATAAAATATGTTAGTTAAACAAAAACAATATATTAAACAAAAAGTCAACAAAAAAAAAATTAAACAGTAAATAGTTACCTTCAATATATAGGGTTGAATGCATCGAAAAATACAAACAATTTACCAACATTAAACTTGTATCAAAACAAACAATAAATTGATAAAAAATAGGTTTAACATACACAATATATAAAAAATACATGTAAAGCTCAAGTCACCAGTAAAGAGAGATGATATTAATTAAAAATTCAATAAAGGAGAAAAAAATGTACACTCTTTACTATCTAGACTTATATAGAGATAAAGGAAACTCAAAGTTTAATGAAATGATATTATCGAATATCTAAAGAAGTCCAAAAATAAATCAAAATCTGTGTTGCGCAAACAAACAAACCGCACTTTGCTTTTAAAATTAAGTTCCGCACAATTTTTAATGAAATCAAATCTAAATGTAGTTCTTAAATGTTAAATATTGTGATTGGTTGAAAATTGATGTATAATTACAGATGATCTAGAAGGAATCCGGTACCAGCATTAATTACTTTTAAAGACAGGTGAAAAAGGTAACTGGTGCATTGTCAAAGATTTTGCACCCTCTCCGGTTTTTGTGATGATATAAAGGTAAACTAATAATTACTTACAGTTGTTTTGTAGATCTGCACTCTTAAAATTGCACTGATTTTAAACTTACTATACTATACTTTGTAACATTTTTTTATAATAAATATATTAAATTATTACGAAGTTCGAAAAGTTTTTAATCTTTTCCTTTGTAGTCCTGAGTATGAAAGAAACTAAATCTTTCCGGCTTTAAGGCAAGTTTCTGTTTGATACTTTGGCAAGCAAAGTTGTCGAAGGCATTTTATGGTATTTTTCGGTAAAAACTTAATCCACAAGGTTTATATTTTATCACGTTCCTAGCTAAAAGGGTACCGTTAGTTTAGATGTTCGTTAGAATCTTACCTACTCAGAAATACTTACAACTGTCCTATCATTTTTAAGTGGGAGATACCCTTACCTTTTTTGGGTAGTTTGGTAAATTTTGGCAGAAAAAAGACTCACTTCTAAGTGGGCACTCGTGGAGAAAAGACTTACTTCTCGTCGGCCGCTTCGCCATATCTTACCGTCTCTGTGTTACCTTCTCTGTGCATTTTCTTTCTAAGTGTGTATACACTTGTATATTTGAGTTTTTTTGATCTTATACTATATTAGATTAAATATAGTTATAAAGTACCTTTAATGTTAATTAACTTCAGTGTTTAAATACAAGTATAGTATTAGCTTCAGTGAATTAGTGCAGCAGTCATCAAGATTTACTGTAAGTAATCATAGTATCTTCACTTATCTGGGCGAATAATATGGTATGGTATCATATTATCTGCAATCATCTGGGCGAATCAAAGTTCATTCATGTCTTCACCTGTAGTTGAGAGTAACTACTGATTTTTGCATTCAATTTAAAGAACATTCAATATTTTTTACGAACTTTCCATCAGCTACTAAGAAATTTCAATAAATAATAATTACGAACATTTAGTTCTCAATCATTAAATAACAGTGCGAGATAGATAATTAACTACGACCAGTGCGGGTTGGTCAAATTTTTGTTTCTGTAACCTTTTTGTATTCTTGTAAATTTAGATTTGAATGAAATTCCCGTAGAACTGCTCAAACTTATGACATAATCTATTAAAATACTCCTAGATCTATTTAACACAATATATAGAACTGGAATAATACCTAGGGAATGGCTCCGTTCGACCTTTATACTACTGCCAAAAAAGGCAAATACAAAGGAATGCAACGAATATCGTACGATAGCTTTGATGAGTCATGCTCTAAAACTGTTCTTAAAAATAATCCATAATAGGATCTATAGGAAATTAGACGTAGACATCAGTAACACTCAGATGGGATTCAGAAAAGGGCTGGGTACAAGGGAGGCTCTGTTTGCAATGAACGTTCTCTCACAGAGATGCTTAGACATGAACCAAGAAATTTACGCCTGCTTTATTGATTTCGAAAAGGCCTTTGACAAAGTACAACATGAACCACTAAGACAAGTTCTAATAAAGAAAAATATAGACAGCCGAGATATTCGAATTATATGCAATCTATATTGGAATCAAACAGCAAATGTCAAGGTTGAGGGCAGACTAACAGAAGAAATTCAAATCCGTCGAGGAGTCCGGCAGGGATGTATCTTATCGCCACTTTTATTTAATCTGTATAGTGAAGCTATCTGTGAACAAGCACTCGAGGAAGAAGATCTTGGTCTGATAATAAATGGTGAGACGATCAACAATATAAGGTATGCTGACGATACAGTTCTCCTAACGGGAACGCTAGTAGAACTACAACATCTCGTTCAAAGTCTCAATATATACTGTAACAGTTACGGCTTGAAAATTAATTTGAAAAAAACTAAATTTATGGTAATCACGAAATCAAAGAACATCAGAGCTAATCTTGTAATAGACAATACAACGATTGAGCGTGTGCCCTGTTATAAATATCTAGGTGCTTGGATCACAGACGATACTGATCAAACAAAAGAGATTAGATGTAGAATAGAAATCGCTAGATCAGTCTTTAATAGAATGCGCAAACTCTTTTGCAATCGTGATATCAATATAAAGTTACGAATACGAATGCTGCGGTGTTATGTCTTTTCTACCCTGTTATATGGAGTTGAGGCTTGGACACTAAAACAGTTGACCATAAAAAACATCGAAGCTTTCGAGATGTGGTGCTATAGGCGCATTCTCAGAATATCATGGATGGACCGCGTCACTAACACGCAAGTACTCCAAACTTTAGACAAAAGATGCGAAATTCTAAATGAGATAAAAACTAGAAAGATGGAATACTTGGGGCACATTGTGAGAGGTGAAAAGTACGAACTTTTAAGAAACATCATGCAGGGCAAAATTAAGGGCAAAAGAAGTGTGGGAAGAAGAAAAATATCGTGGCTTCGTAATCTACGTGAATGGTTCGGGTGTAGTTCGATTGAACTTTTTAGGCGCGCTGCTAACAAAGTCGCAGTGGCCATGATGATTTCCAATCTCCGCTAGGATAAATTTTTGTGATCTGCTATAATTGTTATTCATTTTTTTATTTACTATACCCAATATCTCGAGATATGCTCATTAAACAGCAAAGAGAGACTTTCTTTAATCAACTTTGGTTGAATTTTTCTTCTTACTCACCATTAGACTCTCTTCGCTGATAATTGAACCTGTGCATTATTATATTGTTGTATTTGTAAAGGTACTTATTATTCATATTACTGCTTATTTTTATATGTATACCACCATTTCATAATTGATGGTGTATTTTTATTACTTGTGTGTACATTCAGCTACCGATATCATTGTGTTGTTGAATATATTGTTTTTGTTTGATGTATGCATTTTATTTGTCGACTCCTAACAAGTTTGCTGATATAACCATAACTCTGAATATTTGCTTTCTGCCTTTAAATATTACTATACCTTTGACCAGTAGAAAGATCAGGCCGATTAAGTGTCGTAGGTAAGTAGGTGTAATACCTAATATATTTATTATTTGTTTATATAGTGTGTTGACCAAATTTATTTAATAATTAACTGTTAATATCTTTTCTTGGGTTTGATCTCTGAACCTAAATATCTTTCCTTATCTCTTTTCTTTTCTAAGGTTTCTTAATTTTCTCCTTAAACCCCAAAAAATTGAGTGGCGCCCTGTTTCTATCTTATCTTATCTTTGGTAATTTTACCCATCTATCTTTTTGTTTATTTCTGTATCTTTTCTAATATATCTTATCTTTCCTATCTTTACTTATTTCGTCCGTTGGACCCATTCCCGGTTCCAAAAGCTAGTTTCGAACCCACGACTCGCTCTCCACCAACCATCTGGCTGCCGTCCGCAGTGTCTCCATTGGTGACCTTTCTAGCACCATCCAAAAAAGGTTTCCGAGGTTACAACTTGACTGTATTAGTACGGGGGAAATTAAATTACAAACAATTTAAGGTAGTAATAGATATAGATATATTTAATATAATATAGCTTAGATTAAAATACTTTCTATGATAGAATTGCTGACAACACTTCAAGAAATTTACGGAGGACTTCACTCGTTAACTGCTCACATAATTTCTTTGAATTATATCACTTAAAAAAATTATTCTAAAACTTTTATTAGAACCAACTCTATTGAAGATATAAGGGTTGAATTTTTCTATTCAAGTAGATAAAATTTTAACTACAGTAATTTGTCACGCCTTCAATAAGACAATTCTATAGGTTACAATATGCTATTGTCAAAACACATATACGACCAGGGGCGTATCGGCTGTGTTGAAAGAAAAAAAAAATAAAAAGTAAACTAAAAAAATGTTACAAGGTTGTCAATTTTGGGAGTCCAAAAATATTTAAAAAAATGTCACCCTCGGGCTTCCTCCTAAAATTACCTCTAGTAGGGAAGAAAAAAAAATGTACCTCGTAACAAATATTTCAAACAAGAAATGTAAACGAGAATGAAAGATTTAAAAAAAAGCCGCAAAACTTCATTAAAAGTAGAAAACTTTGAAGAGGTTAGAAGTTAGTTAGAAATTGGCCACTTTAAAGGTGATTCTGATCTCTTCTGTTTATTAAATGTAACATTGCATATACCTAAAACTGCGTAAAAAAAGTTTCAAAATATGTTATACAATAATGTTTGCGCAAAAAAATGGAAAAATGGCCAAAAATGGTGGGAGTGGCGAACATTGAAACATCGTATCTCATGTACTGGGTATTCTATTGACTTTTAATTCTTTTGAAGAAGAAGGATAGAAGTTATTTTTTTTTTTGTAAAATAATGCCTATACCTGTACCGCGATGAAAGAAAGTTATGAGTTATGAAAAAATTAATATTGCGTGTGTTTCTGTTTTTTTGCTTCGTTTTTTGAAGATTTTTGCCAAAAAAAATTATTTTTGACTTTAAAAGGTGACATTTTGATAAGAAATTTAATTTTGAACAACTTTTCTGTAGATATATATGTACGAAAACTGCATAGAATTTAGGTAAATGTACCTTAGTGTATAGGGACTAATTCCTCCTTTATCAAAAACGCACCTCATTAAATGGTAACACTTCGTGGTTTTTTCATATTTAGGAATCCTTTGACCATTGGAAACGATAAAAGCCCTTCGACGTGGTAGTTCCTTTTAACCCTATTCTTTTGAACATAATCAATATGATATATGTATTTACGATAAACTTTTCAAAAATTTGTAACGTATGCTATACATAATACTTACAATTTTTTAACGTTACAGGGTCATGACACAACAACTTCTGGAATTGCCTACACTTTATACGCCCTGGCTGAAAATCCCGAAGTTCAAAAGAAGCTGTATAACGAAATTGTTGATACATTAGGAAATGATAAAAATATGGATTTGACCATATCTAATCTAAATGATTTAAAATACTTAGATATTGTGACAAAAGAAGCATTCAGAAAATATTCACCTGTGCCATTGATAGAAAGAAAGATAGTAGAGGATATGGATTTAGGTAATAATACCAATATGACATTATTTTGTTCCTTTTTATTACTGAAGATTCCATTGATTTTTTCTATTCTCCTGAAATTTCTTCGGTGTCTACACACTTTTCAAATAATCTCCCAAATATTCCAAACATAGTCCGTGATCCCGGACCCATTTTTACCCTCTATTATAGTGCGCGCAAGCACTCTTGACCATGGAGCTGCGCGAGGGCGGAGTCAAATTCACGTAAAGGCAGAAAGGTTCTATTGTAAATGGAATTATACAGTGCATAGTACAATGCGTTTCACACGGAAGTGGTGACTAAACCAAATTTCATCTACTGCGCCGTGGTCAAGAGTGCTTGCGCGCACTTTACTAACAAGCTAATTTTTCGTGAGTAGTTTCATTTTGACAAGACGCCCAACTTTTGACCTTACAACAATTTGCGTTTGTGGTGGCAAACAACCTTACCAGCGATGAAATATGTTGATATTACTTATACTATATGGCTTCCACTAGTTTGTTAGTTTGTAGAAATTTTCTTCTATTCGTCAGCAGATCCAATGGCGGTGGATCACTTACTTATCACTTATTTAAATAACAGTATATGTAAAACCTTTTGAAAATTAAAATCAAACAAACTCAAAATTTTACCTAATAATTCATAGAAAAACACACCAACAATCTCGTCATTTTCCTTGTATAGCCGGATATGTCTAGAAATTTTGGTATTCTTTTCTTGGATCGTAGTGTGTCCTAAACAAACACGTGCGCTGATGTTTTCTATTAACTGATTCTGAATAGACATGTCAGAAGAGTTTGGAACTGTATGAGGCTTAGACAAGGAAAGAGAGAGGACGCGTAACCGTATAGCTAAAACTGAAGCCAAACTGCCACCAGAGAAAGTGGTCAGCGGTGTATCTTTGTATTTTTAAGGATTGATTGATACGTATTTAAAATGAAATATTTTTGTACATTAAATGTTTTATTTAATTTATTTTATTTTATACAAATATTTTGGAATCAAAATTAACGAAATTTATTTATTTATTTACTTATTTATGGAATTTTATGGAATATTTTATGGAATTTTAACCCTCAACGCACACCGCCGCTGGCAAATCATCATGGTGTGTGAGTGAAATTATTACTTATAATACAATTACTGAAATAACTATGCATATTTAGCATTCTTATTTGGCAATTTAGATCTCACCTTTCCTTAAAATACTAATTTAAATTGGTTTTGAGGTTTAAAATTGAAATAAAAAGTAAAATCAATTAATACCTAATTGCACTATTATAAATATTTACCTATGAAACGATATTCCTGGTGTTTTCTGCTCGCTGCGATTTTTACAAAGAATATATGCACAATTCACCATTTTGTTAAGTAAAAAAAAATAGGTGTTTAATTCACTTTTTTTAAAAAACCACAAAAACAAAACTGGTGTCAGATCTATTGTTTGCCACCAAAAAAATGGCGGACACATCGAAAAGTGGCTTCACTTTTTGAAGGTTGGTTGAACGAGCGTTACCCGTCCTCTCTCTTTCCTTGTCTAAGGTATGAGGTGTTAGTAAGTCAACTGTCAAATTTAAAATTTTTCTACCGCCAAACATAAAAATTTATAGGTTAAAGATCATTTTCACAATTTTTATTTGAGACGTTTTCGTGTTTAAACTTCTTCTTAAGGTACCTTCTCCACTACTGAAGGTTGGCTATAACTACAGCAAATTGCTCTCTATCTTGAGCTGTTCTTACTTAGTATCGAGTGTGTGTCCATGCCTGCCCAGTCTCTTACATTCTTCAACCAGGAGCATTTTCTTCTTCCTGGATCTCTTCTTTCTTCCACTTTCCCTTCCATTATAAGTCGTAGAAAGTTGTATTTTTCTCCTCTGTAAATATGTCCTAGATAACTCGTTTTTCTGGTTTTTACAATATTTAGGAGTTTTTTCTCAGTCCCAATTCTTCTCAGCACCTAGTTGTTGGTCACGTGCTCTGTCCAAGAGATCTTCAGCATCCTTCGAAAAACCCACATCTCAAAGGCTTCTACACGTCTCATACTTGTGATTCCGAAAGTCCATGTTTCTCCTCCGTATAGAATGTTTGGACTATAGAATTCCGACTTGGATATCTAACGATACGGTAGAGTTTATTAGGAATTTTTTCATTATTTGAAAAGCGGACCTAGTATACTCTATACGAGACGTATTGTAACTTCGTAGTCAAGATCGTTTGTTATCCAGCAACCAAGATACTGAAATTTTTGTACGGGTTCTATCGGTGTGTTGAGATACGAATATTAATGTCGGCATTTGGTGCACGTGTAACGGTCATTACACACCTGTGTTAAATATGCCACAAGTCAGTAGGCAGAATCATTTTAATTAGCTAGTTTTAATAAAACAATGTCAGCAAATATAATATGTCTTACGTAGTAACCATCAATGTTAGTTTCTTTATCGTTCTATTTTCCTGGCTTAAAGTGTCTTCTAAGATTAAAATCTTATGGAATAAAATTATTTGTATCCTTATTTTAAAAAAGTACAAAAAAAACCCTGTCACTTACCCCCTCTGTGGCTCAGTGGTAAGAGCGCCTGCCTTTAAACCTAAAGGTCGTGAGTTCGAATCTCACCTGGGTGGAAATTTTCGTTTATTAAAAAAAATTAATAAATAAAATAATTTCTATCCTTGTGTGATCGGTACACACCGGAGGGACCGCAGACGTTCGGATACAATTAGCGTCTCTTAGCAAAGACAATGACGTCGACTTTGCTAAGTATCAAGACAATTACTCTACACACACAAACACACACACACACCACACTACATTAATAAACTTATTTTGATTGAGACTGCTGAATGACAATTGTCCCAAGCCAAAACACACAAAAAAAAACTTTTAAATACCAATGTGCTTGTCGAAGAAAAATGCAAAAAAGTATTTTTGAAGTGTGTATATTTTAGGCAATTTCCTAGCTGAGCGCTTTCCGGCTTTACAAAGCCATCATCAGAGCTATGCTACAATAAAATGTTCTTATAAGTACTAATTGGTAAAGATTATAATTTTTAACTTACGTCAATTTTTTAAATACCACTACAAAGGAGAGATCTCATTTCCTTAAATTTCAAAATTATGATTTTGTAGGTGTTGAAATTCTTAAAACATATAAAAAACATATAAAAAGCCGACACTGGACTTCACAAACACGTTAAAAAATTGAAAAAATTTTTGTCATGGTACGGGTTTAAGAACCCGACCATTGATTGATGTGAGGACGTAGACAGAATAGAACTAATGAAATCAAATGTCGGTCCTTTTAAACGATTTTTCAAAAGTGACAGTTGACAAATGTCATATATAGGAAATAGAGATTGTTTTTTTAAATTCTTACAAAATTATTTAGTAGTTTGGAATTACTAATAGTCATCAAAGACTTTCTAAAAATTAAGTTTTTAAATTAAATTTTATGTGTTCATCACATCATACAGAATGACATTGTTTGAATTCAAGTAATGTCATCTGTATGATGTGATGAACACATAAAATTTAATTTAAAAACTTAATTTTTAGAAAGTCTTTGATGACTATTAGTAATTCCAAACTACTAAATAATTTTGTAAGAATTTAAAAAAACAATCTCTATTTCCTATATATGACATTTGTCACCTGTCACTTTTGAAAAATCGTTTAAAAGGACCGACATTTGATTTCATTAGTTCTATTCAGTCTACGTCCTCACATCAATCAATGGTCGGGTTCTTAAACCCGTACCATGACAAAAATTTTTTCAATTTTTTAACGTGTTTGTGAAGTCCAGTGTCGGCTTTTTATATGTTTTTTATATGTTTTAAGAATTTCAACACCTACAAAATCATAATTTTGAAATTTAAGGAAATGAGATCTCTCCTTTGTAGTGGTATTTAAAAAATTGACGTAAGTTAAAAATTACAATCTTTACCAATTAGTACTTATAAGAACATTTTATTGTAGCATAGCTCTGATGATGGCTTTGTAAAGCCGAAAGCGCTCAGCTAGGAATTGCCTAAAATATACACACTTCAAAAATACTTTTTTGCATTTTCTTTCGACTTGTCATAAGTGTGTACAAAAAAATATCAGTCCTTTTTACAAATGTGCTTGCTTTTCAACAGAAATTTAAATTTGTAGGGTGATTCAAGCAAGTCTAGCATAGTCCATAATCTTGTAGGTTCTATTGCTAATAATACATGGTGACATTATGAAATTATACAGTGCGAAAACGCCTTATGGAATGAAATTGTTTTTGTTCTTATTTTGCAAAATTAAAAAAAAAACGCTAGAACCCGTCAACTTTTAAATTCAAATGTTCACTTTTTAAATATCAAATTAAATGTGCAGTGTGACTCAGGCAAGCCTAGCATCTAGTTCGTCATCTTTATTTTTAATGAAAAATCTTCTAATCCTAAGGAACTATATATAGGGTATATTATGAATAATACAAGGTGAAATTTTGTAATTATGTAGGGGAAGGTGTTGTACCTTAGGTATGCGTGTACCAAAGAATAAAGACGCATATATGCGTTTATACTCTTTGCGTGTACCTTGGTCCACTTGCTAATAATACTAGAAAGAAGGGATCTAATGGTTACCGCCAATACCTAATTGTTCCCACCACTCATAGAGGGCGATAAAGTATTATTTGAACCATCGATACAATATAATAAGGTTGGAGCTTATGAATAAATACATGCGCCCAAAGTAGCTAGTAAGTGGGAGCGCCCACCAAAGTGGCGTGGCACGTGGCAAGTAGCAAGTAGCACGCGTCTAGCATGTTACTTAAAATGTAACCAATGAAAACGAATGATTCAGCTACACCAAAATGACAGTGACGTCAGTCGCTCTAATCATTCGTTTGTCATTGGTTACATTTTATGTAACATGCTAGACGCGTGCTACTTGCTACTTGCTACGTGCCACGCCACCTTGGTGGGCGCTCTCCCTAACAATGGCCGATTTTATTCTGGAATGTCAGTGTGTACGAATAAATTCTTTTGATACATTATTATATTATGTACAATAATGATTTATTTTCGGTTTTATTTACTTTAGAATAAAATATATAATGACGTTTAAGCTTGTAAAAATAAAAAAAATATTATTTTTATAACTTAAAATCATATAAACATATATATTTTACAGGTACGTAGTTAAGCATCGCACCCTACAGATGTACCTAACTGAATGCCAAATTTAAAAATTTAACGAATTTATTAATTTATCAAAAAGAATACATAAATGATTGACTTGAATACATAATGTTACCTGCTTAACATTAAAATATCGGAAAATAATTAATCACATGTCAAATTCACGTCGCACAATGTAGCTAGTAATGTGATGTTAGTACCGTCGTCTATCAAATACATGTAAAAATATTAATAGGCTCCATCCTTAGTATATATTATTATATCGATGATTTGAACGTTATGATTGAATTTTTAGTTATGCTTAAAAGCTTGGTCGGAATTGCGTTGTTTATGTTTATTTTGGAGTAGATGTGTGTAAATTTAGTTGATTATAAATCTGCAATCATCCTATCTGATGGTAAGTAATTTGTACTCAATATTTTTACATGTTTAATTTAATAAACAATCACGACGTCGCCACTTTGTCTCTCGGATCTAGTTTATGGCTTGTACCTTGGACCTCATCATCATTTGAGCAAAATAAGAAAGCTTAAAAAGATGGCTAAGATACTTCTCAAGGCGTAACATAACAGAAATATCACTTCGAAAACTGAAGCCTTAAAGCCTAGCAAGATCTACCAATCTAAATCTAAAGTCAATATCAGCTCATTTTTTACAAATTACAAGAAATCTCTGTCTCAATATGAATTTTCGTCGGGCAAAATTTGGAACTGTGGCGAATCTCGTTTTACAACTGTCCATGTCTCTACTAAAATAATCGGCTCAAAAGCATAAAATCACTTAGACAGACGAGTGGAGAAAGAGGATAAAAATATTACTGTAATTGTGAAAATAATGGCTTAGGTAGTCATATTCCGCCTATGATGGTGTTTACTGGAGTAAATTTTAAATGCCCTATGTTGAAAGAAGCTCCTGTAGGCACAGTTGAAGGTGCCAATTCGTGTTTCTGGTCTAATGAGTCACTCTTTTTGCAGTTTCTGGCATAATATTTTCAATCCACACACAATCCCCAAGCTTCAGGCGCTTGACAGAACTGTCTTTGGGCCAATAGAAACATATTACAATACAGCTTGTAGTGAATGGATGCTTTTGAACCCAGGGTAACCAGCGTAACCTATAAGTATTTGTGACGTTGCTTTTTGTCCATCGAATATTCTTAAAGGATTTAAAGTATCGATGCTTTATTCTCTTAATGGACACATATTCCAAGAACACAAATTTCTTACCTCTTATGTCCACTAGAAAATAACAACAAAAGTCTTATGCTCAATCTGAAAGTACCGAGAACTTGGATGTTCAATGTAAAACTTCAAATGGTTTATGTGATCTTATAGCGTCTTCTAGTGTTGCTTTAGCTAATCAGACCGAAAGCTCTTTTAGTATTCTAAATAAGCAAAACCAAATTAATTTACCTTTGACATCTACTCTTGTTACTCCAGAAATAATCCGTCCATTTGCTAAAGCACCTCCCTGCAAAAAGGTCAGAAGAAGACCACGATGGAAACCTCGCATATTGACCGACACTCCCGAATATGAAATATCACAGTTAAAAAAATTAAACCTAACTACTCTTAAAATGGCTAAGAAATTTGAGAGAGTGGTTCGGCTGCAGCTCATTAGAATTATTCAGAAATGGGGCCAACAAAGTTAAAATAGCGATGATGATTTCCAACCTCCGCTAGGAGAAGGAACCCGAAGAAGAAGGCTCTTAAAATACGAAAAGGCAAGAATTTGTGGTTCCACGCAATACAGTCTATCAAAAAGAATACAAATTTTAATTCTCAGAAGGAAACCCAGAAAGAATGATCATCAAGTTCAGAATACGAAAATGACAATCTGTCCCTTAGTGGTGAAAGCAGTGACAAAGAAAATTGGAAGGAGCAGATTCAAAGAGAGAAAGAAGCAACACTGCTGGAGAACAAGTTTGAAAATGATGATTTAAAAAATGCCGACTTTGTATTGGTGAAAGTTCAGGGGAAAAATGGTTCCGTTATTATGATGCAACTAGAAGCTTTAATTTCCTTGAAGGATATGACGTGGATTGAACACAAGTATGTTTAATTTTACTTTTTTCTTTATGAAAATCAGTTTATTTATGCTTGTCGAAAATGTTTTGGCAACCTTAATTACCATTTTCATTTTTATGTGTTTTAACTTGTGAAATATCTATTTTAACAAGGTACAGTTTAGAAAATTAATGCCTACATTTAGCTAATTTAAAAAGACTACCATTATTTTAATATTGCGATAAATTATTTATTTCAAAATTTTAAGTAGTGAATGTCTCGATGAAAATTTGTTCATTCACGTATTATTTCTAAATTTCACCTGGTAATATTCCTAATAGGAATAGCCTAATAGCCTACTTTTGTTAAGGAGCTTTTAAAAATATAAAAATATACAGGGTGTTTCATAAAAAATAAAGATGACGGGCTATTCTCGGCTTGCGTAAATAACTCTGTACATTTAAATTTATGTTTAAAAAGCATCCATTTATATTTAAAAGTTGATATGTCTAAGCGTTTTTATATTTTTTTAAAAGAATGCCACAAATAATTATTTCATAACTGGTTTCCACACTATATATTTTCAATGATTTGAATATATTTCTAATTAATTGTTGCCTTTTTCATCGATTTTATGCTCTTGATAATACCATGGCATCAAAAGTAAACAAATGTAAAGTAAAAGGGAATATTTTATATTCAATTCATTTTGATATTAAAATTCGCATCGAATATAGATTAATGAATGTGCTGAATTGTTTTTTGAATCCGGCTTGTTCCACCGGTTGTTAAAAATCCATACTAAGCGTTAGGGGATTTAATAAAATTTTGATGAATAGTTTGTATAAGTGATATAAAGATGATGTTTTGATGTGATTTAGGAATTGTCGCTTTTTTTTGAATAATACTATGACTTCAGAGTTGTATTATTCTACTGGAACTTGTTCTCAGTTTAGACCATGGATAAATAATATAATAGTAGAAATAGATAGGCAACTCAATGTATAAATTTCGTTCATTAGGACCCCTTGCGACTGGGGTCAATACTAATCATCTTTTGGCGGCAAATTCGAATGGACACCCCTTACATACATACCCTTTAGCGCCTCTTGCGGGCTATTTCGTTACTAATTAAAATTTACTGGAAAATAAGGATATAAAAGATGCACAATTTTTTCTAGATATACGTATATTTATTTGTTGTTTAAGATAAAACAGTTATAAACTAATTACATAATATTTATTACACATATTTTCAGAAACAAATGTTAAATACTATTATTGTTTGCTTCCTGACAACTTACTATCATCATCCTTTTTGTAATTTTTCCATGATTTGTACACAACGGAACAATACAATACTTCACCATGTTTAGTTTTTTTACTAGCACAACACAAAAATTCTTTGCTACAATAGGTAACTCAAACTAAACTTTAAAAACTAAGTAACCAACTTAAATTAAAATTACTAAGAATAAATGCAAACGAAAGTTAAAGATAATAAAATAAAATTGAAAACTTGTAAACAAACGGAAGATCTGTTATGACATTTCTCTTTATTAACTCTCTGGGATTAAAGTGATGGGGAATGAACCAAGGTCATTCATATAAGATTTCAGGGCATGGTTTAAACTTTTATTAAAAATATCCCTAATGTTATTTTCTAGTGTTAGATCCTCATATTGTCGTAATTTTTCTACTACACATCTTTAACTACAAATTCAGCTTTAGCTTCAGCTTTATCGTGTTTGACTTATGTGCAAAAAATGGGTCAGATCGGTTGAATAGTTTTTGCGAAATTTAATTTTTAATAAGAATTTTTGAAAAATGAGCTAATTTCTAAGGCTGTATAGATGATTTCACTGAATGGATCTTAATAAACCGTGGCTTATTTTCTTATTTAAGACGTACCTTAAAAGTTAAAAATTATTTATGATACAATATTTAATATCTTTTTAAGCTTATAAACATTTACAACAACTTTATAGAATTTGTGTTAAAACTGTTTTAAAACTTAAATTGCTTTGCGTGTGAGTGATTTAAAAAAAAAAAGGTTATCGTGGTTCCTAACCAGATTTCAAATATTTTTAGGCATTTAATTTAAACTAAACACAACCAAAATATGAAAATTATAAGAGACAAAGAACAAAAGTTAAAGAGATAGATAAAAAAGAGAAAAAGAAAAGTTGGAAAAAATTCGGAGAAAAAATGAAAAGAAAACGTAAAATTATTTTATAGAACACTGCAAAACCTAAGAAGCAACAAAGAAACGAAACTGAAACAAATAATGAACAAGGAAGGAACAATAATAAACGACGATAAGACAATATTGAAATGATGGAGAAAACATTTCCAGCTACTACTGAATGGAAATCAAGCGAATACAATGGAGAAGAAAAGCCATATCAAGAGAGTATCCACGAGAAACACGGAAAATCTAGAAACTATAGAACAAAAAGAACTGGAAGAAGCAATAAGAAAGATAAAGATTGAAAAAGCACCAGGAAGCGATGAGGTAGCACCAGAAATAATGAAATATATAGGAGTAAAAGCAAAACAAAAATTGTTATACATATATAATCTAATATGGAAGAGAAAAGTAATACCCAGAGAATGGACAAATGCAGTTATTATACCTATATACAACAAAGGAAACACAAGAGACTGTAAGAACTATAGACGTATATCACTAGGTGATTCATACAAAGTGGATTCAGGAGAAGACACAACACACAAGACCATATATTCACCATGCGACGAGTAATAGAAAAATTTATGGGAAAGCCTAAAGAAGAAGTAAGTAAGTGAAGAACTGATAGAAGCAAAAAGAGTATATATATGAAAACAACAAACACAGTAAAAATATCAAATATACAGTCAGAACCATTTGAAACAACTTAAGGAGTTAGACAAGGGGGAAGTCTCAGCCCAGTGCTATTCATGAATGTAATAGATGAGATGGTGAAAGAATGTAAGAAAACATTTAAGAAATACTGAATCGGTTGGAACAGAATGCAAATGATAAACGCTGAGATGTGTATATTTGCAGATGACATAGTAAGAATTGCGGAAACAGTAGAAAAACTGAAATACAACTTAGAGAAATGGAACCTAGAAGCAAGCAAATACAACTTAAACGTAAACAAAGAGAAGACTCAGATAATGAAAATATCAACGAAAAAAGGGAAGGACGATCAAATAGAAATAATAATAGACCAACAAAAAATAATACAGACAAATTCATACAAATACTTAGGAAGAGTAATCAACAACAAAGGAGACATCGAGGACGATCTTAACAACAGAATGGAAAACACAGGAAAACTATTCCAAGCACTAAATAGAGGATTCCTTAATAACAAAGAAATATCAACAAAGACAAAGATGACAATATCCAAAACAATATAGACCTACAGTGACATATGGAGCAGAAAATTGGATACTAAACAAAAGGCATCAAAGCAGAATTCAGGCAGCAGAGATGAAATACCTCAGAAGAACGATCGGAGTAAAAAGAACTGATAGAATCAGAAATGAAGAAATAAGACTCAAAATCAAACCGATACTCGACTCAATCAAGGAGAAAAAATTGGCATGGTTCGGACATCTAACCGGATGGACAATAATAGACAAGTAAAAAGAGTGTGGGACGCCGAACCAATAGGGAAGAACAGAAGAGGAAGACCCATTAAAGAATGGAACAGTGACATCTCGCAGATACTGCAGAGTAAGGGTAAGACTTGGCAGGAAGCAACACAGATGGCATACAATAAGAAGGAATGGAGAAAGTTCGTTAAGAGCTAGGACACCTCAGAAGATTGTAAAATATTGTAATTTAATGAATTGTATTATAAACGGCCTAACACAGAAAGGTACAAATGGGTCTACTAATTAAGTAAGTAACTAAATTAAATTAAAGTTTTTAGAGATATTGTACATGTTTATAAGCTTAAGAAGTACTATTTATTATTAACGCATTTTAGACTATTTTTTCATAGGTTATTAGTGTACGCCTTGAAGAAGAAAATAAGCCCTAATGTCTGCTATTGTTTCTGTCCTTTTTCTTCTGTTGTAGTGTATTGCGGCTTAATTTTGTATTTCTGTTTATGTCAGCAGATCTTATTTACAGAAGTTTCTACTGCTATGTGATCATATTTATAGATGCTCTGCCGAGTCGCAGTGATGCAGTGGTAGAATGTTTATTTGTGACATTATAGCCTCCTGCCTAAATGATACCTTCATCTTCTTATATTTAATTACTAATTAAGATTAACAATTCTGATATTTCAGCTATCTCTATACGCTAGGGTTATTAATTAATTTATTAAAATATTAAATTAGCATAATATTGTTGTATTAAAGAAAAATTATATTTTAGATGGGATTACAGTTCCAAAAGGTACTGATGTGACAATATTTTTATATGGAATGAATCACGATCCAAAAGTTTTCGCAAACCCAGAAAAATTTGAACCCGAACGATTTCTTCCAGAAAATATTTCGAGACGTCATACATTTGCTTATCTTCCGTTTAGTGCTGGCCCAAGGAATTGTATAGGTAATAGTTTTATCTTTAAATGTGTTTTTTTTTTATTTATAATGTATATGACAATGAGATCAAATTCATTGCAAAAATCATTATGTACAAGAAACTGAATCATTAATTTGTCACTCATGTGCATTTTGAGCAAAACCAAAAACATTAAGATCAGCCGAAATCGATAATTTGTGATTAAGAGCGGGCAAATAATATAACATGGAACGAATATACTATAGTGCTGTTTCGGCAGAGTGCTTTTCTCAAGTGGTATCACTTGAGAAAGTCATCAGAATCCATCACTTAATGGATAAATGGTTAAGGAGACCAGTAGAAGCTGTAGAAGAATGTTCTGTTCAAAAAACAATTGATTAATCATGTACTTCAAGCAAGGTAACAAACGTTGATTCAAACTTAAATCGTAAAAATAAAAAAAAAACATTTACCAGACGATATGATTCAAATTATTAAAAATGGGATTTTCGTTTGTCGATGTTAACGAAGAGTCACGCCCGCAATGTATAATATGTTTTAAGGTTTTTTCAAATCTTTCAATGAAGTCGTCTTTGCTGCTGCGCCATTATTTTAATTTGAAATACAAGAAGCTTTTAGGAACACCGCCAGATTTTTTCAAAATGAAAGACACTAAACTTAAAAATGGACAGACGAAAATAGCTTCGTTTTTTTCAAGCAACATAAATGATGTTAAAGCCTTTTTGGTCAGCCTAAAGATAACCAAGTGTGGAAAATCCCATAAAATTGGAAAAAAACCAGCTGCCAAAGACATCGTAAATTGTGTTTGAAAAGCCAGCCAAACAATTGAATTCTTTTTCACTTTCCGATAGAATAGTGTGCCGTAGAATACTTGATATGGCCAATGATGTAAAGTTCAGTATCTTTGCAAATCGCTAAGCTATAGATCGCTTTGTAAATGGACGAAAGTACCGATGTAACAGATTTTGACCAGTTAATGGTACACACAGGCAAGCTTTGGCAGCTAAAGAGAGGCAAGATGAATTAAATCAGGTCCTGAACGGTACTGTTGAAGCAGTAAATTTTATTCAGTCAAAAGTTTTGAATTCAAGACTATTTCGGCTTTAGTGTTCCGAAATGGTAAGTATTCATGACAGTATGCTGCCAAATACAGAGATTAGATGTATTTCAAGAAGAAAAGTGCTAGCTGGATTACTTAAGCTTCGTTCCGAAGTTCAAATATTACTAGCAAAAAAAAGCATGGACTCAAAGAAAAGTTTACTGACAAAATTTGGTTGTGACAATAAGCATATTCCAGTGATATATTTACCAGACTAAACGATTTGAATTTGGGTTTATAAGGCAAATATATATCTCGCTTTGTTATTATTGATAAGGTTGGATCGCTCATAAAGAAGCTTGAACTTGTAAAAACAACTCTTTGCAATAACTTACTCCACCATTTTCCAACACATGAAAGCTTTGTTACAACGAAATTAATTCTGAGGTAATGTTGCGTTATAAGATTCACTGCAATAAATAATTCAAGCAATTTAATGCGTGAATACTTCACAGAAAATTATTCTGAATTTGAATCAATACGCATCCCTTTATTCGGACCAGGATTTAAGTGTGCAACTGAATAAAAAAAACTGACTGATTTGAGGACTAAAATTAGACTTTAAGCAATGCAACCTTGGCAAATTTTGGGCAAAAGGTAATTTTGACTTCCCTTTTCTTCCAAAACGCTCTTTAAAATACTTAACACTCTTTTAGACAACATACCTGTGCGAGAATAGAGTGGAATTTTCCGCAGTGCTAAAGAACTTAAAACAAACAAACTTTCGAACACGATCAATTTGGTGGTTTGAATCATTTCCGGAGTAATTTGTCGACATGCTTGTATTATTTTTTCTTTTAATTCCTCTAAATTTTGCGGGTTTTGATGATAAACAATATCTTTTATCGCTCCCCAAAAGAAAGAGTCAAGAGGTGACAAATCACATGAACGTGCGGCCCACATCATTTCTGGAGAGTTGTTTGCTATCCAGTGGTTATCAAAACGGTTTTGTAGGTGGTCGCTAACGATTCTCGCATTATGTGGAGGAGCTCCGTCTTGTTGCCACCACATTTCTTGACGCTCATGAAGAGGAATATCTTCTAGCAAATCGAGTAGAATGTTTTCTAGAAGTCTAAATATCGAACACCTGTTAGAGTGCCGTTAAAAAAGTAAGGACCTATAACACGGCCATTAAATAAACCGCACCACACATTTATACTCCAAATATTCTGAAATTTTGTTTCCATCATCCAATGTGGGTTCAAGGGAGACCAATAATTGGAATTGTGACGTTGACAACACCATTATTGTGAAATCTAGCCTCATCACTCCACAATATTTTTGATAAAAAAAGTGGATCATCACTGATTTTTAACATCATTTTTGCAATAAACTCAAGACATTTTTGGTCATCACCAGGCTGTAATCCTTGAACTAGGTACAGTTTAAAAGAATGGTACTTAAAATCTTTGAGAATTCTATGCACAGAACTTTTTGGAATGCCACATTCACTGGCGAGGGTTCTAACAGACACTCTTGGGATTAAAATTAACATATGCTAGTACATTAATAAGGTTACATCTTACTGTGCGTTCAATAGTACCTCTTTTAGTATTAGGAAAATATCCCTGTCTAAGTGAGCGTTCCAAATTCTTAAAGGTTTTTTCGATTGGAATGTTTCGATTTGGAAACCTTTCTTGATATAATTGTCGGGAAATTCTCCTATTTTTTAGGCATTCTCCATAAATCAAAATGATATCAACGTACTCGTCAGGCGAAAATAAGGCATATTGAAATGTTATAGATACACAATTACAACAAATATAATTATTACTGGTCTAATACCAAACGTCAAAAATAATAATTGTTGATTTGACAGATCAAATCATGGCAACCTGAATTAAGGGTAATATCCAAGACGTAAAATAACCGCAAAAGTTTTTAAAATATTGTGACTTTATTATAAGAGATTTTTTTGTTAAGTTTTGCACAATTAATTTTGCACACTGGAAGATAACGTACGCTCCTAGAAAGACCAAATTTTGAAAAATTAAAAATAATGTTCAAATAAAAAGACTATGTACTTCGTACGCACGTAAGAAGTTATACTACGTAGTTAAAATACTAAAATTTTCAGTGATAATAAAGCATAATATTTCTCTTTCTATTCTATTTTTAAGGCTTGATATATCTTGATTAATTTAACAAAAATAAAAAATAAACTGATATTTTCTTGATACCTTACAAACCCATTTTATTTTTAAAAAATCGATTGAATAGACGATAGAAGACCACAACCAAAACTATAAAAAATGTACAGGGTGCCATTAAAAAATTTAAGTTAGGGGTTGTAACTAAGAGATGAATATTTAGGGGATGATTTTTTTCTACGCCATTAATGTATTCAGAAAGATCTTTGTCCATTCGAAATCTATCGTTAGAGATATAGCGTGGGTAAATTAGTCTGGGACACCCTGTATATAAAGTCTAAAAATATAACCTAAAATGTTTCGCCTGTTGAATTTTATTTTATTAATTAGTCTTAAAATTCCAGCATTTAAATTATAGTTAGTTAGATTACCTGGCTACATAGGTATTTCGGTTAGGTGGTACCAAAATATTAAAAGAATTTTGTGGTACATTACTCAAAAAGGTTTAGAACCACTGAACTATTCAGAAATGAAAATGATTTCGAGAAATAAAAAAGAATGAAAAAAAAAGACACCAACACAACAAAAAGTCTGATACCCTAGGAGGTAAAACGAGTTAGGAAAAGAAGCAAAGGAAGTATCTATTTTCGTATATTTTTCTATGACCCTTGTAGTTACGCACATTCTTCGGAAAGTTGTTGTTAATGTTGGACATAGTCTAAAAATAAATCGCAACTCAAATAATTAAAATCCGACACTTGTTCCAGAAAAATTTAATCATGCATATCTTGCTTCTAGTATTTGGATTTCCCTAAAATGCCATTATTTATTTTTATATTTAGATATATCCCAATTATATTTAGTTTTATTCTTTATTTTACGCTTGTCAATTTTATTCCTACTAAAATTATGATTTTATTTGCTCCATTGGACGGCTTTGTTTCAAACAATACCCATTTTTTTTTTAATAAAACCAACTTCAAGATAAATGAGAGAGTTTAGTACTCCACGCTATTAGTCCAATATCAATCAATGAATGGTCAGAGTAATGACATATAGGTGCATTTCATATCTCTATTGGCTATCGTTTGTGGAAACGACGATCGAAAATTAATAAACGAATTATTTTTAATGCAACCTTTATGGACATTTCCTTGGTCAGAAATTTTCGTTTAATATTTTGTAATTTCCACAATGAAAATGAATGTTCTGTATACCATAAATCATAAAGTTTTTATTTAAAAAATCCTTTATAAAGATATAATAATATAAAAGGACCCTTTTCGGCTATCGAAATGTATTCCATCATCAATGCTTTTACTAAGTATACATGAGTAAAGCAACTAAATATACAGGTAAGACCCTACACATATAGTTAAATTAATTTGAAATGACAGTGTTGCTGTCATAATAATATAATACTGTAGAATGATAAAGTTTTAGACGGAATTTACTTCATGGACTCTTAAAGGACATGGACCTTAAGGATCTTAAACTGAGTTTGGTGGCCTGAGAAAAACGTGTCTAAGGGGATCTGTAGGTAGCTACATAGGGCCAGCAAGTTTAGCTACATAGGGCAGCCTTGTTTAGGAGTCTTACGTTATAGTCTAGGTGCCAGGCGACATACTTGATCACTCATACATAACAGGCTACAATTTTCAGGATAGCTTCATAAGACCTCGACCCCCAAATTACTCTTGGGATACTTTCTGTACCGGCTGCTTTTTCTCTTCAGCTTATCCAAAAGTGGTCATTTTGAAGTGTATATATATATATATATATATAATAATATATATATACACATATAATATATATATATATATATATATATATATATATATATATATATTGTATATGAATAAGTGGACTGTATATTTTCTCATTTGTTCGAATTAAAACGCATTTACGCTTTCGTGTAAGGTTCTTTTTATTTGAATTTTACAATGTGAATTAAATGTGTCTTCACACCACGGCGGTCGGTGAAGCTCTCGTCGCCTCTCGAATTGAAGCCGGTACCTCGGCACATCGGGTTGGAAAGCTGCGTTGCCGATGTTCGCAGTCTCTAACACGCCCCCGGCCTTGAAAGGACTTCCTTTCAATCTTGAGTTGGTAGTGGACAAATCTTTGAAAAAGCTCGACGAATGACACCATTTGCGGTTCGGATCGATGCCACTCGACAAATTCTATCTTTTCCAGGATGTAACTCCAGAACACGACCCAGTCTCCATTTCAACGGATTGATATTATCCTCCTTCACGAGTACCATGGAGCCTTGTGACAAAGTTTTCTGCGTCTTTTTCCGTTTAACCCTCTGCAGTAATTTGGATATGTACTCTTTCGACCATCGTCGCCAGAAGTTCTGTCGCATTTGTTCCAGGAGTTGGAAACGAGAAAGTCGTCCAGTAGGTAACTCGATGATGTCGGGTTCTGGTGTTGCTATTACCGGTTGGCCGATGAGAAAGTGAGCAGGAGTTAATGGATTTTCATCGTTAGGATCGGAAGAGAGTGGTGAGAGGGGTCGGGAATTTAAAATCGCCTCGATTTGTGCAAACACTGTTGATAATTCTTCGAATGTTAGAATATTATTCCCTACAACCCGCTTTAAATGATTTTTACTTGATTTAATTCCTGCCTCCCAGAGGCCACCGAAATGCGGAGGATGTGCTGGAATAAAGTGCCAATTTATATTTTCGGACGAGCACAACTCCGAAATTTTATTTTGATTTGAAATCAAGAACTTACTCAACGCTTGTAATTCGTGATTCGCGCCAACGAAATTAGTACCGTTGTCAGAATATATTTGTTGAGGTTTTCCGCGTCTACTAATAAATCGTTTTAGTGCTAATAAAAAAGTATCTGTCGAAAGATCAGAAACTAGCTCAATATGAACTGCTTTGACAGCAAAACATACAAACAGTGCCATATAACATTTTGAAGTTTTACTGCCCCTACCGTATCGATTTTTAATAATAAAAGGTCCGCCATAATCTACCCCAATGGATAACCAGCATCAAATCGAGTTTTCGGCAAATTACCCATAATAGGATTTGTGTTCCTCGCATTAAATCTGAAGCAAGTCACACACTATCTAACTGTTAATTTAGCAAGATTTCTTCCTGATACCGGTCAAATGGACTGACGTAAAGAACTAAGCAAAAGTTGTGGGCCGGCATGCATCAATTTTAGATGTTCTGATTTAAAAATTAATTTTGTTAACGGTTGGTGTGCCGATACGATAATAGGATGTTTCTTGTCATACGAATAATCTGAATTTGTTAAACGACCACCAACTCTTAATAAACCTTCCTGATCGATAAAAGGATCAAGATTAAGAATTTTGCTTTTAGTATTGATTTCTTGTTTATTTAATAAGTTGTTTATCTCTGCGGGATATGACTCGCTTTGTGACATTTTAAGCAGAAGCTTGTACGCCTTTCTTAATTCTTCAGTATTAAGAGGACTATGTGTTCGCCTAGAATTAGAATCTTTATTTGAGATAATTGAAATGAATCGTAGAACAAATGCTACTGTTCTAATTAGCTTGCTCAATGAAGAGAAGCGACGTATATCTACTACTGGTTCCAACGCACGTATTAATAATGTATTTGAGGCACACTTTAGTTCAGGTAAGTTCTCTGAACACTTTACCCCTTGAGGCCAATCGCATTCGGATTTGTTTAGCCAACTTGGACCAGACCACCACAAATTAGATACTTGCAACTCATATGGACTAATACCGCGCGACACTAAATCTGCGGGATTGTCCTTTGAGGAAACATGCCGCCAATCACAAGAACTAGTTAAAGTTTGTACTTCGGCAACTCTATTAGAAGTGAACGTTTTTAATCGGTGTGGTTCCGTTTTCAACCAACCTAGCACGATTGTGGAATCTGTCCATAAGGTAACGCTTTCAAATATTGTGTTGTTAAGTGCATCCTTAACAATTGTAAATAATTTGGCTAAAACAACAGCTGCGCATAACTCGAGTTTGGAATCGTAATAGTTTTCAACGAACTTACTTTAGATTTTGCGCATAGAAGCCTAACGGAAACCTGATTATTTCGAGTAATAGAACGTAGGTAGATGCATGCTCCATACGCTTGTTCCGAAGCATCCGAGAAACCATGTAATTGAATTGATTGTGCATTTGGTAATATTACGTGACGTGGAATAATTAATGAATTAAGTTTGAGAATCTCGGATTTGATCTTAAGCCATTCACCATGTAACGGCTGAGGAACTGATTCATCCCAACTTAATCGCTCTAGCCAAAGCCTTTGAAGTATAATCTTCGTTTTATTAATACAAGGCGCTAAAAGGCCTAGTGGATCAAATATTTGACCAACAGCCGAAAGAATGATTCTTTTAGTTACACGACCGTCTATAGCATTTGGTTCAATTTCAAACGTCAAAGAATCAGAATCGCATGACCAACCGAGGCCTAATGTTTTTGTGTTTTGATATTCACTGAATTGAACCGTTTTCTGTGAAGGTATATCGCCCTTTATTGGTTTAAGTATCGTATCGCTATTTGAGTGCCATTTTCGCAATTTAAAGCACCCTTCAGATAAAATTTTTGAAATACCCAAGCCCAAACTCACTGCTTCTTGAATAGAATCAGCACCCGTAATTAAATCGTCTACGTATATGTCGCCTTTTAATTTGAGATAACTTTGGTCTGTTCCCTTCACAATTTAGGGCTAGCTCCATGATACAACGAATTGCTAGAAAAGGCGCTGAAGCAGTACCATACGTAACCGTGTTTAATTCGTATATTTCTAATTTCTCGTTGGGATTACTACGCCAAAATATTCGTTGCAACGATCGCTCTTTCGGATTAATCATTTCTTGCCTATACATTTTCTCGATGTAGGCTGTTATCACGAATGCATGAATTCGAAATCTTAAGAGTATTGACAAAAGACTACTTTGTATTGTTCGGCCTACCATTTGTAGGTCATTAAGTGATAAACCTGTGGATGTGGCAGCCGAAGCATTGAAGACAACGCGAAGCTTTGTAGTAACAGATTCCTCTCGAAGTGTGGCTCCATGTGTGGCAAGTAATAGTAAATCGCATTTGTATTTAATTTATTTACTTTGGTCATATGACCTAACGCTTTGTATTCATTCATAAAATCAACATATTTTTCACGTAAATCTGAATTATGCTTAAGTTTTCATTCTAATGATAAAAATCGCCTTCGCGCTTGTTCTTCCGAATCGCCTAATTCATCTGTACTCGTTTTAAACGGAATAGATACTACGAATCTACCCGTTTCTATATCGCGTTTCGTATTTTCAATAAAATGTTGTTCGCATGACGCTTCTTCTTCGGATATTGCCGGTTTTACACCGCATTCTTCTAATAACCAGAATTTCTCTAGTTGTTTTTGAATATCACCATCTAAAGACAGATTACAGTGAGATACATTCGTATTTGCTGTAATGTTTCCAGAAATTATCCATCCAAAAGAAGTTTTTTGTAATACTGGCTGATCTGATCCTAGACGTATTTGTCCAATTTGCATCAGTTTCCAAAAAAAATTTGCTCCAATTAGTAAGTCTATGGGACCTGGTTTGTAGAAATCTGGATCAGCAAGGATTATATTTTTTGGAATATTTAAACTATTGATATTAACAACAGTAGTTGGTTGGATTCCAGTAATTTCGTTTATAATAAGACATGATAATTTTACAGAATATGCACTATGTAGCGACTCCACAGAAATTTCGCATTTTTTGTTAATCTGGGATTTGCTACTATTAAGACCTACCACGGCCATATTAATATTTTCTGTTTCGAGATTAAGTATATCGCATAAATTTGATGAAATAAAACTAGATTGGGAACCTGAATCTAGCAACGCGCGTACGGTGTGAGATTTATTGAATTTATCAATTACTTGTACCAAAGCTGTGGCAAGTAAAACGTTTTCCTGAGAAATATTTGAACAAGTTAGAGATACATTTGAGTTCTCCGTTGTATTATTTTCGCGTCTATTGAATTCGTTATTTTGTATATGTAATATCGTATTGTGTCTACCGTTACATTTTCTGCAGTCGCTTAGTCTGCAAACCGTATTTATGTGACCAGGTCGTAAACAATTTATACATAATCTAAGTCTTTTCGCATGCGTATTTCTTTCTGCTGGGGAAAGTTTAAGAAATTCTGCACAGTTTCGAATATAATGATTTTGTTTGCAGAAAGCACAAGTCATGTTATTTCCCGAACGATCAGCTGTATTATTGTTCCTTGAAGAAACATTTTCCGTATTGACAAACGATTGGATATTCTGGATTGTTTTTTATGAAAGGAAGAAGTATTTCCTGAAGATGTATCGCGTTTAGATTCTATTGTATCCAGCAAATCAGCCTTTGATTTTAAAAATGTCTTTAAATCTCGCACTGTTGGCTATTGCATTTTCGATCTAAATTCTTCCCATTCTCGTGCTGTTTTATTATCAAACTTAGAAGTTACTACGTAAATTATTAAAGTATCCCAATGCTCGGTGGGTTGGTTTAATTGCTTTAATGCTTTTAAGTGTTTTGAAATAGAATCTATCAAAAACCGTAATATTTTTGAAGACTCACATGTTTTAATATCTAAATTAAATAATGCTTTTACAGGATTATGAACAAGAAGTCTTTCATTATTATAGCGCTCACAAAGCAAATTCCACGATACAATGTAATTTGCCTCGCTAAATTCAATTGATGCTATTACCTCGGACGCGCAAGCTGAAAGTGAAGATTTAAGATAATGAAACTTTTGAAAATTCCGTAGTGCACTGTTTGTATGTATTAATGAGCTAAAAGTCTCGTGAAATTCCAACCAATCTTCATGACTACCACTAAATTTCGGCACCTCAACTGGCGGAAGACGAAACCCATTAAAATCGTTTACTTGACTACCTGATACATTTTCCGAGTATGAACTGTTGTTTGATAAATCTGTACTATGCCGAGAAAGTTTAGATTGTAATCGCTTACTTCGGGCCAATCCGCAATTTTCGTTTATTAAAAATTAATAAATGAAAATAATTTCTATCCTTGTGTGATCGGTACTCACCGGAGGGACCGCAGATGTTCGGATACAATTAGCGTCTCTTAGCAAACAAATTGCTAAGTCGACTCACCTGAGACGGTGTGTCTACGAGGACTGTATGGCAGCAGGACTAGCAACTTCAACGTGGAGTCATATGTCGCCATGATACCTAATCCAACGGTAACTTTAACATCTTAAATCATTATAAGAAATTTTGTAAACTAAATGTAATTAATTATTTGTTAACGGATTTTTACCCATATATTTAGTGGCTACATTCATGTACTCCTAGACACTGATGATGGAATATGGATTCCGAAAACGTTTTGTCTGTCTAACTTAGCCCGTTTGGGTTCTTAAATATATACCTTTTACAAAGGATTTTTGATAAATTTTTTTAATATATGGTATACAGCCAACTACAGGAACGTAGATTCCTTGTGGATAACTACTGAATTATTATGAATAATTAAAACGTTAGATATGATGACGTCATTCCATCAACTGACTTATTAAAACAAGGATTTCATAATACTTCAATAAAGATAGGTTAAACTTGGAGAATATACTGTTGATAGTATGAGAATTTTGTTCCTAAGGAAAAGGTATACGAATATTGTGAGAATGTAATTATTTAAATTATTCGCCTGAAGTGAATTCAAAGAGCAGCTAGTAATGGTAAATGAGTATTGGAATAAAAAACTTACAGTGAATTGCAAGTTGGTTTAGTTATACCTACTGACTTCAATCTATGCGGATACTTCCAACACGGAATACCTGGGTGAACTGAATCCCAGAACTGGTTCTGAATTAGAAACACCACAATAAAGAAACCATAACAGATGTCTTACAATTAAATCACAAAAACCGCCAAAGATACCCTTGATGGCAAAAAGTGACAGAAGCACACAAAGATCGCCCGTACCGACATCGCGATCTGTTTTAGCGTTTTCTCGAACAGGCCTCCACTTATTCTTAATTACATTTACTCCCTTTAGCCGATCATTTTTAGTGTGTCAACTTTTAGTTGTGTTCCTAGCAGTCATAAAAATTCAGACAAAAAAAAAACGATAACTATACCGACTCCATTCTATTACCTAGAACAAGAAGTTGCATCTGATTACTAACGCCAATTTTAATCGGTCTATACGAATATTGACCCAATAAATACTCTCTCACGTTAATAATCCCATTGTAAAAAAAGATTATACAGCTATGAAACTAGCAACAGTTGTGTCGTATTCAAAACGTAACTTAAATTCTTTTGTTCTTGAATGAGCTGTAAAGTAAAATCCCAGGATGGTTATTAGCCTCTTTCATGAGCACTGTTGTTAATAAGTACATGACCTGCTTTGAAGTTAAAAGAAATTTGGAGTAAAATTTAATTAGACATGCCAGTTTTATATGTAGCGGAGTTTAAGAGAATTAGTTTTTGGTTTTGGTTGAAAAGCTTTTTGTCGATAGGCATAATGCTCCCCGATGATAAATATATTTCATTGTAATGTAAGGTTCGAAATTTTCAATACGTTTTACGTAAATCATCTAGTCTGTTATTGTAATGATAAAGTATATTCTTTCAATATATATATATATATATATATATATATATATATATATATATATATATATATATATAATATATATATATATATATATAAATATATATATATATATATATATATATATATATATATATATACAGGGTGAGTCATGAGGAACTTTACATACTTCTACCATATGTAGAGTCCCTCAGGGAGCATATCATGTGGCCACTAAAAAATGTCAACTCCTCTTCTTTATTAATTAACAGGGTGATTTGTGTAATTGACCATTTATTTCATTTTACTGTAGTGTTTATACGGCTCATTTGATTTTTTTAATTTTTGCATGATACAGTACACTACTATCAAGCATTCGACTGGTATTAGCTAAACTAAAAAATTCCAGGACTGGCTTTGGAAAAATTAATTTAGGGATTCGTATTAAATATTACACCCTGTATATATATTTTTTTAAATGCAATAAGTGATTTTCAAACTACATAAATAGCCAATGAAAACGACATATGCGACAATGTTGTCGCACTTTTATTAAATTTTTAGTGAACGATCAAATCTTACCAAAAATAGAACAACCATAATGAAGTATCAAATTATAAGGTAATTAATTTAAACAAATGTTATAAATTTCAAACATTTTAATTGAAATGATAAACTGAGTCACTGCACAACAAAAAACAGTAACTACTAACAATAACGAAGAACAATTTAAAAAAAAAACTAAAAATATGTACATAGTTATGATAAACCCATAAATTAGAACTGGAAAAGATACAATAATGGTAACAAAATAAAAATAATTCAAAATAGATTTTCGAAATGGAACCCTGCAGCCTGTACACATTTTTGTTGCCGAATTGTTAATTGACGTATTGAATTACGGATACTCTGGGGATCGTTTCTAATAGTATTACAACAATGTATAATTCTATCAATTAATTGTTGTCGGTTATTAATATTCACTGCGTAAACTAGTTGCTTCAATCGTCCCCAAATATGGTAATCAACGGGATTGAAATCAGGGGATCTTGAAGGCCACGAAATAGGACCTGCACGTCCTATCCACCTGTTGCCATAAACATTATTGAGATGTTGTCTCACTGCCAGTAAAAAGTGTGGGGGTGCCCCATCATGCTGAAAATACATCCCTCGGATAGCAACGTTCGCGTTGGCAAGCAAATTCGGCAAAATATTTTGTAGAAAGTTCAAATAGACCTGCCCTGTTAAAGGACCATCAAAAAAGTGAGGACCTACTAATTGGTTATTTATGACACCAATCCACACGTTAACCGAAAACCTTAACTGAGAACGACGTTCTCGAATAGCATGGGGATTTTCTTCTGCCCACACATGTGAATTTCGTGAATTATTTATCCCGTCTCTGGTAAATTGGGCTTCATCTGTAAATAGTGTCCTGTATAGCGTTGGTCGATTATTGTTAATCCATCTACAAAATTCCAACCTATCGATCTCATCTCCAGCATGTAGTCGCTGAACCATTTGAATGTGATATGGGTATAGATTATTTTTTTGTAAGACTCTACTTACTTTTGATTGAGTAACATTGAGTTCTCGACTTACTTGTCTAGTGCTTATTGTAGGTTCATAGTAACGGCGTCCATAATGTCATCTTCCTGCGCTTCATCTACATGTCGCTCTGTTGTTCCACTAGGAAAAGTGCCATTTTCTCGCAAATAATTAAAAACTGACCCAAATGTTGGATGACTGGGAGTTCGACGATTAGGAAATCTCCTGCGATATTCTCTACTAGCAGCCCTACCATTCCCATTACAGAATCCATAAACAAATATTATGTCTGCATATTCTGTGGTCGAAAACTGATGTGGCATTTTGAACGAAAGTAACAAAAGCTCTACCAAAACTAACACAATGTACTTAACGTAGATATGACAGAAGAAATATGTATTCTTGTACACATAAATAACAATTGATAATGACAATAATGACAATGGGTATAAAATATCAAGAAACGTCAAACGGTCAACGCCAACCTTCATTTTAAACTTTTTTAGATTTATTTTTATTTAGTACAGTTGATGCAATGTATTATTATTTGACATAAAATTTTAATCATTTACAATCAACAAAAACTAACACATACAAGAGGTTTGACTTTTTAATCAATTTAATTTATTATTTATCGAAAATAATGCCCCAATACGATCTATGAGTAAAAATTTAAAATTGAAAAACAATTGATTCTATCGTAGAGATAATACAAAGTGACAGTAAAGATGTTAATTTTCTACATATTAGATTATGTTGTAGGAACTCATTTTAATTAAAATGTTTAAAATTTATAACATTTTTTTAAATTAATACCTTATAATTTGATACTTCATTATGGTTGTTCTATGTTTTATAAAATACCTTGTGAATGCGATCAGTTTTATTTAGGTGAATCATCAAGGCCATTAAATGTTAGAATAAGTGAACATCAATCTTATATTAAAAATAGAGAATTTGATAGATCTCAAATCTGTGAACACGCATGGGATAATGAACATAGGGTTCAATGGAATAATTCAAATGTAGTCCTAAAAGAAACGGATGGTAAAAAAAGAAAAATCAAAGAAGCGGCTCTAATTATGCTAAATGAGGCCAATTGTGTCGCAAATTCCTCGGCAGAATGTAGTAGGATCTGGTTACCAATATTGAAAGAGGAAGTTATTAATAAGAAAATACCAGTATTAGTAAGTCAGTAACATATAGAGGATACATCATTTATGTTTTTTAAATAACGTAACATATAAAATCAGAATTTTGATGTTTGTTGAAGGTAAACTAAATTCACGAACAAATATTTACAATATCGGGATAGTATTATGAGGTTTTTTTCCTGGTTTTTCCCTCATAATTTACTATGGAATCACTAACAGGAGAATTTTACTCTCATCATGTCATGTGTTTGTCTTTTTAAAGACGAATTTCATGCTATGGTTTTTTTCTGACGGATATTCTCAAGTTAAAGTTGATTTCATGTAATCGAATGAACTATCTTATAAGATTGATGTTCACTTATTCTAACATTTAATGGCCTTGATGATTCACCTAAATTAAACTGATTGCATTCACAAGGTATTTTATAAATGCAATTCTTTGTCCTTTTTTGTTCATTGTTAGGTTTGAATAATTAAATCCTTATACGATAGAGCCAAAATTACTTGTCCTAATGAAAATTCGTTCTTGGAGGAGAAACATTTGTTAACATCTGTTTTATTAAAAAATGATTATCCTTTATCGTTTATAAATAAGGAATTTTCAACAATCGATCGAATAGAACAAAACAACTTAGAACGAGATCCTACAGCATACACAAGTGATAATATGAGGAAAATAACAATACCGTACATAAAAGGACTATCAGAAAAACTTAAAAGGATAGGAAATAAATTCAACATTTCAACAACATTCAAAACAACAAACACGTTGAGATCTATTTTGTCCAAAACCAAACCTAACAATGAACAAGAAAGGACAAAGAATTGCATTTATAAAATACCTTGTGAATGCGATCAGTTTTATTTAGGTGAATCATCAAGGCCATTAAATGTTAGAATAAGTGAACATCAATCTTATATTAAAAATAAAGAATTTGATAAATCCCAAATCTGTAAACACGCATGGGATAATGAACATAGGGTTCAATGGAATAATTCAAATGTAGTCCTAAAAGAAACAGATGGTAAAAAAAGAAAAATCAAAGAAGCGTCTCTAATTATGCTAAATGAGGCCAATTGTGTCGCAAATTCCTCGGCAGAATGTAGTAGGATCTGGTTACCAATATTGAAAGAGGAAGTTATTAATAAGAAAATGCCAGTATTAGTAAGTCAGTAACATATAGAGGATACATCATTTATGTTTTTAAAATAACGTAACATATAAAATCAGAATTTTGATGTTTGTTGAAGGTAAACTAAATTCACGAACAAATACTTACAATGTCGGGATAGTATTATGAGGTTTTTTTCCTGGTTTTCCCTCATAATTTACTATGGAATCACTAACAGGAGAATTTTACTGTCATCATGTCATGTGTTTGTCTTTTTAAAGCCAAATTACATGCTATGATTTCTTTTTCTGACGGATATTCTCAATTTAAAGTTGATTTCATGTAATCGAATGAACTATCTTATAAGTAAAGTCGTCCCAGGAGCGCAACTCAACAATATTGGCAATATCATTTTAAAGTCGTCTACTTGTCGACTGTCGAATCGAATTGTCAATATAAATGAGTCAGATAAAATTAAATTATTAGAAGAATTTTTCACTATGTAACAAAACAACAAAATTTGTTTAATTTACTGTTTGTATTTTGAGAACGATTTCCGAAGTGGAAATTGAAACGTCAATAAACGTATTTTTATCTTTAATTGTGGCTTATTCCCAGTTTAATAGTAATTAAAACTTTGCATCTTTGGGATTTGGTAATACGATATTTGGCTATCTCTATTCAAATTACACCATATTATAAAGAAGAAAATTGCTTCATTGGAAGTTGAGATAATAGATTTCTTTACGTATAACGATTTTAAACTTTAAAACAATACTATACCATTTTTTATTCTGTAAAGCGCTACTTTTATTATAAACATTTTTATCTCGAGCCTGTATTACGATCCACTTCAGACACATGGCTGAGACTCGTTATTAGTTGGAAATCCGATCGAATCTAATCTAACTTATCGTTTTGTTTTAGGTCAAAGATTTGCAGTTTATGAAGTGAAGCTCAGCGTAATAAAGTTTCTGTTAAAGTTTGAACTAATACAAGATCCTAACTTTATACCTCAACATGGGTTGAGTTCAATTCTCAAATCTAAAAATGGACTTAAAGTTAAGCTAAGACTCAGAAATTAAAACAGTATACAATTTATCGATCTATCAATCAGATGTCAATCTGTAAATCTGTATTAAAGTGAAAATTATATAACTTTTAGTTTAGTAGCAGTTTAATTTAGAAAAATTAAAATTTCTAGTACAGACAGTTAATACTAAAATAACCCTTGATTAAATCTAATTACCATTGTTAGAAGAGAATTAAAAATTTAAAGCAAAACAATACCTGGGTACAGGATACACTAATCCTGGCATGAATGGTGTATCCTAGCAAGAAATTTCAAATTTGGATAAAATACAACTCTAAATTAAAAAAAAACGACCAGTTGAATTTTTGGTGGTTATCTCCAAATGTTTTTAACCAAATAAATTATTTGATGATTAACACTAGATATAAAAATATCATCAAATCGATAAAGGAATACCAGGAAGCAGATGAAGCATCAAATCACAACCCCATTATTGCTAAAATAAAGATAACATTGAAGGAATTAAAAAAGATGCACATCCCCTACAATATAGACGTAAGCAGTCTAACCAGCAATGCCATAAAAGAAAATTAAAATTCCTAAAAAAATAGAGCTGAAATAACATCGAAAATATGAATAGAATGTGGATATCTATCAAGGAAGCCTTAGTAATATCATCATTAAAACATCTTGAAAAAACCAAACGTAAAAGAAAGGACTGGATGACAGAGGAAATCTTAATGCTCATGAATATCCAAAGAAGAGCGATCAACAAAAAATGCAAAGAAATCTAAAATAGACACAAAATTTGAAATGCAAAAGAAAACTGGTTTTCAGATAAGTAAGTAGAAATGGACAAACTACAAGAAAAATATGATAAACAAATTATGAAAAACAAAAACTACCGAAATCCCTTATTTGTTAGACGAGAATAATTCAATCGCAAATGACATCCAACAAAAGATAAAACTGTGAAAGAACTATATTGAAAACTGTTTTAAATATCACCGAGAAAAAAACGAGACGATACTCCGTTTCGTTAACAAAGTTAACGAAAAAGCACAGATATAAAAAGAGGAAATTCAAGAAATTTTGAATAAAAAAAATTAAAATCGGAAGAGTGTCCAGAAGTAATAACCTCCCAATGGACGTTATATTAAATAGGTAGACAAGAAATATATACACATTAAAAGACTTCTTCAATAGCATTTATAGAACTGAAAAAATACCACAAGCATTAATAATTTACTAATGTTTGTATTTTGAGAACGATTTCCGAAGTGGAAATTGAAACGTCAACAAACTCACATTAACCTTTAATTGTAGCTTTTTCCCATTAAAATAGTAATTACTTTAAAATGCCATAAGAAAATAGCTTCAGAACCTATATTTCATATTAAGAACTTCATATTAAGAAACCACAAGCATGGCTCAAATCATATTTATAACCATCCCAAACCAAACGCCAAACACTGCAATAAATACCGCACGATAAGATTTTTTTTAATTAGTTTGATGGTCTTGGCCGAGCCAATTAGCCAAACAAATTTAAAGACAAACAATTTTAACAATCAGAGGAATTTTTTACAATCAGAGGAATAAACATACAATCATCCGTACAATCTAACATGCAATTTTTAATAAATTACAACTTGTTTTTTTTTTCTGCGCTAAGACATAACCCGATTCAACATCTCGGAGGTTTACATCTTCCTTTTTATTTTTGAATTCTTTTTATTTTTTAATTCTTTTTTTTTATAAATAATTTTTTTTTTATTATTATTATTATTATTATCATTTTTAATAATTTTTTATATATATATATATATATATATATATATATATATATATATATAATATATATATATTTTCTGCTATAATACAATATTTACTTATATATAAGGGTTAGTTTCACGATAAGATTATTAAGTTAAATTTTTTTTTGAAAATCACACACTTGGATTCAGAAAAGATCTGGAACAAGAGAAGCATACTATATCTGTTTGCATATAATATATTGGCATAACTATACCTAGATGTAAAGTTGCATATTTATACTTTATTGTTTACAACCAAGAATTCAACAGAGTGAGATATGAACAACTTATACTTCTGAAACACAAAAACATAGATTTTAAAGACACACAAACCTTAACTATAACCAAATAGCTACATACTTCAGTTGTCAGAGACGAAAATGGCACTGAACCTCTAAAAGTTCAATTTTGTTAAGCATATAAATTTTTGGACCCCAAAAAAGATAAAAAAAATACTTCTATCTCCATGCTTCCACTAAACCCCCCTTTGTAGTGGAGGTGTGGGGGACGAAAATATCTATTTACCAAGAATCTCTGAACGCCACAGAAAAAATGTTTTAAACAAGAAATGTGGCTAAGATCATTTTGAACAAAAATGTTTATTAGCACTTTTTCCTTAGAATGAACCGTTCTCTCAGAAACAGCGCTTGAAGTGACCGACGATTTTAAATGTCAGTTACACGCTCGAAATTGTTTAAATAAAATTTGTATTAACTCGAGGGTAAAAATTAGTGTGTTTATCGAATAAAATCAAAATCTGTTTTAAAGGTTAAGGTATTTGAATCGCCGGTCGCTTTCAAGCGCTATTTTCTAAGAGAACGTTATTCATTCTACACAAAAAAGCTAATAAATGTTTTTGTTTAAAATTATCTGAGCTACATTTTGTTAAAAACATTTTTTTCTACGTCATACAGCTTCTTGGTAAGTCGTGAAAAACTTTTTTCACAGTCAACAACAAAATTGACAGTCTCTGACAACTGGACTAACAGTACAAATTTAAGGAAGATCAAATATGAAATAGACATAAAAAGAGGAGTTAAGCAAGGTTGTGTTCTATTACCAAGTCTATGTAGCTATACTCCGAACACATTGAAAATGAAAAAATATTCGTATTTTTAACCCAGTTGTTGCAACGTTTTAGTAAAACTTTAAACGCAATATGAGATTTCTTTCAGGATCCAAACCATTAGAAATATTACACAATGCGTGAAGTTCTAACACAATCACCATAACCGATCATCATTAATATTTCAATCGACATTTTTCACTTAAATGAACCATTTTTAATCAACAACTTATTTCTGTTAATTGATTTGGCAACAGTTACCTACTATCACCGTTTATTTCTTACTACATTGTTTTAATACTAAAAAAAAACATATTTACACAAGCTTATGTTTTTATTCTCATTAGACTAGTAAATAAATTAATAGGCTCACACATTACCAGGATGTGAACCACGAGGATTTTAAACATTTAAAGTAATTTATTAGATTATTATTCTCATTGGTCTTAGTAAATAAATTTACATATTCTTTGCTACTATAAAGTAATTTATTTCTCGTTTTAACAAACTTTTTCTACCAAACTTGGTATGTATGAATTACGAATATCTTAAGAAAAAAAGTTATTTTAAAATCTGCACAAATATAGGTTATTCCACGAATATACGACTGTTTGGAATTATTGCTACAACGAATATTTTACTGTACAAGTAGAAGTATGAAAGTAAATTGGTCTAATTATTATTCCATAAAAAAGGATCTTCTGTTACTATTACATATAAACTAAAATTATTTCAGTTAGTAGATGTTCAGATAGACGCAAAATTTATTGTGAAAATTAATCCGAAAATAACAAAAAAATTTACGTAAACGCTCCTACAAATAAATACAATGACCTCTATGAAGTTAAAATGTGTTCATCAGCCATTTGGGTTGGATTTCGGTGAAATGTAAACACCAAAGAGGCGCGCCGGGTATCTTTATTACTTTATTAGGTACTACAACGGTAATAAAAAGAAATATATTATTTTTAATATAAATAAAAAGAAATTGGCAGAACGATGGTTCAGAAACCAGAAAAAGAATCTAGTATTCCACTTTGTTAGTTTTTTGTTTGCTTTGAGTGGATATACTCTTAAAAGTTCCGAAAGTAACGGGTATAACATGGCGGCTATTGATAGTTAAAGTACCGAGTCATTACAGATATTAAAAAGTAACGAAAATTTACATACAGTTTCATAAATCGCCGACTGATTTTAGTTTTAAAAACAGTCCGTATAGAGGTGTCCGGTGAAGAGACGTGTCCGTTAAGAGAGAGTTTAGTGTAGTGTATTTGTTTGTAATGGTGATTAGGAGAATAAGAGTAAGAGTAAGTTTTTTGTTTTTTTAATACTAATTGAATATTCGACTAAATAAATTAAACTATTTAATCACTTAAGTATTGTTACACTTCGTTTAAATCACTTAATTCAAAAACCAACTTGTTTACAATACTAAAGTCAATGAGAGTAATTATACGAGTATACTTCAAAATCTGAATTACAACTATTCTATAAACTATCAATTCTATATTTAGATCATAACTTCATATTTAAATCTAAGGTGTATATCTGTCATAACAGTATTTTAAAAATGGGGAGAATTTACCATTGTACAATTCAGCACATTGGACCATTTAAGTCGACACCTTAAAGCGAATTTAAAACAGTCGTATATTCGTGGAATGGAGTATATATAGAAGGTAATGGGGTAGAATGCGAAAACGTGGAGGTGGTTCCAGTTTACTTTACTTAGCCTCTTCTACTCAAATCCGACTCTCACCTTCACGCTGGTGCCTCCTATTGGCTGGTGCCTCCTACCAAAACAAACAACCCAACTGGAGATCTAGTATCCAAACCCGGGTGGAAAGTTCGATCGGGAACTGACGAGTGCGGGTGAAACGGTTCTCCGGAAAGGGGTTGTGCTATGGGTCTGCGTTCCGTACATGTAAACATTTGTGCCACGAAACACAAACTATTGTCTAAGAACAGGACGGATATTCAATTTAAACGACACATACAACGGATAAGGATAATTGCATAAGAACGTGTAATGTGTTAAGTTGACATAGACCTGCAATAGCGACAAGAGTCATTAGACAGTTACAAAAATATAACATGGATATAACAGCAATAAAAGAAATAAGATGGACAACAACGAAAAATTTTTAAAATGGAAGATGGTATGGTCGGGTAGTGAAAACAGACATGAATACAGATGTGGATTTGTCATTTCAAAAAGATTAAAAACGGCTGTGATAAATTTCAAGTCAAATAAATGAACGAATCTGTTATATTAGACTCAAAGGTAAGTGGACTAAAGGTAAGTAAGATAGGAAGGACGAATTTTACGAGTTCTTAAATCAACAGTATAAATAAAGCAGCTCCAAAACACGACCTCAAGATAGTAATGGAAAATTGTAATGCTAAACTAGGTAAGAAAGACTATTTAAGAGAAGTAAGTGGTAAACAGAGCCTACACCACACATCATAATGGACACCGGCTAACACAATTCGCACTATCTAACAACATAGTTGTTAAATCCACCCAATTAAAAAAAAAGTCATTTACAACGTCACATTGGTTTCAAATAATGGAAGAACACGTAACCAAATAGACCATGTCCTTATTGATGCAAGATACTCTAGTAGCTTTATTAATTCTCGAAGTATTAAAGGAGCATACAGAGATAGTAATCACTTTCTGGTAAAATTTATGACAGCATGAATAACAGTACAGAAGTTGGCGCAACTCGAACAAAGAGAAAGATAAGACAGAAGCTCTTCAAACACCAAATAAAAAACTGGATTTTCAAGTAGCAAAGCAACTGATTCTAATTGCTGAGAGATGAGGAGCATAATGTAGACTTAAGACAAGCATCGCAGCGAATGGCATCAGTTAGAGAGCAAGCAGCGAAGGAAGTTAATAAAAAAAAACGGACTCCTCAAAACGGAAATGGTTTGACAAACAATGCGAGGAAATGCTGGAAATAACAAATCTCAAAAGATTGAAAATACTCTAGATAAGAACAAAGCATATTTTCACAGAACTAGAACAGACAAGGCGACTACTAAGTACTGAGAAGAGGAGTTATATAAAACAGCAAATACGAGAAATGGACATAAGTGGCGAGAAGAATCAGGTAAGGAAATTCTTTACGGAAGTGAACACAGTCAGACAAGGTAACACTGTTGGGGTAACACAAGCTATGAGAAATGAAGCTGGTGAATTAATAATGATAGAAACAGAAATCGTCGATAAAACGATAAAAGAAATACTTTCGGAATTTATTAAGTATTGAAAGTGAGATGAAAAAAACAATATTACATTCCATTCTGCAGATGTGGAAATACTAGCACCAACACTTCAAGAAGTAAAGAATGCGATAGCATCTCTTAACGATTAGCGTTAACATTTCCTGGCTCTTAACAAGCGCCAGGAAATGATGGTATAAATAGAGAATTAATAAAAAAAAAGGAGAAAACGTGTAACATAAAAAATTGTATGACATTATTCCAAGAGCATTGCAACAACAGAAAATACCTAAGGAATGGAATGGAATGGACGCGGTATAATACCCATATATAAGAAAGGATATTCTAGGTGACTACCAATGCGACTTTCGTGCTGGAAAGTCAACAGTAGATCAAATATTGTTGATCCGACAAATATTAGAAAAATCTGGAAATTCAATCGAGATGTACACCAAATTTTTGTAGAGTTTCAGCAATTATATGGCTCGATAAAAAGAAGCAGTTTATAGCTAGCAATGCTAGAAATGGAAATACTAAGAAAATTAGTGAAGCTAACTCAAATGTGCGTGACAAACTCATATGTACAGGTAAAGATAGGAAACAGAACATCAATGCCAGAGCTGACAGGGGGACTTGCGACTCGACAATCAAAACTATTGAAACTATTGAACTGATAATTTAGATGCAGTCGCTCATTTTACAAAAGACGTAAGAGAGGTATTTTCACAACTCGATGAAAAAACAATTATTCTGGGTTTTCTTATAAATGAAGAGATAACGAAGTATATGCTAGTAACCAAAAATTTACGACCTAGAGTTAGGCAGAACATGACTATAAATGACTGCAACTTCGAAGTAGTAAAGAGTCGAAATATCTGAAAACGGTAATCACAGATGACAACTACATAGAAAAAGAAGTCTTAGTGAGGATAGCTGCGGGGAATAGAGCATTATACTTCCTAACATCATTAATAAGATCTAAGCTGCAAACAAGAAAATCTAAGTTAGTCTAACTCTTCTTCTTCTTCAGGTGCCATCTCCGCTACGGAGGTTGGCAATCATCATAGCTATCTTAATTTTTGAGGCAGTAGCTCTAAATAGTTGTTTTGAGCTGCATCCAAACCATTCTCTCAGGTTCTTCAGCCATGAAATTAGTCTTCTTCCGATGCTTCTTCTGCCATCTATTTTTCCTTGCATTATGAGTCGCAGGATGCCATACTTATCGCCCCGCATCACATGTCCGAGATACTGTAGCTTTCTTTCTTTAATTGTAAGTTCAATTTCCTTCTCTTTGCCTATTCTTCTCAGTATTTCATTGTTTGTAACTCTATCTACCCAGGAAACCCTCATAATTCTTCTATAGGTCCACATCTCAAAGGCGTTAAGTCGTCTCATGGTATCTAGATTTAACGTCCATGATTCCACTCCATAATATAGTACACTGTATACGTAACATTTTGTTAGGCGTACTTTAAGAGCTAATGTTAGATCTTTGCCACATAGGACCTTTTTCATTTTTATAAAATTAGAACGTGCTTTTTCGATTCTGACTTTGATTTCTGCCGTGTAGTCATTATTTTCTGTTATAAGTGTTCCTAGGTAAGTGTACTTTTTTACTCTTTCGATCTGCTGGCCCTCTACTATCAAGATTTCGTTAGCATTATAGTTGTTTTTACAAATTTTCATAAACTTCGTCTTTTTGACATTAAGAGAGAGTCCGTACTCCCTACTACATATGACTATTTTGTTCATGAGTCTTTCCAGGTCTTGTAAACTATCGGCTATTATTACTGTATCATCTGCATATCTGATGTTGTTAATTAAGACTCCATTTACTCTTATGCCGACGGTTTCATCTTCCAGAGTTTCTCGAATTACCTCTTCAGAATAGGCGTTAAATAATAGAGGTGATAGAATGCAGCCTTGCCTGACTCCTCTCTTTATTTCCATTTCTTCAGATGTTTCTTTCTCGATTCTTACTATTGCTCGCTGATTGTAATAGAGCTGTGTTATTAGCCTTAAATCTCTTTCATCTAGGTTTTTATTTTTTAGAATTTCCAGGAGTCGATCATGTTTTACTTTGTAAAACATGATCGCAGTCTAACTCTGCAAGTCAATTATTCGTCCAGTTGTTACATATGGAGTGAAACATGGACTCTATATTAGCGGAAAATAAATAAGCTGCTGGTATTTGAAAGAAAGGTTTTTAACTGATCTCATTGGACGTTGCAAAGATAAATTAACAGAAAACTGGAGAAGAAGCTGCAATTTTCAAATGGTGACTGTATGGTACTGAAAACATATTCAGACATATAAAAGTTAACCGGCTAAGATGAGCAGGTCATGTGGTAAGATCAGAGGAAGGCAGAGTGCTAAAGACAGTATTTTTGGAAGATTAGACGGTAGGATCTCAGTAAGCAATCACAGAACAAAAAAATAGAAAATGAAAGCGCAAGATCGTAGAGGATGAAGGGCTATAATGTATGCGATGAAGACTTGCCCTGAGTTTTAAATCCAGTCAAGAAGAAGAAAAATATATAGGATGTTCCATTTATATTAAATAAGCTGACGGTACCTCCGGTAAAACCGGAAGGAACATGGTAATACAAAATATGGCACCAGATGTGTTATATGTCATTCTACTTGCATGAAAAGTTTTATGAATATCGTCTTTTTTGCTTTAAATTTATTTACTTGGTTCCATACTTTATCTCAACTCTGTAGATATAATTTCATCTACAGTTTAAAAAGTATGGAGGGAATGGCTGGACAAGAAAGGTTGCATCATAAAATAACACAAGTAGAGAACATCCCATTGATAACTCATACTACTACAACTACTACTACTCATTATAAGATCCTTTTGCAAATAATGTAGAATATGTTATAAAAAGATATCATCCAAATAGGTGTTCCCAATAGGGGAGTATATTATGCGAAGAGCACTTGAAGGATGGGAAAAGGGCATCTCAATAAATGGTCATAAACTAAACAACCTACGTTTCGCAGATGACACAGCCTTTCTTGCAAATAGTCAAGCAGAGCTGATAGAACTTATACGACTGATCGAAAACGAAAGTCAAATATTTGGTCTGCAATTAAACATATTAAAGACAAAGATCATGATAGTGGATAGACTACACAACAACCATCCACACATAACCACAATTGATCGGTTCGAGGTTGTGAGCTCATACTTATATCTGGATCATTAATCACAAACACAGGGTCATTACAAGAAGAGATTAAACGTAGATGTGATCTAGCAAAAGTTGCCACAGCAAAAATGACCAAAATATGGAAGGACTGTCAAATTTCAAGAGCGATAAAGATGAGGTTGATCAACTGCTTAATATTCCCAATACTGACCTACGGATGTGAATCTTGGACTCTGAGACAATCGGAGAAAAGAAAGATAGACGCCACTGAAATGTTCTGTTGGAGACGAATGTTACGAATTCCTTGGACCGACCGTATAGAACAAATTACATTCATCTCCAACAATTAAAATATTTTGGGCATGTTATGAGAGCAAACACAGAAAACATGGAAAGACTCATAATACAAGGAAAGGTAGAAGGCCGAAGATCACGAGGAAGATCCCCAACAAGATGGATAGATCAAATTACAGGAATATGCCAAAGACCTATGCATGAATTAAAAGAAATGACCAGAGACAGAGATCTCTGGAGACGGACAATACACGACATCACGTCGACCACTACACTCCCCCTGGGGGTCAGGATTGAAGAGAGAGAGAGGTGTTCCCAGGCAAAACAGTTTTATAAAGGAAAGGGGAACACGAGAATAAATTCTAAATCTATTACAACTGAAAGAAAAGATAAGAAAACGATAATATCTAACAATCAATAAAATCTGATCTGGCCAATTATGAGTAACAAGAAATTCCGAAGCATCTAATCAAATTGATTTTCACAGTATATATGAGCACAAAGAAGTAATCATGGGATTACAAAATATTTATCTATTTTTCACGTTGTACTGTTGTATAAGGTACTCATATTAAGAATAATGTCATCTTAATATGAGTACCCAAAGTAATCAAAATATTTCCGGATATGAAGTGGCCGATATTTTTTATATTTGGATTATAAAAAAAATCATTACTTAAGAGAACTGTGAATAAGAAATTGAACGCCATTTCCAGATGGAAGGAATAACCTCATTAGAATAGCGAAAAACACCTCTGAAACTTGGACCACAAGAACAATGACGCGTTAGAGATGCGGTATTATATAAAAGAGTTTCTAATATTTTGATAGGCAAAATGATAATTTAAAAGGATACTCCGTAGAAGGGAAATAGAAATAGTTGATGTCACCAATAGTATGAACTGACACAGTGGAAAACCTACTCCAAACGAAGAATTCGAATCTTAGAAATACCTCTGAATTTATAACCACTATAATCACAATACATACGATAATATGTACAGAATATAAGACAACGTTTCCATATAAAAAATGAAGTTGATCGACCATACAATAATATTAAATAAACAACAATTCTATACATTGTTGCTAAAATGTTGCAATGAACAATTGCACTAAGATAAACAAAAATTAACAAAAAAACTTTACCTTGTTGTTTTAAAAAAAAACATGTTTTTTTTTATATACATATCTTCCTATTAATACGACAGATAAAAATCGTATGCCAATGCAATATGTAACAGAGTTTAAAATAAATACTGACTTACCTCGCATATATTTAACATTGCCTTCAACGACGTCAAGTGTGACTTGCGATTCTCTCTGAAATAAAATATTATCATATAAATTATAAAAAATTTAAATCATTTAAACAAATAATAATCAATAATATTTAACAGATGTAATTTTATACAATGTAAATCAGTTGCAGTTATTATTAGTACCGAATCCATACTTATTTTAATCTATGAATCCTATGCAGGAAAAAAATATATTATATATATATATATATATATATATATATATATATATATATATATATAGTAAACTATTAAATATTTAGGAAATCTGCAAGAAAGACTCTAATGAGTATCAATTGTTTCGCCGAACGTTTTCGCCAAAGAGAATTAATTTGGCTCCTTAATTTTTAATTAATTCTTAATTAATTTCGGTTTTTGATACCAATCTATTTTATTTAATTGTATTTATGTATTTATTTATTGTTGTTGTTTTCCCTGATCATCCTTATGTCGAGAAAGGGACGGACCAATTACCATCTTCCCTCTCTATAGTGAACTGGATGTAGGGGTCATAACTATTGAAAGTATCTAATAGTTCATCTACCTTGTCATTTGGTATAGCCAAGATGATATCATCAACATATTTTTTAATAAATGGAATTTGAAAGGAATATTAAATATGAAAAGAAATCTGACACTAACAACTGAACGAATTGGAATGCCCTCCTTATATATCTTAGGTAAAATTTTGATCCATCCTATCAAAATTTATATTGAATATTATTAACTTATCTTTATTATCTTTATCTTTATTATTATTTCCATTTCAACTTTAATGATTTTTGCAGCACATCGGTGACTTTGGTTTTCTGTCTTATCCATGTGTTTGTTTTCTTGTCCTTAAGTGATATACCTAGCATTGCTCTTTCCATCGCGTGTTGAGTGACTCTAATTATATTCATATTCTTTTTTGTGATTGTCCATGTTTGTGCCGCATAAGTTAATATCGGAATAATGCATGCATCAAAAACTTTAGATCTAAGATGTAATTGAATTTGTTGATTTCTGAGTATATAGTTCAGTTTACCGAATGCTGCCCAAGCTAACTTTCTTCTTCTTTTTATTTCTTCAGTTTGAATTTCCCTATTTAGTATTATTTTTTGTCCTAAGTATATATATATTCTTAACTTTTTCTATAACTTTATCGTTTATTATTGTCACGGTGTCTTCGGAGTGCATGACTTTTGTTTTGTTTAAATTCATTTTCAGTCCTATTTTAGAAGATTCGGTATGTAGTTCTAAAAGCATGGTTTGCATTTCTTGTAGGTCAGTAGCTATCAGGATTATGTCATCTGCAAATCGTAGATTACTGAGGTAGCGGCCATTGATGTTTATTCCCTTATATTTCCAATTTAGGTTTTTAAAAACGTCCTCCAAAACTAAGGTGAACAGTTTGGGTGATAAAGTATCTCCCTGTTTGACTCCCCTGTTTAATGGTACAGGGTTCGTGTGTTCATTTTCATTTAGGTAGTATGTAGCTGTAGCTTGCTTTATAGTTTCTTTTATTAAGTTAGTATATCTGCTGTCTATTCTACAATTTTGCATTGCGTTTATTACGGCCGTGTGTTCTATGGTATCGAAAGCTTTTTCGTAGTCTACAAATGCTAGGAAAACTGGAAACTTGTATTCGTTATATTTTTCTATTAATATTTTTGTGATTGGACATAAAGATCTACGAATAATTACAAATCTATACTGGCATCAAGTGGCAAGAATAAAGGTTGAACAAGAACTGTCGGATGAAATAAATATAAAAAGAGAGTGAGACAAGCTGTATATTGTCGCCTTTACTTTTTAACTTGTATTCGGAGGAAATATTTAAGGAAGCCTTAAATAGCAAACAAAATTATATACATGATGACGGTATAAAAGTCGGAGATGCCACACTGGACAGAGTAGAGAAACTCGTGTATCTCGGCAGTAATATCAATGAGAGCTGGGATCCAACCGCAGAAATTAAAAGCCGAATAGAACAAGCCCGAGCTGCCTTTGTAAAAATGAGAAACGTACTTTGCAGTCATGATCTTAGCATTGACCTTAGAGTTCGTATGATATCTTGCTACATCTTTCCTGTCCTGCTGTATGGAGTAGAAGCGTGGACCCTAACTGAGGCTATGCTTAAACGCTTGACAGCCTTTGAGATGTGGGTATACAGACGACTACTGAAAATAAGCTGGGTCGACAGAGTTAGAAATGAGGAGGTCCTTAGACGGCTGAACCAAACAACACAACTGGTCAATATAATAAAGAAACGCAAGCTGGAATACTTCGGTCATATTATGAGACACCCTGAAAAATATGATCTTTTACATCTGATCATTCAGGGAAAGATCCAAGGTAATCGTGGTCCTGGTAGAAGAAGAACATCATGGCTGAAAAATCTAAGGCAATGGTATGGAAAATCAACTACATCGTTATTTAGAGCTGCTGTCAATAAAGTCACGATAGCGAATATGGTAGCCAACATGATATCCAACGATCGATAACGGTCATGGAACTAGAAGAAGAAGAAATATTTTTGTGGTTAACAGGTCATCGGAAGTTGAATAGCCTTTTCTAAAACTTGTCTGTTCATATGGTTGGTATTCGTCTAATTTCCTTGTTAGTCGAGTAGTTATGACTTTGGTGAGTATTTTAAACAGGTGTGACAGTAGGCTGATGGGTCTGTAGTTTTCCAATTTTCGACTATCACCTTTCTTGTGTAATAAGATTACTTTAGAGTTGTTCCAGCTCTTAGGGACTTTGCCCTGATGTAAACAACTGTCCACAAGCTTAGTTACAATTGCAATTAGTTCCTTACCTCCTTCTAATATCATATCTGTGGTAATACTATCTTCTCCTGCAGCTTTATTTCTCTTCATGTTTTCCAATGCTGTAATTACCTCTGAAATTGTTACTTTTGCATTATTTCTGATCCAACATTTTTTATTAATTTCCGTGCTGGTCTCATCTCATCATCTTGTTGATGTGTTCTGTAAAGTTCTGTGTAAAATTCTTCTATTCGTGTCAGTATGTTTTCTCTAGTTGTGATTTCATTTTCGTCTTTTCCCATTAATTATATCATCTGACGTCGTCCTAGTGTCGGTCTGAGGCATTTCATACTCTTATTTTTTTTCAATAGTTGTTGTTATTAATTTTTCGTTTTCTTTCCTTTTTTGTTGTCTGATTCCTTTTCTAATCTGCCTATTAAGTTCTCTATATTCTTCGGTTCCGCTTTTGTTAGATTTATTTAAGATCTTCCTTTTTTTTATTTGTTGTAATATTTCTTTGTCTAATTCATTGTATGTTGTTTTTGGTTTTTTTCAGTTGCAGAAGGCTTTTATTCACTGTTTCGGTAATATAAGGTTATTCAAATCATCAATATCATTGGAGTTTATCTACTGTATGCTAACTTCTTCAGATGTCCATTTGTATCTTTTTTCATGTATTCTTTTTCTTTTTAGTTTTTTGTTAATTATTAGTTTTGTTCTTATTAGTCTATGATCGCTTCCTAGGTCAAACTGATTTAATACTGATACTTCTTCTACTAGGTTTATATTCTTCGTTAAGATATAATCTATTTCATTCTTTGTCTTTTTATCGAGGCTCATCCATGTCTATTTTCTGCTTGGTTTTTTATTGAAAAAGGAGTTCATTGAGTACATGTTATGCTCATTCATGAAATTGAGAAGCATTTCTCCTCTATCATAGTTACCAATTAAATGTTCAAAATCTTCCACTTTTTTGCCCAATTTAACATTAAAATCTCCTAATAGTATTTCGTAATTTGCTTTATTTGTTTCTATAGCTGTTCTTATTTCATCATAAAATATTTCTACTTCTTCACCGTCGTGGCTTTTGGTCGGAGCGTACACTTGGATCACTTTCAGAGTGGTTCTTTTATGAATCCTGATGATGAGATATGCTACTCTGTCTGATATGGGCTTGAATTCCTCGATACACTGTGTGAGTCTTTGCTTTACCAAGAATATCCCATATACCAAGGATATCCCATTTTATATCCTTTTGTTCACTTTCTATTTCTGGGAATCTATTGTCGTCCGTCAGTATTCGAATATTTTAGGAGCATAGCCAAATTGTCATCTTGTGACAGGATCTGGGTTGGTGGGTAGGATTTAGGGATTAGAATCCGTTTCTCTCCCGGAAGAGAATTGGGAGAAAAAGCCGAGGTCGCGTGGGCAGGGGCGCATACCTGAAGCAGACCTGTCTTTACCGGATCGTAAAGAGTGTCTACCTGCTGTAGTGTAAGTCAAACTATAAAAAATAATTTAATATTCTCAGACAAATAGCAGTCAATAATGGATATGATCATAACATCATCCATAAACTCATCCATAGAAAACGCCTTAAAATCCTGCAGGAGACTGAGTTTCCCAGAGACCTTACCACTAAACCCAATTACGTTTCACGAGATATTCGAAATTTCAATAAACGTTCGGTTGAAAACCTCCACGTTTCTTTTAAAGTACCCAATAATTTGGGTCAGTGTATATCTAATTCCAAAGACCCATCAATTATATGAACCGTAGAGATGTTTATAGACTAAAATGTTCAGATTGTTATGTCACCTACATAGGAAGAAGATGTAGATCATTGTCTTCACGCTCTCTAGAGCACACAAAAAGAGAAAACACTTCCACCTTCTCTCAATATCTTAAAGAACATAACCACACCCTCAATATCCCAGAAGACGTATCACTTAATCGCAATATCCCCCAAAAAAACTTTCTCAAACTGGACTTATATGAAGATCTTGTAATTATTAAAGAAAACCAGTGGAGTCCAAATTGTGTTAATCGCCATATCTCATTTAATCGAGACTTCCTGCCACTCCATACTGATGGTGGAATATAGATTCCGAAAACGTTTTGTGATGTATCCTGATTGGGTGTTTTAATTATATACCTTTTATAAAGAATTTTTAAATAAATTTTTTTGTGATACATGGTATACATCCAGCTACAGGAACTAAGTTTCCTTGTGGATACTGAGAAAATACCCAAATCCATATAGGTATATATTGAATTCTATGGATATCTAGGAGAAATAAATATATAGAGGAGAATAAATATAATTTGCATTCGATGCGGATGGTGTTACGAAAGTTTGTGAACAAAATTCATGGTGGTAAAATGAAAATTGCATTTTGTGAATAGGGATCTTTTTTTTTTTCTTAGTAATTTTTTTTATATTTTTATTCAAGAAATCATATTTTAATTCTTATTTGATAAGATACTTCCATAAAAATCTTAAATAAGCGCTAGGCACCAGATAGTTTGTAAATTATCTCTGACGTAATATTTGTGTTTAGCAACTCCAAAAACACCCAAGTAATGACTTTTGACTGATTTAGAATGAAAATACCAAAACTCCAGGAGACAAAGTCCATACTCGCCTATAGGTAGCTCGACGATCACCGCTGTCATAATATTCGTAATCATCGACCTCGAAAAACTGATTTCGAATGAAAATATCATAAAACTTAACTAAACGAAGTTCCCCCTGGGTTCCAGGTAGTTTGAGGATCATCGCCGTTACATTATTCGTGTTCAGCGCCCTCGAAACCGTCAAGTAATGACTTTCGACTGATTTCGAATGGAAATAACTTAAAACTCCAGGAGACAAGGTCCACCCTGGGCACCGGGTAGCTTGAGGACTATCCTCATTATCATATTCGTATTCAGCGTTCTCGAAAACTATACCCATTACTGTCAATATTTTCTTAATTTCATCTCGCTGTGGAAAAATGGTAGGTTTAGTGCCTCGTTTCCTCGGCTAAAAGCTGCCGAGAATAATGACCTGGACGACTTATGAAATGACCGATCGACGTGGGCAGTGAAAATCGGGTGTTAGAGAAGGTGTTAGTGAACTTTGTATACCTAGAAGTATAGCACTAAGGTACACCACACATTTTTTTAATATTCCATAATATATTTACCTTATTTCTATTTTTCTATCAATCTATTAAATTAAAAATGCAATTGGTAGGTACACCTACATAATAATTTATTCGTTAGAAATAAAAATTATAATAAAAACGTTTTTATTATCAAAATAAATAATTAAAAAAATATTTAATTAATTTTACTTAATTAGAAATTAGAATGTATTTATTTTTTCGCATGATGGTATTAAATACTTATAAATGGCTTATAAGGCATTTCACAATAGTTAATGTATCATTTGATACGTTTTTTGCAAGTTATTGTTTATGTGATCCACCAATCAATCAGATTTGTTTTGTACATAATGCCTTTAAAATATATCTACAAAAAATGGTTCATTGGCCAAATATCCAATGATACAAAAATGAAACATTTAACATGAAAAAAAAAAACATATAACATAATCTTTACCATAGAAAATAAAAAAACATTTCGACCAGGCAAACTGAAAATTTTAAGGGCAATTCAGAGCAATTGACATATCTCGAAAGGCGCATAAATGCTAGAAATAGCGCAGTCACGTATAAGTAGAGATGTGAATTGCGACATTTATCCATATTTCATTGATTATCATAAAGCATTTGATACAGTAAAACTACGACGAAAAGCTGATGGAAATATTAACAAATATTGGAATAAACACCTGTGATCTAAGAATTACTAGCAATCTTTACTGGAATCAAACGTCGTCTATCCGTACCGAGGCAGGAGAATCCGACGATATCAAAATCAAACGTGGGGTCCGACAGGTATGTATACTATCACCCTTGTTGTTTAACATATACTTTGAGGAAATAACATCATATACGCGATGAGACGGTCGTATTCGCTGACAGTCATGAAGCCCTTCAGGAGTTATGATAGAATCACAGAAGTGAGTCAGAGATATGGACTTTCACTGAACATTAAGAAACAAAATGTATGATGATCTCTAAGAAGGAACAGCAAATTGAAAGAATCAGTGTGAATGGTCAACCAATAGAAAGAGTAAAAACATACACCTACCTTGGTACTAACGTCAATGAAAATTGGACCATTCCCTAGAAATAAAATCTAGGATAGAGAAAGCAAGATCTGCATTTCAAAAAATGCTAGCATCAATCGATTTATCAGTACCCATAAAAATCAGGTTACTACGATGTTATATCTTTCCTATACTGTTGTACGGAGTTAAGTCGTGGACTCTCACAGACGCTACCTGTAAGAAAATTGAGGCTTTCAAATGTGGCTTTATTGTAGAATCCTGAAGATATCCTATACCGACCACGTTACTAACCAGGACGTTTTATTAAGAATGCAAAAAGGAAAAGAGTTTAACCACAATAAAAACAGCCAAAATTGAATACCTCGGTCACATCATGAGGAACAGCAAAAGATATGGTTGCTGCAATTAATTCTTCAAGGAAAAGTAGAAGGAAAAGGTGGACCAGGAAGGCGAAGAATTTCCTGGCTGAAAAATCTACGTAAGTGGTTCAACACAATAACCACAAATCTTTTCAGAGCCGCAGTTTTACAAAATACAGATTGTCATGATGGTCGCCAACATCCGAAATGGATAGGCACTACAAGAAAAAGGATCTATTTCCATCCTAGTAAAAGAAACCATCCTAACCCAAGACCATACGCCGCAGAACACCTTTAAAGTAATAAGAGATTACAAAAACGCAAAATGTCATGTTTTCAAACTCATTTTAACACTAAATTGTCCACAGTTATGTAACATTGACAGACAAACTGATATCGGCAGAAGTATCACGGACCTTCATGAATTGATAAATCAAGCCATGGACGCCTCAGTACCCAATATCGAAATAAATTATCTCAGACCACTAATTCCATATCACACTATAAACAAAATTTACCATAAAAGAAAACGCATACGTCCATTCAAAAAAATATTGCGATTCTCTTATCAAGGCTGAATATAATCACATACCAACACAGTTCAAACTGGAAATAAATAACATCAAAGTCAAGAAATAGAACCCGATGGCGCGTTTTCACTGAAGCTCTATGCTCCACTTAGGAGTTCAAGAACCTTATATATATATATATATATATATATATATATATATATAAAGTCAAGAAATGGCGGGATGTAACTGCTAAAGAAAAAGTGCAGTGGTGCATTCTGGAGAAAGTTTACAATCAAACCCTTCTTATCTGTTGGTGAGAAGAGTTTGATGGATGGCTCACGACTTGAAAAGACATCTGCAACAAACGACTCAGAAGCCTATCCAAGAAATGCTTCTATACGATCATGCTCTATAAAAGAGCAAACCACTGACCAACCTCAATTCATACAGGATGATATCCTGTCTATCTAAGAGAGACTCAGACATTTTACCACAGAAAACAATGGTTATGCTAAATATAACCGCTAAACAACTGTCGATTATAATAACACCTCACTATATTTTGAAATAATCTTTTTTGAAAACGATTATAGGAGTGGAAATCGAAACATAAAACAGCAGTTTTGTCACGATTTTCACAATTAAACCACAATTTTGATTACAGCAATTGTCGTTTAATCCCATATAAACATAGTATTTACCTTGGCAGACCACAGGCAAACAGTTTCAGAACATAATAATTACTTTGCAATAAAAATAACGCGGAGTGGGATTTTCGCCACTTTCACAGAATGACCTATCTATAATGACCTAATATACCTATCCTAACTTATTGCCTAATTATTAACCCTCAACCCTGCATCAATTTTATTCGAGTTGAAAAATTTAGGAAAGTTAGATTTTGCACCTAAGAACACAAATGTACGGAGGCAAAAATTGATATTACTGCCAGGTGTACCTCTAAATAAAAAAAACAGACATCCGCCTTGAGGCGGACTTGTGCAGTAAGCATGCATTAAGGTAACAGCATTTAATTTTTTTAATTATCAAACTAAGCAAATAAAAACATGTTGAAATTATAGTTTGTTATGAAAATCGCAAAAACATGTTTTTGTGGTCGAATTACATAAAGATAAATTGCATTTTATACAATATGCTTGGGTTTCGGATGTGCATTTTGGAAATTTGCACTGTTTTTTACCAGTACGATCCCGAAATACACACCAGTGGCCTATTTGATCGTAACGGATGTCCTCCGTCGGAAGATATGCTCTCTTTGGTGCTCTTGCAGTGGTTTTAGGTGAACAACTGAAAGGTCGGCCAACAAGTCGTTTGACTGGAGCCATGCCACACAAGCAGAGCGATTCAGCTACTTGTGTTCTGAACACTGGCAACTCAATTTTTTCTTTTTGGGATGAATCCTGTGATACAGTAGGTAAGCGTTGATCACCGCCACATCTATGAGGTGGTAAAAAATACGATTATTCATATTTTCTATGATCGTAATAGTCCATCCATCAAATCAACACCTCTCATATGCCGATTATATTCTTTGATGATCTGTGGGCAATCGATTTCATCATGAACTTTTTTTTTCTGTCCCACCGTCTAATTTTTTGGGACTGTACGCTATCATTTTTGGATGCAAATGGTTTCACGCCAACATAAGTCGACAAAGTCGCACATATTTTGTATCGTTCCACAATACAGAGGTAATATCTATACCATATGCGTTACCAACAAATTCTTCTGAATAGCCACGGACAACTTTCTTCTGTTGCAAATCTGCGTCGGTCGATAATTTGCAATTGGGTACTCTGTTTCTTCTCACTGTTCCCAAGCTGTATATTCCTCTACTTCGGAGATAGGTAAGCACACCCAAAGACGTATAGAAATTGTCAAAGTATAAAATGTGATTTACGAAATTTGGAATGTGCTTTGATAAGCGAACCACAACATTCGAGGCAGCCCCAAGATCTGGAGTGTCGTCCAAGATTATGTTGTCTCCTGCACCAGTGTAAATTTCGAATGAATACGAAAATCCAGAAGTGTCACAAAGGCAAAAAAATTTGAAGCCCACTTATGTGGCTTGTTGGGCATATATTGTCGGAGGTCACTTCCAGTGATCTTTGTAGCGCACATTTGTTCATCTACGCACAACCTAGAAGGCATAGGGACTGATAGAAACCTGTCATTGAAATGTTTCACTAGCGGACGAACTTTATGCAGAGGATCGTATCCAGGGTTACCCTTTCCACAGCTACTGAGTTGTCATTATAGTGTAGGTACCGGCGTATGGATTCAAACCGAAGCAAAGGCATAGTCTGACGAATTGGCTCAAAAGAGTGTTTTCCCAATATGATCGGACATTCGGATAGCGATAAACAGACATATATAGAAGAATGCCAACAAATTTTCGAATATCGTCGGACTGGATGCTGAATTTTGTTTGTATATCATTTTGCCGAGCGTACAAGTTTGTTTGCTTCACTAACAATTATTACTTTCCCAAACAATGGATTTAAATTCCTTAGAATCATTTTTGATTTAGGATCCAATGATCCAACATCTTCCAGATTTCTGCATCAGTCATTTCAGACAGTCTGAAACCCCGTTCTGTCATATCTGAAAAGAAAAATGTACTGTACAACATCTCACAACGCTTTAGTAATAAGTCATCAAATAAATTTTTACTACGCCAGAATGCACAAGTCCGCCTACAGATGGAGTATGGAAAATGGGGCTTAACAAAAATATCGAAATTGATTCAACTCAAATCAGATAAAATATGTGTAATAGAGGTATTTAGCTTCTTCTTCTTCATGTGCCTTGTCCGTTCCGAACGTTGGCAATCAACATGGCTATTCTGACTTTGTTTACGGCAGATCTGAATAGTTCAGCAGATGAAAATCCGAACCATTGCCGCAAGTTTTGGAGCCACGAGTGTCTTCTCCTCCCTGGACCCCTTCTGCTGTCTATTTTCCCTTGAACGATCAGCTGTAGTACTCTATATTTATTATGTCTCATAACGTGACCCAAGTATTCCAACTTTCTTTTCTTTATACTTATTCCTACCTCTCTCTCTTTACCTATCCGGCGTAGTACCTCTTCGTTGGTCACGTGCTCAGTCCAGGATATACGTAATATACGTCGGTAAGCCCACATTTCGAAGGCCTCTACTTTTTTCATCAATGTTGCGGTCATTGTCCACGCCTCCATTCCATATAACAAAACCGGGAATACATAACATTTCAGAAGTCGAATTTTGAGAGGTAGGGTGAGGCTTTTAGAGGTGAAAATTTGCTTCATGCTAGTGAACGATGCTCTTGCCTTTTCTACTCTTATACGTATTTCCTTCGCTTGATCCCAATTTGAGTTAACTGTTGTTCCCAAGTAGATGTACGAATCCACGTGTTCAATTCTTTCATTGTCTAATATCAGTTGCTGTGGTGGTTGTTGGGTTTTGCTTACTAACATCCATTTGGTTTTTGTGATATTTAGTCTGAGTCCGTATTGTGCACTTGTTTTTTGTATCTTACTCATTAGGCAACTCAGTTCCTCCATGCTACTTGCTAGAATCACAGTGTCATCAGCATACCTTATGTTATTAATTATTTCTCCATTTATCTTTATGCCTTCTGTGCTTTCCTCCAGCGCTGTCTTAAATACTTCTTCTGAGTATATATTAAAGAGAATGGGAGACAAGATACAGCCCTGTCGTACCCCTTTCTTGATCTCAATTTTATTGGACAATGTAGATCCTACTTTCACTTTAGCTGTTTGACCCTAATAGTCTCGCTATTGTTCGAATGTCTCTGTAGTCGACTCCGATCTTATGGAGAACTTCAATTATCTTGTCGTGCTTTACGTTATCGAATGCTTTTGCGTAGTCTATAAAGCATATGTACACGTCTTTGTTCATGTAGACTAAAAAGTGCTTCTCTTGTCCCAAGAGAATTCCGAAACCCAAACTGCGAATCTCCAATGTTATCCTCGCATTTTTTTGCTTATTCTGTTGTAAATAACCTTGGTGTATGCCTTCGAAATGTGGTTAATTAGACTTATCATCCGATGTTGATCACAAGGCTTTGCTTTTGGTGTTTTCGGTATGGCAACAAAAGTTGACTCTAGCCAGTCTTCAGGAAACTCCCCGCTGTTATAAATATTGTTAAAGAGTCTGACGAGTGGGTCTAGAAATTGACTGTTTGTTTTGCACAGCATTTTCAATACTTCCCCGTATACGTTATAGTTGCCTGGTCTTTTGTTATTTTTAAGACCCTTTATAGCATTCTCCACTTCTAATTTTAGAATAGAAGGGCCAGTATCATCATTGCTCAGTGTATACCCACTAGGACGGTCATCATTAAACAGTTGTTCCACATAAGTTTCCCAGATTCTAACTATTTTGTCGGGGTCTAGTTTTAGATTTCCATTATCATCGCACAGCCCTTCCGATAAAATATTGTAGCTTTTCTTTGTTGTGAGTTCCTTATCTTGTTATACATATTGTGATAGTCGTATACCTTTTCGCACTGTTCGATTTCTTCGCATCTCTCCGAGAACCATTTCTCTTTAGTTTTTTATATCTCAGCTCTTATTCGTCTATGGGTGCAGTATCTTTAGTTTTATATATCCGTCTCTCTTCCATCATGTCAAGGATTTCTGCAGTCATCCAGTCTTTCTTTTTTTTCTCTTATCAGGTAGTAAAAACTTAGTACTTGAAGTCCTAATCTCTCCTTTAATTTCACTCCACTTTTCCAGCGGTTCATTGTTATTTTTAAGGATTTTTGATATTTCGGTATTTAAATTCTCCTGCATCTGTTGTTTAATATTATTATTGGAAAGCTTCCTAATATCTATTTTAGGTATTAAGCGACTTACCTATAATGTTTTTTGCTTCACTTAGCGTTCTACAAACCAGTACTTATTTGACTAAAAATGTGTATTCGCGCCAAATATTTTTTTCATTTAATACTACTAATTTTTCCCATATAAATAACCGCCTCGGCTGCTCTGTGACATATATGAAACTACGGATATCGCTATCAAATAAAACAAGCCATCCACGAAACAGTTTTAGTAGGTATGCAACCAGAATTTCGCCCGTTCATATTAATATGACTGATCAAAGTCCGCCTCAAGACGGTTGTATGCATTATGCCTCCACTACACATCGGCAGACGCGTCTACGGACGCATCTCCAGATGTATCAGACCAAGCTGACCACATATCTGGACACATCTATTGGCTCCTCTACACATTGGCAGACGCGTCCGCGGACGACATCTACGTATGCATCTGGAGATGTGTAGATGGGGTAATTTGATCATCTGTTGTTTATATATCACGTCCGCGGATGCGTCTGCATGATATCCGATTGTTGTCGGTTTTTTTAGCACAGATCAAATGGTTTCGGTGCGGACGTCAGATATTGCGTCTCTCGGGAATTAACACAGGCTGAACGATAGATGTGTCCAGATGTGTGGTCATCTTGTGCTGATACATCTGCAGATGCGTCCGTAGATGCGTCTGTCGATGTGTAGTGGAGGCATATGGTTCAGTCTGTGTTAATTTCCGAGAGACGTAATATCTGACGTCCGCACCGAAACCCTTTGATCTGTGCTAAAAAATCCGACAACAATCGGATACAATCATCTACACATCCCCAGATGCATACGTAGATATTGTCCGCGGACGCGTCTGCCGATGTGTAGAGGAGCCAAAGAAAACCGACAATAATCGGATCTGTTGCAGACGCATCCGCGGACGTGATATATAAACAACAGATGATCATATTACCCCATCTATACATCTCCAGATGCATACGTAGATGTCGTCCGTTGACGCGTCTGCCGATGTGTAGAGGAGTCATAAAAGGGTTAATTTACGTGTTAAATCTACAACTTTTAATTACTACTTTTTTGTTGACTCGAAATTTGATTATTAGGCGCTATTATGTATTTGTATCAAAATCGTATACATGCGTATAAAATCGGATTATTCGCCTCTGAAATAATAAATTTAAATTTTACTGTAGAAGAATTTCATTACTTGACAATATATCAGCATGATGCTCTCAAATATAAAACTGTCTACTATACACCCAATTTTGATCAATGCAAAAACCATCAATACGTGTCATTTTGTATTTCCAATCGAGTGTTTTAAATTGATTTTAAGATACGCTTTAAACAAGCGTTACTTTAACTGACACATTGTCCTCCTGGGAATTTTTGTGTATTTTTGTTTCTCTGCGTAACTTTACTTCTATCATTGAATTTCCGTATATTTATTCGTGTTTAAACGAGTATATACTCAAGCTTATTGGAAAATATGGTGACAATTTTTCTGTAAAATTTAACAGTAGTAATAGTTTGATATTATACTAAATCTGCAATATACGCTGCTAAATATTGTAACGTTATAAATGTCACATATTTATTACTTTATATTTAAATAATTATATTATTTTAATTAATTTATTAATTTCTTAACCTTGAGTTTCTTTTTGACTATTTTTACTTCAAAAAATAGTTGGCGCTCTCTCTCTCTCTTTCTGTCCGGTAGACTAAATATTCTGTTCTATGTTGACAGAAGAGCTAATTCCATCATAGACATATGTCCTATATGTTCTATGGCATCTGTGCTATACTTCATTGTAGTCACAACTTTTCTCCACTTATTTCAGTCAATCAGCTTTTCTAACGTGGTGGATATTCTTTTTTGTGTGTAGTTGAAATTTATAAAAGAAGGTAAAAATTATTATAAGGTTCATTTTATGGTCTGCAGAAATCTCTTGGGGTGAGTACTTTCATTGTAACCTATATTTTATAATTCTGACAGTATTTTCAATATTCATAACCTCACTTCTTCCAAGCCACGTTTTCGATTTATGCATGTAGGAATCTTACAAACTAACTAATTTTAATAATAATTCTATTTCACTTTATCCTTGCCATCTGCTATTTGTTTAATTGTGATTTTGTAAAATAATTGGCAAGGAAGTTAACCCCCTTTGATGTCTCGCTAATACACCCTGTGTTATATTCTAGTTTATGGAATAATTTATGGAATAATTATCGGTACTAGTGTAGTAAGATGGAACGATGTCTACGAGATGAAATTTATATTAATAAATTCTGCTTAAAACTACAACGCGTTCCATCAACTTAAATTCTGCTCATTTAGTGACAATCCATCCAACCACCTCAGGAGCCATCAACAACTAGCCCTATCAACCACATGAAGCCATAAGTATCAATTTTAAATTTGTTTATTGTAAAGCAATGCAGGGTTTGCTTGTGCAAAATATCATTATTTTTTGTTTTATGCTAAATAAATATGATTAGTTAATTCATTGTTTTATTTGTTACCAACTGAATTTTCATTGTTTAATTCATAGTTTAAGACAAGACGGATTCACACTTAAGAGACTGAGCTAGGCGAAGCATAGACGATAAGCTCCCATAGTTGATTGAGTTTTTATTTTACAATAGTATTTTAATTCTCTTTGGTGGACTTATCGTTACAATATTAAATATTCTCTTTTCTATTTATAAATTCTGTTGGCCGCTTTGTACAATGACACCGTCATCGCTTGTCGGCTATTGGCCCTCTTTCTGTATGCCCGCATTCCGACCAAGAGGCTACCACTACCATACATACGCGCTGGACATTAAATACAGTCCAAAAGTATAAAACGCCGTAAATAACAATGGAGAACTAGGTTCGATCCGGAGTATTGATCTAGTAAGAGCTTCTACCTTCGGGTCTGTAAGTACCAATCAGAGGCCATCGTGCTCTTCTCCGTACCTGCGACCTAGTATTTATAGATCGTTTCCGTTCATAGCCTAGGTCAAGTAATGGTTGACCGCTTCCATCTCACCCCTCACCTAGGCTGAGTATTGATCGGCCGTTCCCACGGTCTTTATGTATTGCTTGAAGATCGTCCATAAATGATTCCCAACCGTCTCAAGTTTGTTGTTCAGACATAATATTTACAATCACAATATAGTATTGTATTCCGTAGTCCCCGGTTAGTAGTTCTGCGATTATTATAATTAAACCGAGAGCTAAGATTAATACTATTAATAATAAACTCACCAGTCTTTTGGGTTGAACCGCGTTGATTATCAATGCGCCGAGCTCTCGACATCCTCTTCGATGTCTTGGCGATTGGCGCGAACATATCTGACAGTAGGATTTTAATTGACGGGCATTTGAGCGGACGATATTTTCTTTATGAGAGGTCTCCAAATCGAAGGTAACCGTATGCCGTCATCTCTTTTATTAAGACAATTTGGCCTTTTTTCAATTTCTATGGCTTCTCGGATAATTCTTGGTTTATAGAAGCGGATAGGGGTATGGTTCTGAAGTTTTCAAAATCAATTTTGTGACCTGTATGAAGATGGTGTTGACCTATATTTGAAATTGAGTCAGAATTGTGAACAAAAATGGAATGTTCATGAATCCTATTTTGGATTCTACGATTTGTTTGGTCTATACAGGATTCGGGCAGTCTGCACATGGAATTTTATAAACTCCGTGTTGTTCATTTGGAATATTGTCTTAGATTGATCGAATAAGAGATGAAAGTTTTTGTTGGGGGTAAATATTGTCTTTATTCCTTTGATTTTAGAAAATTTTCAATTTGTGACCTTGATGTAAGAGAAAGCTTTCGTATGATGAGCTAATTTGGTTGAGACTGAGTGGGTTGATGTTGTGATGTCCATTTTTGGCGGTAACCGTTTGGATAAGGGTTTTTTTTAAACTAGAGAACTCAGCGGGTCTATTTTCATCATCTCAAAGACATATTGATCTGGAGACAAGCGTATTAATAACTGAATTAATTTGTGAAGGGGAATGATGAGAGTTGGCATGCAAGTAACGATTGATATGAGTGGGTTTTAGATAAACAGAGTGATGAAAACCTTAGAATTGGTTTTTTTTATGAGAAGGTCGAGAAACGGTAGGGATGAATCAGTTTCCACCTTTCTACCTCCATCGTGAACTGGATACTAGGATGTAAACCATTCAGATGGATTTGGAAAAAAACTGCATAAATTTTTACTTATTTTCTGTCAAAATGGGACCATGCCCTGTGAATGGTCTCAAGGCGTGATATGCCCGTTATCTAAAAAAGGCGATTAACTTCAGTGTGGTCACTAAAGAGCTATAACCCTTTTAAACAACTCCTTACAAAATACTAGTAAATATAATCTTTGAGAGGCACAACTTTGCACAGTTGGCGTACAATCGACCAGATTCATTCAATTCAGAATCGACAGATTTTCGAGAAAACATTGGAATTAAACATTGAAACCTATCATCTATTCATCGACTTCAAGACCACACACGACAGTGTCAATAGAACAGTACTATCCCAATCAATGGGTGTAAAGCTAGTTCGCGTCCGTAGTAGAACACTACACGTGCACCCTGGGTAACGCTAAATGAACTAGCACAAACGGCGCCAGACAATCTTGAATCTCCTGGCAATTCAATCATCACAGAAAATCTTTCCAGAAATGACACTTTGCGAGTTTGCCATTTTAACATAGAAGACAACGAAGTTGACCTAGTAGCAATTCAGGAAACGCACACAGAAAACGAAGGTCAACTAAGCTCAAGAGGAAAAATCCCCGGCTATGATCTTTTGGGCGCTACCTACGATAAAGCTTACGAAGTGGCAACATATGTCCGTTCAAACATAGAAAATGCAGCATTAATCGCCACCTCTACCGAGAACAACATCCACGAGGTAACTGTGAAAATAGGCAATGTCATAATAGCTAACATATACAAACCTCCTGCTATTACCTGGCCTGTCCAAGTTCTTAATTCCTATGAACATCCAGCCATATACGTAGGTGATTTCAACAGCCACCATGAGATGTGGAAATACTCAGACACTGACAGAAATGGCACATCCCTTGTGGAATGGGCAGAGAACATGGTGCCCACCTTCTATTTGACGCCAAAGATAGAGGCACTTTCAGATCTGCGGCCTGGAGGAGAGAATATAACCCTGATCTCTGTTTTGTTACCATTGACAACAAAGGCCAACCGCTAGCAGCATCACGAAGGGTTATGTCTGACTTTCCACATAGTCAACATCGCCCCGTCCTAATCAAGATCGGTATCAGCATTCCGATTATAAGATCGTTCCCACGCCCCAGATGGAACTTCAAGAAAGCTAACTGGTCTGCTTTCACCAGTAACCTTGACAAATGCCTAGGATGGATTCCACCAAAGAGCCAGAACTACGGGAGACTAACAGGAGCAATAATCACCTCAGCAAAAGCGACAATCCCTAGAGGATACCGCAAAGAATATATCCCTGGTTGGACAGAACAGAGCGAAAAACTGTATGAAGAATATTGCGAAGATGGAAAGCAGGAGATTGCAGACGAACTACTCCACAGCATTGATGCTGCCAGGCGTGAAAAATGGACACAGACAGTAGAAAACCTAGACTTCCAGAAGTCAAGTCGACAAGCTTGGTCCCTACTGCGGAAACTCGGAAGTAGCAACCCACCCGTTCGCCAAACCAACCTAGTAACTCCAGACCAAATAGCTACGCACATAGTGTCAACCTCTAGGGCACCTCAAAATCGTTTACATACAATTAAAGTTAAAAAAGACCTCAAAACCATAAAATCTAGTCTTGCACAGTCAACAGAATATTCCAACCCATTTACGCATGAAGAAATATCGCAAGCCCTAAATGAAATGAAAACAGGAAAAGCGCCGGGTTTCGACGCCATTCACGCTGAGTTCCTCAAACATAGCGGCAGATTCACTAGGCAATGGCTCGCAGAATTCTTTTCTGACATCCTTCAAACGGGAAACGTCCCCCACCAACTCAAAAATGCAAAAATCGTCGCCATTTTAAAACCAGGGAAAAGTAATAATTCACCGAAAAACTACCGCCCCATCGCACTCTTAAGTATGGTGTACAAATTGTTCGAAAGACTGTTGTATAATAGAATCAGCAAAACCATATTCCAACACTTACCAGTGGAACAGGCAGGATTTCGGCCAAACCGCAGCTGCACAGACCAGGTACTCGCCCTGACCAATTATGTGGAATCAAACTTTCAAAAGCAATCAAAAACAACCGCTGTCTTCATCGATCTATCTGCTGCTTATGACACTGTGTGGCGACAAGGGGCAATATATAAATTAATGCGAATAATCCCATGCAGAAAGACCACTGAGGTTATTAACGCCATGCTATCCAACAGATGCTTTAAAGTTATATTGGGAGACAAGACTAGTACCCAAAGAAAACTGAATAATGGACTTCCACAAGGATCCGTGCTGGCTCCCATGCTTTTCAGCCTCTACATAGCAGACATGCCAGAAACCACATCAAAAAAGTTTGGATACGCAGACGACTGGACGCTTGCCGCAAGTCATAAAGAATTCGAGGTCACTGAACGCATTCTAACAAACGATTTAAATGCCCTAGGGAATTATTTCCGCAAATGGAGATTGCAACCCAATCCAACTAAGACAGAAGTGTCCTGCTTCCATTTATACAACAAGATGGCCAACTATCAACCTCAAATCAATTTTGGGGATAGACTCCTTAAATATAATAAACACCCAAAATACTTAGGTGTTACACTTGACAGAACGCTGAACTTTAAAGAGCATCTTACTAAGACTGCTGCAAAACTCCGAACTCGTAACAACATCCTGCAAAAGCTCTGCGGCACTACATGGGGCTCCTCAGCACCCACACTTAGATCGACAGCATTAGGACTGGTATACCCCGTAGCGGAATACTGTGCACCAGTATGGATAAACAGTCCACATACTCACCGTGTTGATGTCCAACTCAACCAAGCCATGCGAACTATATCGGGCACAATCAAGGCCACGCCCACTTACTGGTTACCAGCTTTGAGTCATATAGCTCCACCACCCATCCGCCGGGAACATGCCCTTGTCAGAGAATTTACAAAAATCAATACTGATCCTGAGCTCCGCTCCCATGTCGGAACTTCCGCCAGAGACATAAATAGGCTCCGTTCAAGACACCCGCCTCTAAAAACAGCAAAAAGGCTAGTAGATCAAAACTTTAATGTAACTGAACGGTGGAGAGAACAATGGGAGAATAACGCTGCACCAGCTAACTGGAACATGCCATGTATTACAAGCAAACCTGAGGGCTTCAACCAACCGAGACGAATTTGGACCACACTCAATAGAATAAGGACGAACTGTGGCAGATGTTCCGACTCACTTTTTAGATGGGGAAAAATACAATCACCAAATTGCGACTGCGGCGCCGAAAGGCAAACAGTAAAACACATGGTAGAGGAATGCCCGATTAGATCCTATAATGGCAACCCTTCAGATTTCCTGGCTGCTACAAAAGAGTCAATCGAATATATTTATAATCTAGATGTTTGTTTGTAGAATAATATTTTTATATTTACTGTTGTTTGTAATTTATATAATTTATATTATATATTTATATTTATATGAACCTGTGATGTAGCCATACGCTAAATAAATAATAATCCCAATCAATGCGTGAGTTTGGTATACCAGAAAAACTTATTCAATTAACGAGAGTGACAATGTCTAATTTAAAAGCCAGCGTTAGGATACAGGGAGAAAATTCTCGATCCTTTGAGATAAAGGATGAACTCAGACAAGGGATGCCCTGACTTGCCTCCTATTTAGCATTGCCTTGGAAAAGGCAGTCCGAGGAGACACACGAATTAGAAACAGTGGTACTATTTACAACATACATGTTGGTATGGTTAGTACAAAACCAAGTACATGTTGGTTACTAAGGATCCTATAGCAAATGAGGAACAGGAAACTGCATTTGGAAGTCATATCTATGAACGTGTTGACAGCTTTACATACCTTGGCTCCTAGTGACTACTACCAATAAAACAAGCAAAGAAATTAAAAGGCAAATAAACCTTACAAATAGGCATACTATGGACTTCAAAAACAATTCCACTCAAGAAATATCCAAAGAAAAACTAAAATTATTACATAGAAAACACTGCTGAGGCTGGTCCTTACATACGGGGCGGAAACATGGACTCTAACGCGGAACGATGAAAGACTTCAGGGAATATTCGAGCGTAAGATACTCCGCAAAATATTTGGAGCTATAAAGGATCAAGAGCAGTGGCATAAAAGATTTAATTTCGAATTATACCAACTCTTTAATGAACCAGATATCGTCCCGTTCATTAAAACACAGCGACTTAGATGGACCGGGCACATAATACGAATTCCTGACAACATGATTGCTAAAAAGCTAACGATAGAAACATCTATAGGAAGAAGAAGCAGAGGCCGACCGCAAATTAGGTGATTAGATGGCGTTGAGACCGGCTTAGGGATCTTAGACACAGAAGATTGCCGAGTCAAAGATGATGATTTTGAATAAAGTGTTTGAAATTTCTAACAGTCTTAAAAATTGAGGCATGTTTTTCTAGACAGATATGATTTTATAAATCGACAAAAAATACTGAATTTATTAAAAGATTTGAAAATGCCGAGCAAACTAATTAACCAAGTTAAAATGACAATCAGAAATCAAACAAGGTTTAAAGCAAGGAGACCCTATATCTACAACTTTGTATAATCGGTTTCTAGAATGAGTCCTAAGGGATGGCAATTTAACCAGAACAGAGGCTTTAAAGAATAAAGCGCTAGCAGATATTGGCTTATGCAAATAATATTGCCATTTTGACTAGATACGTCGATGTATTGAATGGTGCATTTCAACTCTCAGTAGAAAAAGTCAGCGTAGTCATTAATGAAAAAAAAATCAATTTACATGAAATATACAGTACCTCAAACAGGATTAACAGAACAGGTAACCTTCAAGATTAACGGAAGATACAAACACCCAAGCGCACGAAGCGCGCGTTATACCCGCGCCCAAACGCTCAGTGCGCAGCATGCCGTGTGTTTGTTGATTCTGTATGACCAAAAAGCTATTTGTTTATTCCTTGTTAACGTAATAAAATGTCATTTTACTTTTCTTATGGGGGATTTCAATGGCAAGGTAGGAACTCAAATTGATGATGCAGAGACGGCAATAGGAAAACACGGTTTAGAAGGTCGAAATGAGAGAGGCCAGACACTATTAAATTTTCTTCATAACCATCAGTTATATTTGATGAATAGCTTTTTCCAAAAGAAGCCACATAGACGATGGACATGGGTAAGCCCAAATGGAAACGTAAAAAATGAAATAGATTTCTTATAACAACACATAAAATATATGTCAAAGATGTCACAGTATTAAATTAGTTTGGCATTGGTAGCGATCATCGAGCAGTGAGAGCTACAATAAAGAGTAAGAGAATTGAAAAAATGGAGTACACCAGAAAACACAAAAGAATATGTGAAAGCTATAAATCGGGCCTTAATCCACCCTCTTTCGACAGATGTTGAAACCGTAAATAATGCAATCACAGAAGCGTTAATGACTGCACAAAAACAGTACTGAGCTAGACCAGCCGGAAAAGAAGAGAAACTGAGCGAAAACACCAGAAAGCTCATTAAAGAATGAAAAATCAAGAGATCAGAGCAGAAAGGCGACTCAGCTGAACTTAGAAATCTGAACAAACATATCTCAAAAGCAATTCGTAAAGGTCAGAGGAAGTATAATACTGAGAAAATACAAAATGTGATTGAGCAAAATGGAAATATGAAAATACTCAGAAGAAAGCTTTGTGATGGTAAAAAGGAAATTGTTAAACTAAAAGACAAGGAAGATAATATAACAACAAATAGAGACAGAATAGTAGAGATAGCAGAAAGCTTCTATGAAGAATTATACAAAAGCCAGTTAACAGAAGAAGACAAAACACAAATTATAGAACGCAGAGTAATGAACCAAGGATCCGAACTTCTGCCTACCATAACGATAGAAGAAGTGAAACGAACTCTAAAGGAAATGAAAAACAACAAGGCTCCGGGAGATGACCAAATAGTAATAGAAGCTGTTAAAGTAGGAGGCAAGAAACTGCTGGAAGTAGTAACTGAACTATTCAACCTATGTCTAAACCAAGGTATTATCCCTACAAAATGGAACAATGCAATTACTATCCTAATAAAAAAAAGTATTACTACTAAAATACATTTTGTTCAGGGTGCTAGATGCTGTAAGCATAAAGGACCCCTATTATCTCTAATTGTTGATTAACTCCTTTTCTCCTTTAACCATCCCCTCCTTCTTCAGTCATTTCCTCTACTTTTTCTCATCAAGTCTCTGAGGAGCTCAGCCTCTTCAATTTAAAATTAATCACATAGGTTATAACTCTGATTTCTTCAGCCTGTAGATTTTCAATTTACCAAACTTGTTTTTATTAATTTCTCACCGTACTAACAGTCTTAAATAGTCATTTAAATACAAGGTCTTATATTAGCTTCAAATATTTGCTATTAAAATTTTTACCTGTCCTAGATGTGATAAACATAAAAGGACAATTTTCATATATATAAGCTAATCTAACATAAAATACACTTTTAGACCATATTCCATACGACAAAAAGCAACATAGGTTGCCTACCACGCAGGTCATCCTCTTAAACATGACTTTGACACCATTAGTGATTTGACATCGATTATAACACAAATTTTAAATCCCAACACCTATATTGCTGTTATTATTTTTAAATCATCAAAATAATTCTTAAATCTGTTAATTGTCAAACAATACCACGTTTGTTTTAACTAAATGGTTTATACTTATTTTAGGCGATTTTAAACCTGATGATGGACTGTTTAGTCCGAAAACGTTTGTTTTTTTGATGTAGCCCTTTTAAGGGTTTTTAAATAAATATACCCACTTACGAAGACTAACCTCTTTTTTTGTGATACGTGGTATACAGCCAGCTACAGGAATTGTTTTCCTTGTGTTTCACCATTTTTTTAATGATTAATTGTTAAAATGCGTTTAAACTTTCTATTTATATGCGACTGTTAAAGTTAAAGCTGTGATGCAGAAATATGCACTCTGTAAAAAGTAATGTCGACTCAAAGTGAGGCTAATATCGACTTCTTGACTTATAATTGTTATGAACTGTCACACTGTTAACTTCTAGGTATAATCTAGATTGATTTTTACAACAGTTATAAATAATTAATGATTGTGCCTTATTTTGCAATTTTTGAAGCTACAAATAAATAATTTAATATAATAATATAATATAATATAAATTTTAACAATCGCCATTTTAAACTTTTAATGTTTTAAAAGATAAAGTTTTGTAATTTTACCTCAAATATTATATATGCCTATAATAAATAAAAAAAATCAGATACCTGGATTTGTTACATTCCCCAACAGGGTCTTTTTTGCTTATTTCTCTAATGTAAATATAAATGGTGAAGATAAGCTAATAAAAATGTTATTTATAGTTAATTGTTTTATATAAATTAGGACACAATTTATAATCAAGTATGTAGATAAGACTTTTGATAACCTGATATAAGTAACCAAACAAACTAATAGAAAGTAATTAACGTCTCTTAACTTACGTATATAGCATTTTCCTCATCTTGTGGTTGTCCTGTTAGTATGCGATAGGAGTCGTCACTGCTTCTGCGACTGACTGCTCCACAGACAGCCCTGCGAAAGGCGCGGGCGACCAATGAACACAGACCGCATTGCCGCCTGCCGTCCAAATGGTCGCCCTGTCGTCTTCCGCTGTCCTTCGACTTCCCTTCAGTAAGCTGATCTCTTTCCACATCCCTGCAGCACGCCACTGTGCACCACGATGACAATGACGCTATCTTTTGCCCTGTTTGAAGTCGAATTACTTATGTATTTAAGTGGTAGGTCAAGAGGGCGTTTTTGGTAGAGGGTCTCTCCGGAGATGTGTGGTGGCGTTTTCAGTTGTCAGCAAGACGTCAGCAAAGAACCTGAAAATTTTATATTTTAAAAATATTTTAATAAAGCATATAAAAGTATTTTAATAAATCAGATAAATTTTTTTCAGGAATTTTAATAATAACCAGTAATTTTGGACATACGTATAGCATATTTCGGACATACAAAGCAAAGAGAAAAACAGTCGAAGATGCTAATTATGTAAGCATATTTCAGTATTAGCCCAGTCGTCAGAGAGTTGACCAAGAATCTGAGATAATTTTAAACAAAAATATTTATTAGCACTTTTTGTGTAGAATGAACCGTTCTCTCAGAAGCAAGGCTTAAAGAGAGAGTCGATTTTGAATATCACTTACGTGTGCGAAATCAATTGTATCAGCTCGATGATAAATTCTATATTGATATTTGTGTTTTTGTGGAAGCTAGGGAACCCTGCAATAGTGTACAAATTGCTAGGAAAGTTAACGTGAATGCTCGAACTGTCCAGCGAGTTCTCAAAAGGAATGGGTATCACTGTTTTAAGATACAACCAACACAAGAACTGTTTCTGAAAGATAACTTTAGGCGGATGGAGTTTTGTGATTTTATGTTAGATAAAAATAATGAAAATGTACACTTTTTAAAAATATTTTATTTTCTGACGAATCTTCATTTTCATTACATAAAAACCATTGCAAAGTATTATTATCGGAAAAATAAGCACCTCAGTATTGCAGTGCATTTTTTATCGATAGAAACCTAAACGAGCCCAAATATTGACAACTTTTACAAACTGAGATCATTCCGGCAGTTCGACGCCTTCCCGTTAATTTTCAGGAGGTTTATTTCCAACAGGATGGGTGTTTGGCTCACAACTCTAGAGCAACTATTGACTTCCTCAATCAAACGTTTCCTGATCGACTGATAAGTACACGTGGTACAATTAAATGGCCCGCTAGATCCTGTGACTTAGCGCCTAACGATTTCTTTTTTTGGGGTTTTCTCAAAGAAAACATTTATAGGCATCAGTTTGAAAGGCCACAAACCTAGTCGAATTAAGGTCAAAAATACTTCATTTCTCTGCAAGCATTACACCAGCCCTACTCCAAAATATGAGGAGAAATCTGTATGACAGATTTGGTTACTGTTTAGCACAAGGAGGTGGAATATTTGAGCCCTTAATTCATTAATCTGCTTTCCTAATTTTTATTTTTTGTTAGGTACATTTTACGAAGTTTGTAGGTTCTTAATTAGGTAGTATTTTTTATGTTTAAGTTTGGAAGAATTTTATTGTTTTTTTTTTATTTAAAAGTACAAACGATTCTTATTCTGATTTTTTTCTTCTTTCTTGTCTTATTGTTATAAGCTTTGTCCATAAAATTTGTACAATTTTCAGTGACAATAAAGCATATTACTTATTTACTTACTTATTTATTTGTATTGCTATTAAGGCTAAAAAATAACCAAAAAATTAGTTTTAGAGCATTATAATAAATATACTCTAGAGATGGGATTGCAATAAACCTTATATTTCTATGGTCAACAAAACCATGTCGTTATCTATCTATCTATATATATATATATATATATATATATATATATATATATATAATATATATATATATATATATATATATAGTATGGCTCAAGAAACTCTATAAAGCTGTAATATCCAGCTTCAGGAATACGGAGATTGGGGTGGAATATAAAAGCAGGGTATAAACGATGTAGTATAAAGGACGTATCTTAAAAATATTGAGATAAATACAGTAATCAAAAATGATTATTATAATCAAAAATATTCCATTGCAATAATTTTTTTTAAATCAAAAATCTAGGGCACACGTATTGTATAACACGCGTGTCTTGTTTCAAAATACTTTTGCTGCTACAATTTTTAGATTTATCCTTGAAGATTGGTTTTATATAACCTCATGTAAAACCTCAGGAGTTATATATAAACATATTTGGCCTAGTAACGAGTCAATTTCTAGTGACTTAATTATCATAACTCATTCGTAGTCGGTATTCGTAATGTAAGGTGTAAACACGTAATTAATTATTAAAGAAGTAATGCTACCCACAATAAGCTATCCCGATGTAAATAGTAGTGAATAAATTCGATCCATCGCAATATATATTTACCAATCCTCTCCCAATTAGTCAATATGTAGTTCTGTAAGCAATATTGCCAATCCATTTAGGCATTAATATGGTGGAAGTACAAGATATTTCCATTCAATTAAATTACAACGCTATAACTTGATATATACATGAAAACTGAGGTGTACCACGTAAGATTATACCCTAATATGATGTACCCTGCAGAAATACGGCCTTACACAGGTAGAACAAAACTCATATAATGGAAACAACAGAGATGGCGCAAAACAGAATCCTAAGAATCTCTCGAGACAAATCGTTGGTGTGACTGTCTAGAAGATACCGAAGAATGAACAGGCATCTATTAAAAAGAATGAAGAAGAAGAACTAACTACATACAAAGTTTTTTATAATATAAATCCAAGTAAATAAAAATGTATTTGATCTACAACTAATAGCTACGCACCAATCTATAAACCTAGCCAATCACTTACATACAAGTACAATGTTTAATCGGCAAATTTATGTAATTGTTTAGTTAATAAAAGTTCAAGTAATGCTCCAATAAACCTAAATCTAGACACACTCTTAATCAACATGTCATTGACACAGATTCAGTGGAATTTAGCAATTACAAGGAAAATGTGCGTTAAAATTGATTTTTATTTTAATGGCATAAATTCGTATGTACAGATAACAATGAGATGCATAGATATCGTAGAAATAGATTCTTTTAAGTCATCATAATATGTCATTTAAATTGTATGTTGAGAAGTTTGTTAAATTAGACTTAAAAATAAATTCTCAGTTGGTGGTTTTATTATCGCATTTAATCGTTATACAGTCTTGAGAAATTGGACAAGAAATAATGACAATAAATGAATTGGAAATGACAGAAGGAAAAAACATCTATTATAAACTTTAAACAACAAATAATAAGAAATGTGATTGAATACTGTAATGCTACTTTTTGATACTTTACAAAGAGGATTAAAACAAAATGGCACAATATTATAATTCAACACTATATATTATGTTAACCCTTTCAGTCACACTGTACCTCAAGAGGTACATTTATTATGTATGATTTCAAACATCAATGGGAATTGACTTATACCCAAGAAAATATTTTGCAGGTCAAATATCATGTCTAATTAGTAACACCTGCATTCTGCACGCGATTTTGTTTTGGCTTGACAGTTATAACCTGATTTGAAATTAGTTCGTTTGAGTGACATTTGCAAGAGGTTAGGACAGTCTGTTTGAGTATGTTGTTTTTGCTGTTTATTTTCGAGAATAAACGCTAATATATGTTTGATAGGTACCTAAGTAAACAATGTACTTAATTTATCATAGTATGTATTAGTTTCTAAAATGTAGATGATACAAAGTAGTAATTTGGGCACCTCAATTACATGTACCTTATGAGGTACAAACTGCTTTTAAGGAGGTTTTTGCGACAAATATTGCTAAACATAGTAAAAAACCACTTACACATGAGGAGTTACTATATTATCTTGAAAATGACGATGACTTAGATATTCCGGATCTTGACGATGAAGATGATGGAGGGAGGATGATACTTAACTGGAAACTAATGATGAAATAGTTCAATTTTTGAATGAAAGTGCCCGTTGAGATGAAGAAGAAATTAATTCTCAAGATCTAGAGGATGATTTGGAGCAAGAGCCAAGCAACGACCAAGAAGTTACGGAAGATGAAGTAAATCAAATGAATCCAGAAACAACTATTGAAGTGTCTTTTAAAAAGCATGATTTTACTGAAAAAAAAAGCAAATAAAATGGATAAGGTGTACAGTTCGAGACCAGAAAGGTAACATGCTATGATCCCATTCCAGAGCAAGTTGTTGATTTACTAGCACCAGTTGAGTTTTTTCAATAAGTATATATCTGATCATATCATCTCAGTAATGGCTGTGATGACAAATCATCATTCCGTGTACAAGCATATAGTAAGATTTTCTTCAACGACGCCTGATGAAATAAAAAAATTTATAGGGATACACGTAATAATGGGAAATGTACAATATCCTCGAGTTAGAATGTATTGGTCCTTACATGTTGGAATTCCACTGGTAAAAGATAACATGCCATATAATAGATTTTCCAAACTTAGGCAAAATATTCATCTCGTGGATGTAAATAACCGACCAGAAAATAATACAGATAGACTGTGGAAGGTACGTTCCCTGTACGATAGTATCAGAAAAAGATGTCTAGAACTGCCTCTAGAAAGAAATTTATGTGTGGACGAACAAATAGTACCATTTAAGGGTAACATAAATATAAAACAATACATCAAGAATAAGCCCAATAAAATGAAGAATCAATATTTATGTTTTAGCTGGCCAAAGTGGTCTTGTATATGACTTTATATTATATCAAGGGTTCACTACAAAATTGAAGCCCATATATACCCATGTTGGTGCATCAGCAGGCGTTATCATGCATCTATCTGACAGAATTGCAGAAAAACGTCATTTCTTATACTTTGACAATTACTTCAATACTTACTCTCTTTCAGTATTTAAACTCCAAATCTGCATATTCGGTGGGTACCTTAAGACTAAATCGTTTTTTTTTTAACCACTGCTTCCTAGTGATCTTGAAACAACAAGGCCGAGGAACTAGTGCTGTTTCTGTTAGCAGGGATGATATAGTGATCACGAAATAATCACAACAAGGAACTGTAAATAGTGATAACGTATGAATAACTGGCAAGAGAAGTAAAAAATCAAACAAATTGTAAGACGTGCTACCTGAATTCTAGAAAACAGATCACTGATACCTTCCTATAGATGAGTTTAAATTGCACACTTAAAAAACATGCTAGTAGGATAAACACAGTACACACAAACTGTTACCGTACCAGAAATAAAATAAATAGGGAAATAACCAAGCAGGACTTTTAGTAAAGAAAATAAAAAAGAGACAACTGAACTGGTACGGACACTTGAATACAATTCAATCCAGTACATAAAACACGAAATAAAGAATGTTACAGAAAAAAGGAAGACCATAGGCGTAGAAACGAAAAAAACATAAGCAGAAAACACTCGAAGAAATGAAAACGATTGCAGAAAATTGAAAAGAATGGAAAAATAGAGTAAATGGGTAAAAAGGGAAGAGAAAAAAGAAAAATAGGCTTAAAAATCTATTAAATTAAGAAAGAAGAAACAAGAAAAATAGTCGGAATATTTAAAAAATAAAGCGTTTAAATTAAACGGAAACGAAGTTTCTGATTTTAAAATAAAAAAATGTACCATGCGCCACAATGCTATAGAATGTAATTAGTGTACACGCTATATAATGTAATTAGATGATGTTAACCATAACTAGTATCTTAACTGGAGCATGTATATTATGTCTTACAGGCATCTAGTACACGGAACATTTGTATTTATTAATGAATACCATCGGCACAGGATTATTGTTTATATATCGCTATTTTTTCCACGGTATAAGTAAGCATTATAAAGATAGTTGATTCGCGCATCAGTAAGGCATATTATTTTCAAGCCACAATTTTATTTTTTTTTTTTATTAGAAAAAGATGTCGCATCCACCAAAAGGTTATTAGCGACGGAACAAAATATAAAAAACAAAGTTAAACACCTACAGATTGTACAAAATGTTTATGGATCTAAGATTATTCACTATATTGTTACAGGAACAGTTTTGACCTAGAGCCTGTAGTAGAGCGTTTGGGATCTTGTAGCGCTGTCTTTCTTGGTCATATGTACTACAAATTGTTAGAAAATGTTCGACTGTTAATCGGACGTTACACTGATCACATATAGGTGGATTTTTCTTTGTGAAAAGGTAGGAGTCCGTTAATCTGTTATGTCCTAGGCGTAAACGCGCAACCGCAATTTGTTCTCGTCTATTGAGCGACGATGGAAACCACTGAGACACATTATTTTTGATTTTATTTAGATTGGAATTAGTTTGAGACCACTCATTTTGCCACAAACACCACACTTTATTTTTAAAATAAGCTTCTAAGTCGCTAAAAACACACTTGTCTATCGGCTTTGACAAATCACTTAAAATTGCCTCTCGTGCAGTCCTGTCAGCTTCTTCATTTCTTGTTATTCCGACGTTTGAGGGAACCCATAAAAATTGGACGCTTCTTCCATGTTCATAAGAAATAATATCTGGAGAATATTTAGATAAAAGAAGCTGTAGCATAGGGAGACGATGAAAAAATCCATCAATATTGCATTGAAGTATCGAGTTGAATGTTGTTAACAGATTCGGAGTTAGATGATACTGAACAATTGTCTACAGAAAAGTCACTATCTAAGTCAGAAATCTCTTTCTCTAAATGGTTGTATAGTTTCTTTTGAAGTTTTGTAAACTTGCTTTTTGTAGATCTATCATTTACATATTGATAGCTGCTTTGTAAAAGATGGAGTAAACCATCGATATCAGTTGTAAATTCTTTGACGACGCTAATAGTGTCGGAGGAGCCTTGGACATTATCAATCAGTAAGGACAATTGGTGGTAATTTAAAACGAATGGTGGGGTATGATTATCAATGAAATTTTCAAGAGTTTCCCATATAGACGGGACTTTATAGGAGCGCGGTTTTTTTGGTTTAGAGGGTTTGGGTTTTGCAAACAGATTTTCTGATGAAATTACTGAGTCTGAAGGAGGCGTGACGATCTCACCAATACTGCGTTTTATGGAAGAACTTGTGTTTTCGGAATTGTTATTAGAGTTTTCACTTAGATGCTGTGGCTTTATTACATTTGGAAGTACTGGAGTAAACTCCTTGGTAGTGACAGAACTCGAGCTTAAAGTTTTATTTGTAAGATTGGTTGAAATGGTTGTTTCAGAAAATTGTCTTGATGTATCAGTTTTATTAGAATTTTCTGCAATTGTATCTAATGAAAAAGGAGCTGATAGATTGGAGGATATTGCTTCCGAAGTTTGTGAAAACGGTATTGCTACTGAATGAGGTTGATTGAAAGTGTTGTTATGAATAGGAGCGTTAGTAATTTCTTTGTCATGGAGATTTGTAGATGTAGGTGATATGCTTGGATTTGATA